>JAHWFO010010124.1:995227-1042176 GCA_023313115.1 Rhysida immarginata
TTGGGGGGGCTTATAACGTTTTATTATTATTTTAAACCCAAAGTTGTGTGTCTTTTTTTTTGTTATGCAGTCAGCAGGGTTTGGTTTTTTTTTTTTTTTTTTTTTTTTTTTTTTTTTTACGTGGCCTTAATGTTGCGAACAAAACCTGACATCACATTTCAAACTCAGTTTTCTCGAAACGTATGCTATCTATTAAAAAAACTTTCAACGACCAAAAAGGGGGAACCTCTAACCCACAAGGAGTCGTAACCAAAGTTGTTCCATTCCACAGTTTTTGCTTAGTTTTTGAACTCGACGAGATTTAATTTTACACAAATTAAAATTATAAAGAAAATGAAGATTTCTCCTATCGAAGATAATAAGAAACATTAAAAACAAATATTAACAAGGACATCTTCAAAATACTCCTAATATTCTTTGTGGCAGTTTTCATCCCTCTCAAGACATTTATCTCTGTGAGTAATTTGTTCCAGAAAATGTTAAATGCTGCTACTAAAACAAGGATATAATCATTAATCGCAATACAAATATTGGTTCTTAATCGCAATGATCATTAATCGCAATACAATATTGCTCTAGGCGCAGCTGAACACGTCGCAACGCTACCTAATGAATGAGTCTTTAGGAGGATAATAAAACAATCGTCTATGTACAGAAGCTTCATTAAAATGAAGTCAAATGGTTTCGTTTGTTGTTTTTTTTTTTTCAAGAACGTGATAAGGAAATCTTAAATCCAAAGTAAAGCATAAAATGACGTATCTAAAAAATTTTCTATTAATTAATGGAATTCATTTGAACTGTTTCTTCAATTTAATCTTTTTTTTTTTTAATTTCAACGTTTTAAAATTCAACATTAATTTCAAAATCTAATTACCCGAACGCGACTCTTATTTGAAATCCCTCTAGAAAGAAATCAGAAAATTGACTCTTCCATCGTTGTAACTTGCATGTTTGTATGCTTAAAATTCAAAATTATAAGTGAAATCTCTAAAAGTTATCTTATGCATATGACGAACTGCTCGACACTGTTATCGAAAACAGTTTAATTTCTTCTCAACAAAGATGTACCCCAAAAACGCAGGTGTCTCGCATTATAAACATTTTGTGGAAAAACATTTCTTATATAAAACTAACGCATTTCTTTCATTATTACTTTGTATGGAAATTCAGTGGCTTTTGGGCCACTAGGAATCCACATGCCATTCATGAAGAACCTTTACGTCCAATGAAAATCGGAGTTTGGTGTGCAGTCTCCGCACAGCGAAGTATGGAATCAATTTTTTTTTGACCGGGCTGTCAATACTGCAGAGTACAAACGCATTTTCATGTTTAGTGGAACAACTGGACGATATAGAGCTGGGTCAAAGATATTTTTAACAACACAGAGCCATATATCATACATAAGAAATCCCTGGAGCTGATCCTTAAGTTTCTTTCCTGGCCGGATAATTTCTAAGAACCCTGTGTCCACCGAGATTCTGGATTTATCAACACCTGACATGTTCCTATGGGTGACTTAAAGTGCAGAATTTACGGACACATTGGACGATATGAAGAGATCAATGGCATTTACTTACGTATTCCGTTGTGCATAGAGCAGAAGGGAAGACATTTTCAGCATTTACTATAGAGGTGCGTAATCTCCCAACTATACTCTACATTTTCAGTATTACAAATTGTGGTTAGCATCATTCTTGTTGAAAGAAAGAAATGTGTTAGTTTTATATGAATCACCCTGTATTTAAATCAACACTTTAATTTAAGCTCTTCGCAATAATTTACGTACGTCGCAAATATAATGGAAGGGGACCCAAATTATTTGATTGGAGGCGACAGAAATTGCTCTTGCAGTGTTTTTTTTTTCTTATCCAGTATTTATATAGGGAGAAATGTAACATTTGAGGAAATAAGTTAAATAATGCACTGAGTAGAATATATATATTTTCCTTAGTATATGCTATGAGATCTCAAGATAAATTTTCCCAATGCTTTTCGTATTTCGGAATAACGCTAATTTCAGTCAATTTCTCTTCCCCGTCCTATCTCTCGCATATTCATATATATACACATAATGATATATAAGCTGCATGGGGTTTCTCACACCTGGTGTTGCGAGATTTAATTCCATGATGATGGCACTCTTAAATCACAGTCGAATCGAGCTGCTCAACTCGCATCCGGGATCCGTTAATTGCTTTAAAATAACAATTAAACTGGATTTCCTAATGGTTTGTTGTCGCGGAATTAATAGAAGGTTGGCGCAATCTATAATTCACCTGGGGGAATTCACAAATCAATCAGAGGGCAGGTGCCAACGCAAACACGACTGGGTAAAAGAACGGACGGGCCGATGGACTCACCGCGGAGCGTGTTACGGCGAATGTCGTGAAGCCTTAAGGGATTACGAAGCTCAAAATCCGGCCTCCTAATTTTCCTTAGGAAAGATTAAGACGAAGCAAGAATGCATAAAGCGACAAGATTTTCTTAGCTCATAAACAAGTTTTTTTTTTGCAGAATTTTTTTTTTCAGATGTTCACTTCTGTAGAAAATTTTTCTAAAATTATAGTGCTGCTCAAAAGTTAAGCAACAAACACAATGTCCTGAATATCTGGTAAAATATTTATTACAAACGTGAAGTCGTTTTGTGTATTGGACTAACTAGCTGTATTAATACTAAATATGCAAAAGATGCAAATAAAATTACCTGTTTACTTTGAAAGCCAATCGTGCAAATCATACTTAGAGGGGGTGGGAGACATTCAGGTATGAAAGGTGCATTTTGCTGAATTTAAGCTAATTCAGACAATCAGAAGATAGTTCCCAACTGAAAGTGTCACAGCATCAAACATTAGTGATCAAAACATACAAAAAACTTTCTAAAAACTTAATATCCTTAAAATTTTGTATGAAAATTATGTAAAATTATGTTGGAAATCTTTCACCTTATTCATACAATATTGTCTCACAATACGATATATTTACTGTACGTCGTATACCCTTCATTAAAATCCGTTTGCAACGTTTGAAGATACGAGTTATGTTGTGTTTGTTATTTAACTTTTGAGCTCCAGTATATTTGGTTAAATTTTTAATATTCGCTAAACTCTAAAGACACCTCAAAGCTTTCTTCTTTCTTCAAATTTTAAGCACTTTGTATATTATAAATCTAACGGTTTATCTTAGTGAATCCATTCTGCAGCAGAAGTATACGCGAAAGAAAAGCTAACTAATCTTCAACTGTAAGCAGAACTCTTCGTTAAAATACTCGAAAAACTCTTTCATTTATTTGTCTTAATTGCAAGTTTTGTCTTTTCCTTTTCAAGAACATGGAAAGTGTGCGTTATTATGTTGATGTTATTTTTTTATTTTACGAAAATGGGCTTTTTTAGTCATTAGATGTTTTTAGGTTTTCGTTATGCTTTGAAGAGCGTCCGGATATAAGCAGGAAAATAACAGCGATCTTCTTGGGAGTAAAAGTTTAGGGATAAACTGAAACGTGAATGGCATTCTAATGGGAGGATTAGCATAACACCTAAGCGCTTGGCGTTAAAAAGACCGCTGAATTTTTTTAGATGGTTCCTTCGTATTTGCGCTCTCACCTTTCTGAGAAAATATCAGAAGGTACAGCCATTTATTTTTTTCAAAGAAAATTACAACACATACAGGAAAACAACTAAGTGCGGCTGAAACTGCACGTATTTCTCTACTTTGCCACATAGGAACATGGATGATTTATGCATTTATTTCAATGCTGCAACAGCTTCAGAATACCCCGCTCATAGAACTCCGTCGGCTGTGAATACAACAAATGGCGCACGGCAGATTTGAGTTCCTCGTCAGCCTGAAACCTCTGACCACCCAGAAATCTCTTCATGGGATCAAAGAGGTGGTAGTCCGAGGGGACTAGTTCCGGACTGTAGGCTGGGTGGTCCAGAACCTCCCACCGAAACGGATCAGATGTCATATCAGTCGAACTTCGTTTCCTTTTTCTGGTGGCTTATCCCAATAACACGCCAATAGGCAAGGTTTCACAATAGGTAGCGGCGTTGACATTGATCCCGAGGCAGGGACTCTGCGAGTAGGATGTCCCAAAAAACTTATGCTTGCATATCCCAAAAAACGGTAAGCATAATCTTCCGAGCTGAAGGAGAAACTTTGAAGCGAACCGGAGAATTTGGATGTTTCCACATCATATTTGCAGTTTTAGGTTCAGGTGTGAAGTGCAAGACACAGAACTCATCACCTGTGAGAATGCCATTCAGAAACGCATTTTCCTCATGGTTGTACCGTTGCAGGTGTTGCAAACTGTATGCCATTCTGCTGCCGGTCTGTTCTGGTGTCGGACATTTTGGAATCCAATGCCAGCAGACTTTGCGGTACCTAAACTTCTCATGCACCACATCCCATGCAGATCCATAGGATATGTGAAACGTTTCACTCACTTCTTTCAAGGAAATGTGACTGTTTTCTCTGGTATTGTTGTTAATGTCTTGAATTAGGGCTGGTGTTGCCGCTGTTTAACTCTTCTTTTCCGAAACATTTTACACCATCTGCACACATTGGAATAGTCGGCACCGTAAACTTCTACCATTTCCCCATTTCTACATGAATTTCAGCGGTCATGTTTTAAACGACTGGTAGCATGTAGTGCGCGTGCGCAGGAACAATTCTTGTTATGCAATGTTTGCGTATATACTCAGGTTCTCTTTGGCTATGTTAACTTGTACACAGCGACTATATTTCCTCCGTTAAAAAATAACTGGCTTTATTTTCTGATATCCCCTCGTACAAGAAAAATGTACGAATATTAATTTAAAATGTTTATTTCACTTACTTTGTCGCAGATATTACGAAAACTCCATTATAGTATAAGGGCTGTTCATATGAAACGGAGACTGCGATACAGCTAACAGAATACAAATAGGTCAGAAATAGCGAAACACTAAGACAGACTTCCATCTGTGGTCGAGCGGTGGTTCCTCCAGATCGTACTCATTTAGTTCATGCAGCGGTCCCAAAGATTGACAAGTTTCTATACACTTTCCGCAAAGATGGTAGTGGCTTGGAGCCGAAACCATTCCTCCATCGCAACATGGACCGCTTGATCGAATTGAAACGCCGTCCTTTTAAAGCTTTTAACATGATAATGTTTTAAAGCTGGACATCATTCTACAAAAAAACATGATGCAAAAAAAAGACACCACAAAGCGTTACGGAAACAGTTTTGCATTGTTGTTGTACGTTTAAGCATTGTTAATTGGCGCCGGCTTGAAGCACACACCGGAACTGAAAAGTCACCTGACTATTGTTGTCTGAGCAACAATTTTTATTTAAATCATTACTACAGAGATATTATGAAATACTAGAATTCTACCCGTTACATGACGAGTGTCAAAAGTACAGATTGAAGGGCAAAGAAATGAAAGTGGAGCATCAATGGTTTTCAAAACTTATATTCTGCAACAATATACTGTTCACCTGCATATAAAAAAATCAACACTAAACATTTTTCAGTTTATTTCAATGACGTATATTAAAGATAGACTCCGAATCCTATTGTTGTAACTTGAAGCAAATTGGGAAGCTCCATGCCCATAACTGTCATGGCCGAAAGTGAGTGAAGATAATGCTAAAGACATGGCTAAACAGAAGAGTAACTGATTAATAAGGGGGTGGCCGTGGCCGTGGCCTGGTTGTCTCGTCGGTTGGCTTGCCAATCGATGGAGTTCAGCAACTTCAGGCGCGGCCAGCTGCTGGCTGGGTGACGGCCAGGGCATGAGGGCCACTGCTGGCGGGACAGCTATTTGGGGCACGGCTGTTGGAGGACTTTAGTCTGACCCATTTGCCAAGTGACCATAGCTGGTTTTCCAGCAGTTGATACAGCCACTGGTTTGTTTGTCCGCCAGCAGCTCTTCCATCATGAAACCCCCCGTGCTTCGGAGGGCACGTTAAGCCGTCGGTCCCGGCTGCTACTGTCATCTCGTAGCAGTCGATATTTACTGGGATGGCGCAAAACTCCCTCGTAGGAGTAGGTGCGGTAGATTTATCTTTTCGTTTACTTTGTATTTGAAGTATTTTATTATATTTTATAAACAATTTTTCGATCATGGTTTCAATTTCAATTTCGTTTCGATTGTCTTTCAGTTAGGTATTTTCATTTTAGTTACGTATTTTTGATTTATTTTTGTGGAAAATGATTCCTGATCCTTTTTCTTGTTTGTTTGTACAGTTGTACGCAGTTTAACTTTGAGGAATGGTTTTGAATTAATTATTCCTCAGGCCCAGAATCTTCAAAAACAAAGCAGCCAGACAGCCAATTACTCCACGGCTCACTCCTGCCCAGAACTATCACGGCTCAATTTGCTTCACTTTTTGCCGCTGTTAACAATAGGATTCGGAATCTATCTTTAATATACGTCATTGGTTTATTTATTTAATTCACAACAATGACTAAGTATTATCTTACCACAACAATCCCTGGTTTTGGACGGATTGTTATAACTTTCTTTATTGGCCTCGGACGATCAGACAGACGGATAGGAGAATTATAGTATTATAGAAATCCACCCGTCCCGTGATGGGTGTCAACCGTACAGGTTGAAGAGTAAAGAAATGAAAGTGGAGCATCAATGGATTTCAAAATTTAATATTCTGCAACAATATACTGTTCATCTGCATAAACCATTTTTCAGTTTATCTATTTAATTCACAACAATGGCTGAGTATTATCTTACCACAACAATCCCTGGCTTTGGACAGACCAAGAGAATTATTATTTCCTTCAGTTTATTTATTTAATTAATAACAATGACTGAGCATTGTCTTAAACCACAATAATCCCTGGCTTCGGACGGATTGTTGTAACTTTCTTTGTTGGCCTCGGACGGACGGACAAGAGAATTATAGTATTAGAATTGAAAGTGTGGTAACAGATAGCACCACTATATTTCGCTGTCTTACTTAGCCAATTCGTGTAATGGCCTAACGTTTTGCTTTCATTCCTTTGAATGAAGACTAATGAATCTTTGTGTATTGGAATAAACTCTTTTCCATTACAAAAATATATTTTATTACTCATAATTTAATTCTTAATTTATTATTTTGAAACATTTAGATATTTTGATGTTTTTTGAAGTCTTCATCTTATTTATAATTTATGCGCTTGTTAAATTTCTATGTAGTTTGAAGTGCTTAATTTATTTCTACAGATTCCTTCCTTCCTCTTTATAGTTAAGAATAATGTTTCGACCCAAAAAGCGTTATGAATGATGCAATAATCATTACGGATAATGTCATAATTTTAATTTTTCGTCATACAAAATATACTCATTTTGTTATTTTAGATATTGCCAAAAGCTTGCACGTGCCATGTTTGTGGTCCTACATTCGATTGTGAGCACAGACGCGAGTAAGACGATGCATCTTAAGCATAGTTCCTAAGAATCCTTCAGACTTCAGAGACTCGATACCCGTGCTTATATTTCATATTCAGTTATTATAAGCCCTTATTCAGTATAATCGACGCACGTGATTCTGCAGACTCGTCCATTGATAAATAAATAAAAAGTTTATGTACTGTATAAAATATTTATTTGCCGGAACGCAGTGTAGAAATTTAATATGATAACAGACTTTAAAATTTTGGGTTGATGCAAGAGTAATGATTGAACACAACCTCTATACGAATCAAGAATAACACCTCCAATGATTAACCATTTTATTATTTAATCAAAAATGTAATCTTTATAATCAGATATGACTATCGGTTTGTTGCATCTAAAAACATTATCATGATTCAATGCTTCAGACTGCAGATTCGAAACTAAGTCACTTTTTATTCAGAAGCCCGATGGTAAAAATTTCATAGCGGAAGATCCATTCGGTATTTTGTTCTTCCGTTAGGTGGTTCTTCATCCCCGAGAGGAGTATCACTAGCTTATCTGCTGTCGGAGTGCGAAGTCTGATTTTGCTGCTTCCTCTAGACTGTGGTTTAGATGATTTGGGAAGATAAATAATTTAGATAATTTAATTTTCGAATTTTGTTTATGACCTGTTTTAAGTTAGGTACTCAAGGCCGAGCTTCCACCTCATAGACCCTGCTACCCGTGTGTCCCTGCATGCGCCGAAAGATTTCCATTGGTTGCAGGCTTTCCATAGATGGAAATTGAGTTTCCATTGCACACACGCTTTAGGTATCAATGACCCAATACAGTTGGAAAAGCGGTCCCTTTACTACAGTGAAGCCATATCTCAAATGAGCACATGATGTGCTATGCTTCCCGGTCCCAGAGTGTATATTGCTGCCATCTGGTATACAACTGTATTTACCGCCTCATCATGTATTCGAGTAGCACGACGTTTTATTTTAATAATCTCCGTACATTCTTTAGGTAAGCTATGCTTCGCGAACTGCGACCACTGCAGTGAAGCATCCGTCTGTGAAGCAACGGTTTCGTATGACTGAATCCGCAACTGAATTGTCACGATTTCTGTGACCAATAAAATAAGTATTGATCATCAATCCTGTAATCGGCCGGGGGGGGGGGACCAACTGCCCCCTGTAACCAAATAGGCTGGGGTATGTATCAGTAATTTGACCCCGGAGGGGGACGTCGTAGGGGAACGAGTAACGGAAAATAGTGACCAATGACCCCCGCAGGGCCGAGAGTAGTAAAAGTTTCCTAATTTTGCACGTAAAATTTCTTTAGAGATGACCTCTCTCAATTGCTGTGAATGGGTTGTTCATACGTTTGAACGTGGCGTCTTAGATGGCAAAGAAGGATGCTTCACTGCAGTGCTCGCAGTTCGATTGGGTCAACTTTGCAGAAATATCTTGTGTATCTGCTAAACACTCATTGTTGTAATGAAAATACACTCAATTTAACGTCAATATAAACGTAATTTAAATATTTGCGCTATAACTTTTTATTTATTTCCCAGTGTACGTAAAAATTGCCATTTTACGCTATTGATGAGCACTTTTGAACGAGATATCACGCACTGTTATCGCGACAACGGTTTTAGATCTTTTCCCTTGTGAGTGGAAATGGGCCTTTTTACATTTAGACGAAGTTCACCGAAGCTTAACTTCAAAATTTAGTTCGCTTATAATATTGCCTAAGTACATATTAAAAAGGTTAGGATATATTTTTTCTTGGCGAAAAGAATCGCATCTAGCATTGCGATGAAAAACATTTCAAGAAGAGAAAAACGTATTCCTCTCTCGTTGCGTCTCTATAGCTTAAAATTTTATTTCCGTTGTCGATTGGTCAGATTTAACCAATTTCAATTAAGGAGATTTCTTTTTATTTCGATGTGGAATTAGAAAACTTCCGAGTGAAAGCTCAGGCTCGTTGGAATTGTTCGTCGCAGAAGAAATTGATTCGAAGCCTTACGAAAAAGAGGAGTCGAATGACAACAGAGGCGCCGCCATTCTCGAAACTTTTAATTAATCCTATTGTAAAGATTTCATTCATTTGCGTAGGAGAGGGAAAAAGTCTCCTTTTTGATTAGAAGAAGACCGTCCGATGAATAGAAGCCAGAGTTTATTTTTTTCCCTTTCAAAAATAGTTAGCAGATTTAGGAGACAGTTAACTTCTACATCTGCACCCCAAATGTAATTGTTAACATTTTCAACAGAGTGATTTTCTCTAAAGTTCAAATATTCAAGAAACTATAAACAATTTTTTTTTATTCTTCTTAAAACCGCTGGAATAAAAACATTATTTTTAGAGCAAAAAGAAGTTTCTTGAAAAATGCAGACATATACAGGACTGGATATATATGGGACTGGATACAGTAACACGCGTTTCAATATTACATCATCATCACGGGCAAAGGTATATAAAGACTAGGTTATGCTAGGTTAGGTTAGGTACGGTACTGAGTAAGGGCACTGATAGTACAACAACGATGAATAAGCCTACCAATCAGAATATATATTTTTTCTTGTGTGTCCATTTAGGAAATTACTAAAACAGTAAAAATTCAAAACCGTAACATTTAATTAGCAAATCGAAAGATTTGGCTTATGTACACGTTAAATGCTTTGCGTGGAAGTTAAGAATAACACCAATACATTTACATGTATATTCAAGTTTATGAAATACGTTGAAGAGCTTCTAAATTGGATTACTTTTTAATATACATATTAATATTTAAATAAAAACCCTGGGTAGACCTACATACTTGGAAGAATAGGAAGTGCAGCACCTACGCGGTCGCCGAGCGCGACTTTCTTATTCTTTAACATAGAAAGACGATTTAAAAATTCTCCCAGGCCCATTTTGACAGATATCAGAAAATGAATGAACTTACAAGGGAACTATCCGAATCTGTACACGTAACTCTTTGCTTGCGCGCAAGCATATCTTGTAACGATGGCATTACGCGAGGGCGGTAACGGAAATGAGAAGGAAAAAACCCATAGTGGTAAAGGGGAAGGAAAATTTTTAACGGCGGACACCAAAGAATTGCAGAACAGCAGTGTTATTAAGAATAAAACCTTAAATCGAAAATTTTGTGTACAATTATTCGTCTCAAAATAATTTATAAGATGAGGTGAGTATCCAAGAATTTTTTTTTATTTAAAATTATAAAACGCCGTCATACATACCTCACCAACGCATGTTCGTATTCTCGTCTGCTAGCCCCATTATATCACTCGACAGCCTTGCCCTCGTTTCACTCGCCAGTACATGAAGTCATCCCCGGAAAATTTACGAAGATTACCGAATTAATTAATAAAATAAAACAATTAATAAGAAAATAATTACTATACAGATTTACTTTTACTAGGTAGCAATTAGCCAATTTTAATAATTCCTCTTTAAAAATAAGTTTCTTAAGAAAGTTCAGAATCCATTCAATTGTCGTCTGCTGCTCCTTTGGAGGAAATAGTTCCATTGCTTTCATGTGATATGGATTCGTGCGTATTGTTGAGTGGTGGAGGAAAGAAGTTCCATCAAGCGCATTAATACACGCACCACTTTAACTAGTGCATAACAATGAAGTCTGTGTATGCCTCTGGTCGCTCAAAATTTTTCGTTTTCGCGGTTTATTTTGAAATAAACAAACTGTCTCGATTTCTTCTTTTGCGAGCATCAATAGTAGCTTCAGATGACTAACATATTTCAATCTGGTCTGAAATTGTGAGATACAGGCTCAGAAGGTTGCTTTATTAGAAATATTAGGCTTTTATGTTTCCAGCGCTGTAATTTACCTACCCGCAAGATTAAAATTCGAATTATTTCTAGTGTCTAAATATTTTCGTGCACTTCCTAGCTATTAGTAGCAGCATTGTCTTCTAATACGAACAACTCGAAAGGAACTTAGTCCTTTTCAATGAAAACGCAACGCCAAAAATTCAGACAGTAACCCGTTATGGACATTCAAAGAACACACTCTATTTTTTACACGGAAAGAGAATTTACATTTGAAAATTTATACTTGAATTTTCCTAGAATTGTACTTTAAAGTTCTAATTTTGCAGCTGCGTAGAAGCAATATAATTTTTTGCCAACGATTAGCGCTCCTCATTCACGTAACTAAACTGATGTGTTTAAGTTAGATTTTGAGAAGCAAATGAAACGCGTTAATTTAGAGTAATCAAAGATTTTAAATTAAAAATTAACTCGTATACATTCATGCACGAAACATGAGATATTTGTCCATGGCGAATAGAAACTGCCAAATGGTAAAAGCAAAAAATGGCAGAAGAGTGACGAATGAATTAATTGAAGCAATACTGGACATGGTCATAGATTTTTGAACAAACGTAGAAATATGGCAAGAGAATAGGCCATATAAACAGAAAAATCGCTTCGTTTTATTCACTCGATTATTTCCATTTACGAACTGGTGTCAGATAAGAATTGAAGGTACCCATGAAATCTAACCATTTAACCGCTTCTAAATGGGGGTAAGGGAGGCTCACAAGAGAAAGAAACTTTGAAATATGTGGAAATTTAAGAGAAATAAAATTCGAATATTTCTGGAAAAACACCAATAAGGAAAAATTCCTAAGAGCGGACCACAAAAATAAATTTCGTAGAACAGCATAACAGCGGTTTCACGAACCTAGGTAAACCCAAACCGCATACATAAGATTGATTTTTAAATCTCGGAAACAAACAATTATTACCGATTTCTCCAGAACGATCGATTTTTTCTGCGCAGATTCTCTGGCGCTCTGAAGAAAGAGAAAAACAATATGGGCAAAGATGTACTTTAATAATGAAATGAATGAAAAGGTGGCTCTATAATTGAAGTTGAAGATGCGAACAGCTGAATTACAGAGGGAAAAAATCGGTCTGGAGTTGATTCCGTACACGCGTGGCTTGGCTTTCAGTAGCAGAGTAGATACAAACATTCGAGTTTCTCTTTAAGAAACAACACGCTGGCGCATTCATAATTTCACACAGACATTGCGAATAAACCACCTTATGTGCAGTGAAATTTCACATAACGTAAAGGCATTGGGTTCAAAATTATCCATTTCTTCAGAAAAGCTCTTAGAAAAGGACGAAAAATGCTGAGGGCAAAACGGGTCAAGAGAAAAGAGAATAAGGTCACAGTCATTTATCAATCTAGAAGGTCTTCCAGCACTGTTAACTTTAAAATAGCATTGATTAAAGACAAAGAGCTCATCTTATCCTGGTGAAGTCAAACCTGATTTTTTTTCCTGCACTGTAGATTCGTGGAATGTCAGAGCGATAAATTAGCTCCAGGCTCTTTGTCTGATAATAGGCGATATTAATTTTTGCTTTTGATGAAACTTTGCGCAGCGTTAGTTTTCCGTTCTACTCCGAATATTCTGAGTGAAATGAATAGCCTAAAATATTCCACAGTAAATATCCACAGGCGCATTTGAAGGTGCAGATTAGTAGAACCAGAATTCGTTTTCTAATTATGCACTTCATGGATATTTGCGGGCTCGATGGGCGAGAGGGCTAAGGGGCAGGTCTTGTTGCTTTCGAGTACCAGTGGATCGCGATGGTTATTTTATTCCTCGAAACTGAAAAGGTAAAAGAAGAACAGAAAAGATAGACGGATGTTTGCGATGGAAATTTAAAGACCTGTTTAAAATAACACGTTACAAGGTTTGTAACACTGGGTCACGCGAATCTTGATCAACAACGTTTACTGAATCCTGAATTCACCGGGAAGGCTCTACAATCCAATTAAATATATATAAAGAGAAAAAAATCCCATCGCTTTAGAATTAGCTTCCTTCCCTTACTCTGCCGCTGTTTATTAGGCGTACTTGTTGAACAGAATAATGGCAGATCGATCGACATTTAGTTAGGTCAAGGTCGCCGCTACTGAGATGTTACAAATTCATTAGTTATTCTCTTATGATTAAAGCTAGATGCGTCTCTCTCTCTCTCTCTCTCTCGATAAAAGTTATATTTTGTAATTTATTAATCCTAAATTCATTAATAATTTAATAGTAATATAAAATTGAGTCCGAGTACCGTTTGATAATGAGTTACTAGAAGGCTTCTATATTATACCATTTACAATATTCTGGTTTGGCGCAATTAAAAAGATTTAATATTTTGAAGCATTTAATATTTTGATTTCATTTAATTAAAAATTAGCATAAATGAGAACCCCCCCCCCTCTTGAGACGATTCTAATTTTCTCAAAAAATTGGAATGTTTGTTCTTTAATGACAGGAGAAATGTCGTATCATTATCATGCGCTAAAAACTGCTCAAATTTTGAGCCAATCAGATATGTTGGTCTTGTATATGTGTCTGCAATGTTCCTGTATATAGAATGTGCCATTTAAAAATTTTTAGTTCCCTGCTCTGAAAAAAAAAGTAGAAATGACATTGCTCTTCATGAGTTGTGTTCAATTCATCGATGAACGTGTCAAGTTTACTCCATTAAATGAATTAATTTTTAAATAGATAACGCAGAAGAAGAAACTAAAATTCGAAGACCTTTCAAATAAATTGCTGCGCGAAAATTGAAACTTTTCTGGCAAAAGTTTTTACTGGTCTGGTTTTCTTTGGCTCGGCTGCATTCAAAATTAATTTACGAAAGAAAAGTTGGCAGAAGGCCGGAGAGGAAAGGGGTTGAGAAAGCAAGGCGTTCGTCCTCCACTTTGAGAAAGCTATGAAGGTGTCAATAGACACCGCTTATTAGGCTCGATAAGAGTCTTCGGTCTGTGAAGCCAAATGAGGTTTACGTGGTGGTTGGATGGAATGAGGTGAGGGTGGGGAGATAGGTTGTCAGATTGGCGTTTCCACCCGTCTCGATAACGAGATTAAGGAGAGGCACTACTCGGAAGAGCCAGGTTTATTTCGACTGGAAACAAAATCTCGTCGTCGTTCGTTGCTCCTAAAACCGGAATCTAATAGTCTTGAGGTCATGACTACCGCATTGTAAGCCATGTTTACTCAAGAAACGTCTTCTTCCTTCGCATTCTTTCAGAGGAACTTACATCACGTTATCGATAATCGTTTGAAAAGATCGAGTACCTCAAAAATCGTACCATGAAACTCCGAAAGTATTTAATGCGACTTATTATAAATAAAAATATTTTTATCATTATTGTATCGTATTCCTAAACCTAAAGCATTAAAATGAAATTAAATATTTAATAATTTACATGGTTTCTATTGTAAGAGAAATTCACCGTTCGCTGTCGCTATTTAAAGAATTCCTGGGGCAAACCATTGTACGTTTTAAGAATAATTACCAAAATAATTTATAATATTAAAACATCCTTCACATTCAAGGTTAAGATTTTGCACAGATTCATAAATCACCGTAGCGTATCATGCAGTTAAGCACTTTATGAGCACATTCACAAATTTTATTTGGCTCAAATAAAATCTTTTCCTCAGTGAAGGACGAAGAAAAAGATAAACAACAAGGACGAGGCCATCCTATACAGCTATCTAAGCAGAGAAAAGAGAACATTATGTATGCATTTTAAAAAATGAAAAAAAAATTAAAGTTTTGCATAGCATTTTTCTAATTTTCAAAATTACATTCTGGAAATAAAATGTCAATGAATGCCACATTAAAGGAAATTAAAAAAAAAACAAAAAAACATTGGAACCTTCCTATATAGAAAGACTGGTATAGATGACCTTCTTCCACTCCTTCCATATAAACTGCCAACGTTAAGCATTCACAGATCGATAATATCAAAAAAAGCGTTTCTACCACTTCTAGTTTCTCTACATCGCAAATATAAAGCTTGTTTATTCTACCTCATTTAACATATTTTATATCACCACTCTAAATTTTCGTATAGTATTTAAATAAAATTTTAATATTCCTGCTAAGTATCTATGAGTTAAATAAATTTTATTACCTTTTCGACATTAAAATATTTATAGCTAACTGCGTGTATAAAATAGCCATAATTGTATAATTCTGTAGCATTTTTATAATTTCTATGCTGTATTATGACGACAGTTATTTTGAGGCCTCTTGCGAGGCTTTACATAAACTTTTGTGGTCTATAAATCGTATTAATGTTGTATTTAATTATGAAAAATAAAAAAAAAGATTCATTTAGGAATGCGGAACTATCTAAAATAAATTTGTTTACGCAAAAAATCTGGATTTTATTGTTAGACTTTTTTTTCTTTTTATACAAATGCGAGACTGAGGTATAACTGGCAGCAATCGATTTGAGAGGCGCCACGTCGAGGGTGTCACTGCTCTGGGGATTTTTCCAGGGTAGAGTCCTACGCGCGTCCTTCCCTTCCCACAAACACGACTTTCACGAAACCCTGCGGAAAAAATGGTAAATTAATCAATTTAAATAGTTTTGTTATATACTGGCCAGTTATTCTTAACTTTTTGAAATATTTTGCCTTGGAGCTTGAATTGGCTAGACGCCCCTTATCGATTGAGCGTTGACTTGCAGCTCATTAATTCCAAACGGTTTGTTTTGGTTTGTTTTGCTTTTTCTTTTAACGGTAACGCGTTTATTTCCATTACTCCATCGGCAAGGCCTTCTAGCGACTGTAGGGAAAGTAATGTTAGAGGCGATTCTTATTTTACGAACTCTATGTAAAGATATTTCTCTTTTTCAAGTATTGTCACGCACAGACTCCATTGACCTTATTTCCCCCCATTTTACGACTTTTATATTAACCCGATTGTTGTTGTTTTTTGAGTTTCTCGCTTTAATTATAATCTTAAAGATCTTTAAAAGTTTCTAAGATACAAATTTAAGGTTTATTAAAGGCTTACTTTTCAAACCATTCAATATTATTTACAAGGGCTTTATCACACTGAAGTCACTTTATCTTGATTTGCTACCTGTCGAAGAAATATTGGCAAAGAATAAAACCTTTTTACATTCTTAAAGCTTATAGACCTGGTCAAGGATCAATAGTTTTCATAATGGTTTTTTGAATATTCCACTTGGTATTTCTAAAAATTATCTAAATATCTAAAAATGATATAGAATTCCATTAATAGATATTTTGAATGTTATTGACATGTACAATTTAAACTTGTAAGATATTTTGTTATTAGAAATAAACTTAGAAGTAATCAGTGCTACATCTAAATAAGTATTCAGAACTAAGAATGACGTCTGGCAGGAACAGAGAGTTTTATGCAATAACGTCCACAATAAAATAAAGACTATATTCATAATTGAGTTGACGAAATTCGTCTTAAAGACGAAATAAATAATAATTAAGTGAAATGCATTATAACCAATTTATGAACCATGAATAATAATCTTTAAAAATTATTTAAATAATCTTCAAAGGTTTTAATTTTTTCCGCCTGTATATTTTTGTTATTGGGGAAATTATTAATAATTTTCTTATACGAAAGCGAATCGGAATGTTCCGGAATTTTTTTTATTAAAATTTTCCAGGCAGTTAAGACAAAGCAAATATTTTGCTAATGCAAATTTATTTTCACTCCTCTCTCCACAGTTAGCTACCAATACTACCGTGAAGGTTGATAAACCCTCTACCCTCCACCCATCGAAAAGCCACGTGAATACACGCTTTCTGTATCACCATGTAGAATTTGTTAGGTTGAACGTGAAGCCATATTCTGTTCAGTCGTTTTCACTTTATCATCAGCCCGGAAACGCGCACCTCGAAGGAACTTCTTTAGACAGCCAAGAGACGAATATCTGCTGATTGCCAGGTTCGGGCTATAAAGCAGATGTGGCCGAATTTCCCGCCCCCTAACTGGTTTGTTTTTGGATGGCTGAATGAAATGTACCGGTTGCATATTCGAATCGCAAGTTCAGAGTTTTTGTGACGGATTGCTGCCCGAAATTTTGACTTTTGACTTCGTGTTTCCGCGTTAACTTTCATTTTTGAACAAATAGTCATGGATGACAGCATGCTTATTCCAGAATACTGTTGCCAGCACATTCCGCACATGAATTTTTTTCGTCACAGATGTTTTGTGCTCCCAATCATGCTTTCTTGTTTCCATTCTGGATCATAATGGTGGATGCCAGATTCATTCCCTGGTATCGCAGCTGCAGTTTCCGCTAATATATGCCCCCTGAATAGCTTATTGGTAGCGCAACAAAGGCTTTGGAACCTACCATGCTGCGACTTTTCAGTAATTGAGTTCTTAGTGAATGATGTCGAACGTTTACTCCATAAACTATGCCCAACATGTTTGTAATATCCTTAATTTGAATCTCCTTAACTGCTGCATTTTTGGCAGCAATATTGCCCAAGACATCGATGTTTGAGGTCGTCCTGAAGGATCTTTGTCAACAACTGTGCTTCTTCCTGCTTTAAACTCACTATACCATCAATACATCTGAGATTTTGAGAGAGAAAGCCCATTAGCAGAAATCAATTCATAATAACTTTCTGTCGGTTTTATACTTTTCGTCTATCATCGTCATCATCATCATTATATTCAACGTTTTTCGATCCACTGCTGGATGTATGTCTTCTCTAAAAGCTTCCAATGTGCTCTGTCTTGGGCTTTCCTTTTCCAAGTGTCGCCCTCCAGTTTCCTGATATCGTCACTCCGTCTAGTATAGAAACTCGTCATGGTCTTCTAACATTTCGTAAGTACCAGTCGAGGATTGCTGTAGTTCATCTGTTGTCTTGTCTTCTGGTAATGTGTTCCGGTCCATTGCTATTTGAGTTGTTGTATCCGCTTTACAACGTAGAACAGTTTCATTTGTTTTCGAGTCCAAGTGACCCGGTTTTTGTCCTTCATTGGGATACCTAGCATACATCATTTCCATGCTTCGTTCGGATT
The DNA here is from genome assembly GCA_023313115.1 of Rhysida immarginata. Lineage (NCBI taxonomy): Eukaryota > Metazoa > Arthropoda > Chilopoda > Scolopendromorpha > Scolopendridae > Rhysida > Rhysida immarginata. The sequence continues at coordinate 1,013,461 of JAHWFO010010124.1, forward strand.
TATAGTCGTTGGATGGATTTGGTGGTTAGTGTCCAAATTTTCTGCTCCATAAGTGAGGGATGATAGCACACAATGATTGAAGACTTTTCTTTTCAGGTATAGAGGCATGTTACTTTAAAGGGTTAAAGTTTTTTTTTCCGAAATTACTCCATCCTATTTTGATTTGTCTGTTGATTTCGTTCATAATATTTCCATCTATAGAGATTTCTTGTCTAAGATACTCTAATTTTGTACTTCTTCTAATTCAGTGCCGTTATTGGCGATTTTGCTTCTTCTTGAACATAACTTTTGTTTTCTTCAGATTCATTTTCAATCCTACTCGTATACTGGTTTTTACAAGTTCTTGTGTCATTTCTTCCAGTTCATCTGGATTGCTGATAATAAGAACAATGTCGTTAACGAAGCGAAGATGGACGAGGCTTAACCATTTATTCAGAGGCCTTTGTTTTCCTAGTCTAGTTCTTTAAAGACATAAACAGCATTGACTAATTTTGATCACATTATGTCGCCTTGTCTAACTCCTTTTTCAATTTTTTATCCTGGCTTTTCCTTTGTTTAAATGGATGGACCTGGTTCATGTAGGTCCTATTTATTCCACTTGACTCCAAGGCTTTCATCACAGCTGAAATGGACACTGAGTCAAAAGCCTTTTCGAAATCGTTGAAGGCAAAGCAGAATGGTAATTCATTTTCATCACAACGCTCAGGCTCTCGTAGGACTTGCATATGATCAGCCGTGCTAAATTCTGGACCCTGCCTGTTCTCTCGATTGGGTTTGGTCTAGCGCTGTTTGTATTCTGTTTGAGAGTACTTACGTAAAAATCTTGTAGACGATAGATAGGAGGCTGGTAGGTCTATATTTTTGTAAATTTCCTCCCCTCCCTTTTGTGAAAAACAGCACTATTGCGGCATTATTCCAATCCGTCGGCACCACCGTTGTTTAAGTCAGTTGTTGAAGAGAGCTATTAATGGCTTGAGGAAACACTCTCCTGCTTCTTTTATGAGATCAATGCGCAGTCAATTTTTCCCAGGGCATTTTCCCTTCCTCTATATAAATCTGATAACAATTTCCCCTTTCATCTATACAAATCGGATAACACATCTTTGTTCCTCGTCTGTATATGTTTCCAGTGCGTTTGCCAATTTTGTTTTGCCAATAAATCGGTTTTAAATCCAAGCTCTTCACTGTGTCACGAAAAATAAACGAACTTCAAAATATGTTAAATTGTCAATATTGCTCTACAACAATCTAACCGCCGGGTGGCGACCAAAAGAGGAATACGATCAAGAGTGACTCGTACCCTCAGTGAAGGATTCTGGTGATGGGGTCTTGATGTTAGTCATGTTTCGTGAAGAAAGATAGGACTTATAAACCGTTTTGACAGGCGACTTAATGCCTCATGTATCAAGAATTCTAGGAGAATTATCTTCCTGCAGTGATGGACGAGTTTTTTGGCAATGCACCAGACTGCTTCTTCCAGCAAAGTAATGCTCCATAGCATGCTGTTCGTTCAACAAAGGCATGGTTCACTGATGCTGATATCAAGCTGCTGCCATAGCCTACCCACAGTCCGTATTTAAATCCGATCGAACTTATGTGGGATGTGCTGTAGCGCCGCGTACGGATGCACAAGCCACCGGCCACTAATCGTTTTCAGTAACTGTGGCAACGTATTTAAAAAACTTATCGACAGCCTTCCTCTTATGTTGCAGCAATTATTGCAGCAAAGGTTGGTCAATATGCTACTGTTGATTGCATCTTGTTCATACAGGGTATGTGAAGGAGGGTGTCCGGATGCTTTTGCAGGACATTTTATCTTGAAAATCAACTCGGTGAAAACTCGTGGTTTTAAGAACTACAGTGCATTATTTCTTTACTTTTTTAAACTTCATTGTAAAGAGCTTACCAATTTATGGGGAAGAATGCCAAAAAAGTACACAATTCTTATTTAGTAATTTTCGTTTTTTTTATTCTCCATAGGTAGCTTAATCATTATTTTTAAATCCTAATTAAAAGAAAGACTTATAAATACAAATCAGGTAAATGCGACAGTAGTGATTTATTTGATTCATTCTGCTAAGGAAGACTAAATTCCGAATGGGCGTCGGAAACTCTCTTTACGATACGAATATGAACCTACATGTCGATTTATAGCTTTTAAAAGACAAAAGTCGAAGTATTGAACTGTAAGAAATTTTTACCATTCCATGAGTTCTCTTTTATTCAGCATATTATAAGAGAATGTTCTGATTTGGGGTGAGGGAGGGGAATAATAGCAAAAGCCGGAGACACATGTATGAAAGGTTTCTCTTCACCTAGTGCAGAGAATGTGGAAGAGACAGATAGTGCTGTCGTTGGTTGAGAGATGGGAGAAGAAGCCTTTGTTCAACATGGGGGAGGGGGGGGGGAGTCTCCACTTGATTTCTTCACTTTCGGCGTCTTTGCTAGGCAACCGACCTATTGACGGCGAATTCATTCACACACCCTACCCTCCGTTTAAAAGAAAAGGAGGAGGAGTGGGAGGAGAGAATTAATTTGCTTCTCGGCTTAAATGAAACCGTTCTCTCCACCACTCCCTTTCTTCTTCCCATCCTTATAAAACCCTTTCTTTCCATCTAGAACTTTTCCCAAATTGAAAGTGCCGTTGACGACGCCCTTCCAACGAGTGGATGTGACACTGACTAATGAACGCGTTTTATTAATAATAATCGTAGAGGGGGAAACACAATGGCTTAATAGTGAAAATTCGTTTGGTCCAAATGAGCTTTCCATTGCTTGCCGTTCGTAAATCGCTCCCTCTGATCGCTTTTTTTCCCATTTAGCAGATACGTCGCAAACGTATACGGGAAGTGTCATCCGGGTCACGTACTCCGCCATCGCTTATTTCTTTGTGATGAAAAATAACACTTGCCCTATTAACTTTGACTCATGGTGGTCATTTTTCATGGCTTATTTGTCGTTAATGTAAAAAAAAAAACGCACTTTTTTCGAATTTTACTTTTTTTCTTTTGCTCGTTTCCTTGAATTTTGAAATTACAAGGTACCTTCAAAACAAATTTATATTTAAATAGAAATTACCTTAATTACGAGTTACCTTGTATTTACATTTAAATGAAGCCAACTGTTTTTAGAAATTTAAATTTTAAATTGAAATAATTTTTTTCATGTTACACAGATTTTCAATATGGTTTCCATAATTTAGAGAAATTACTCTAAACCTGAAAAAAATAAACAATGAAAAAAAAAACAACAAAAAAACAGAATGGTACTGACCTGCATAACTTTATTTCTTCAAGCAAAGGAGACGATGGATTCCACTGTTTCCACAAAGAATTTATTCATCATAACATAGATGTACATTTCGGCTACAACGTAGCCATCTTCAGTATGAATCGATTTTACAGAGTAAGGTTTTAGGTATTTATACTCCTTCTCATTGGCTTAACTCTAATATAAATACCTAAATCCTTACTCTGTAAAATCGATTCATACTGAAGATGGCTACGTCGTAGCCGAAATGTACATCTATGTTATGATGAATAAATTCTTTGTGGAAACAGTGGAATCCATCGTCTCCTATGCATCAAAGTATCCACAGATCGGCCAGGTCAGTCTTGTTCTTAAGTATATTATTTATATAACAAGTAATCTGTTTATTTCTTCAAGTTTTAACTGTTTAATAGCTGAAAAATTTTTTACGTTCATGTTCCACATATATATTCCATATAGAACCTCTAAATGTATAAAAATAACAAATATCTCGCATGTTGTCCAAAACGGAAGGGCCTTCATGATTCTATGAAGAAATGAGATCAGTTGCGAAAAGCTCTTTGGATTCGTGAATTGCAGTAAACCACAAGCAGAGATACCCCTCTGGCAGAGATGCCATTTTAGTTTTTCTGCAGATCGTGTCAGTTTCTGGAATCACTAATAACGTCATCATCCGAATAACGACTGAAAGAAAATAGAAGCTAAGTTGTATTGTATTGTATACTAGTAATAAAGCCCGTCATACGACGGTGCAAGAACAGGTGAATCTGTAAATTCTATTTTAATTATAAAACTTCTACTGTGATAAAACTGTGATAATTGACAGGACTGCCAATAGTAAATAAGTCGCTCTCAATATGAATGCGAGGCTAAAATGTTTTCTTACTTAGTTTACAAACCTGCTTATCCGTTGAGGTCGCGGGGGCAGCACTCGAGATGTCCCGCCATCAGGCGCATGTCCTCAATGGTAATATCCAAGTGACTCACTCTATGTAGTCTAGCCACCTAGTTCTATGCCGATCCCTTGGTCTCTTATGTGACCACCGACTTGAAAAATAGCAACTGTCTAGGAAGAAAGCTTGCGTTATCCGTACATGTGGCCATACAGAAGTAATTGAGCCCTCTCAATACGGATAGGTAGCGGCTCAACATCTAATGACTGCCTTATACTGATGCTGAACACTCTATCTAGCCGGAAACACCTGCGGAACATCCCATGGTTTCATTTCGGCACTCTTTCGGTAATTATCCAAGATTCATGACCATAGATGAGAATGGGGACAAAGATGAATTTGAAATCGGAGAGATTGGCTTTCTTTCCTAGCTCAGATTTGTTCCACGGATCACCACAGTTCGCATCAGACACAGCTCTTTTGATTTTATTCGAAAGCCCAGCGTATGACGGTTACCGCAACAGTGGAAACTGTAAGTTCGATTTTATTTTAAAAACAGTTGATATGTGAGAGAACTGTGATAATTCGCAGTTTTGCTAATAGTAAAAAAAAAAGTCGCTGTCCGGTTATATGCTAAGACAATGTGTCCGGTTACAATGTGACAAAGTCACCACTATCAATTTGACAGTTATAACTAACGCAAAAGCACATCTACAACTGTTAGATGTAGCTTTGCTCTTCAGGGAAAATGGCTCGTCGGTCTCTTTTTTACTTCCCTCATTGCTCAATTTCAACGGCAGACTGTTTTGAGGGGATACTGCACGACGAACAAACTTCAGGTGATTACCCACAGCGAGATGAAAACATAAGTTCATAAAAACAGGGTTCGGATAACGAACCGTTTATGAAATTTCCGCAGTTAAAAGTGAAGTTTGCAACAAACCGTTCAGGCGGAGGGGGGGGGGGAGGTCGGATAACGAACCTTTTATTACAGTACCCGTTTCACCCCCTGAATGGTTGTTTAGGTACGCCTGAAGTTATTAGCAGGACGTTGTTAATAACCAATAAATAGGACATTATTTCAAGAATTTGTTGTAGTTCTCCGCATGTCATCTGCTATCCACAGAGTAGAAAATCCAGCTGGTGAAACTTCAGTTTTAACTGCGGAAATCTCATAAACGGTTCATTAACCTAACCATGTTTATATGAACTTTTGTTTTCATATCGCTGTGGGGAATCAGCATCAGAAGTTTGTGACGGGGGTTTAGATATACCCTGTATTTTAAAACTAAAAAAATTAATTAAACATATTAAATGTATATTATAAAATGAGAAGAACATAACGATATTTGCTTTTGATTTTATTCCATTGGAGTTTTTTTATATGACTTTTCCTTTTTATTAATTTATTCAACTGAAAAATTATTGCTATGAATAATCATAAAATGTAAAAATTAATGTTACGTACCTTTGACTTGAATTGTTAATCAATTTCAAAATTTTATTTGAATGTTTTTATTTTTTATTAAAATTAAATTACAGTATACTCGTAATTTTAACTGTAGCCTACGAAAAATATACATAAGATTTTTTTAATAATTTTTTTCGTCGGCTGCGATTTTTGGGTTTTAACAATCAGTGTTTTTTCATTTGTTGGAAACAATGAAGGTTTTATTGTTGCTCGTTACTATGGAAACGGGCACGGAGCAGGAGGATTTAGCATTTTATATGTAAGATAACTGCTAAGTTTCAATTTTCAGATTCATTTTACTTAAAAAGTATTAAAAGAAATTAAAAATTTTTTAGTTGACATAGGACATGTTACCCTTGAATAATATAAATTTTTTTCAAGGATAGAATAGTTCTGTAAATAATGCATAAATTACTATGGCGTCCAAAAAATAAGTCTAATAAGTAGGTTTAATGCTTGAACACGCATTTTTCAGTTTGTGAAAAGGAGAGATTTTGATCAAAGTCTACATTAAACTTTATCCAAGAATTATTATGCATCTCTTTGGAAAAACATGAAAAGTTAATTTTTTCATGGTTCCCTCAAAAACAACCATATGTGGCAGATCAGGATCAGATTTGAATTTTTTAATGAAATAAGATCAATGCTATTAGAATATATCCAAAAATATATATATTCATAATTATCGTAAAAAATACATCCATAATTCCTGACAATTAATTTATCAGGAGCGAAATTCAATTAATGACAGTGAAACTCTTGACATATCCACATTACAAGAGCGAAATACCTAGGGAGCCAAATTAGTATCAAATTAGCCTGTATCAAATTATCTTAGAAATCAAATTACAATATAAATCAATTTATACGGAATCAAATCATAGATGGATTCTAAACGCATATATCTCTAAATATACAGAGTATATAGGGTGTTGCAGATAAGTACAGAGCAGTATAACGGGAAATCTATCCGCTCGATTGCAGCGGCCGGCTCGACATCAAATGATAATTGGGCAATTTTATCAAAAATCTACCCGACTGTGGAAACTGCTGGCTGCTGCAGGCCACCTTCATCTCCCTGCATTCTGCCAATCAACCGAGCCGGCCCCTGCAATCGAGCGGGTAGGCTTCCCGTTATACTGCCCTCTACTTATCTGCAACACCCTGTACATAAACCTTCATTATAGCATTCAGGTTACATAGTGCGGTTGCTTAATGAGTTAAGGAAAAATCTCCCGAATCCTTTCGCATGCTCTGGCTTTAACCAACAAAAGACATGTACAACGTCAGTCATTTGAGAAGGAGTTATCCTGTTAAATAGCAGTTACGCGATATCAATTTACTGGAGTTCAGATTCCTAGATAAAAAATTTAACAAAGAATCCATCACACGGAGTTGTCTTATGAGTGCTTCTGAATTTCGCTAACCCATGTATTGCTGATTTAAAGCATAAATCCTCATGTGAGGAAGCGAGGGAGAATAAGAGAGAAAGAGAGAATTTATGAAATCATGATAATATGATTAATGTAATCTAAGAAATGATATTTTTTAAAGCGAACGAGGAATTCAATACAAATTTTTGGATCATTAATAGACATTATAATGAACGCAGAAGCACAGCTAATATGAATTAAATACTCTAATTTGATTGACGAATATTTTCTTCCGTGTGACTACTCCGTGTGATGGATTTTTTGTTAATTTTTTTTATCTAGGAATCTGAACTCCAGTAAATTGATATCGCGTAACTGCTATTTAACAGGATAACTCCTTCTCAAATGACTGACGTAGTACATATTTTTTGTTGGTTAAGTCCAGAGCATGCGAAAGAATTCAGGAGATTTTCTTTAACTCATTAAGCAACAAGTACCACACTATGTAACCTGAATATGCGTGGTTAATTAACTCGCACATATATTGTACAGTTCCCAAGCGAATTCTAAGCTAAAAGTACTTTATTCAAAATTTTACGCAATAGATAGAATTAAAGTTTCACAAATAAATTTTAGAAATGCACTTCAAAAGAATTGCTGTACATAGTCTTCTATGAAGTCGAATGGTCCTTCATCATTAAATAATCGATAATAGTGATTAGTTGACGAGGGAACTGTATTTAACATCGATTTGAGTTACGATGTTGCTTCGCTACGCAGAATCACTCATTGACTGTATGATGTATAGTGACAATTTCGTTACATAGGAATTGCTCATAAATTTTGATTTGACAGAGGGACTGAAGATCCCAGGGTTGTCTAATTTAAATAGTATATTAGTTATTAAAAAAAAAAGTACACCAAATAGTCTAAAGAAACATTGTGTTTAACTTGTTTAAAGTTGCATCCTGATAAATTCGTTCGATAATTGCTCTTTAATTTCCAACTGGAATCGCTTCCCGGAACAATTATTGTCAATATTTAATCATATAATTTTTTGCGCCACCTGAAGGCGACGAATGGGGTGGAGTAAGAAAAGAAAATGAAATACGACTATTTTTTAGGCACCGCGATGAAGTTTCTTCTATTTGGAGACGCCTCTCGAAAAGTAAATTGCTTTTAATGTATTTTGTTATTATGTTATTAAAGCTTTTCTTATTTGAAAAGGCAGTAAATCTCTGAAGAGAAAGTGCATCGGTGTTAGTAAAATAGAGAGAACGCGAGAAAAAGAGAGAGATGAGATAATTATCTTAACATATCTGGAGTTCGTCGAGCATCTTCATGATATTTATAATAAATGAATAAGGGTCCAAAGAGATGCGGTAGAAACCTTTTATTGCCTGACGCGTTTCAACTAGACGTTATCATCGGAGGCGGTTAAGCTACAGAGATGTGAGGCTGGCCAGGCCTGGCATTTATATATATTAGACAGAGTGTTAGGGCCAATGGAATAATTACAGAGTAAAGGGGAACATTATGACAAACGATGACTGGTTGTATGGGAATAGATATGAGGAAAAGCGCGGACCTTATGGAAGTCTCTCGGCTAATAAAGACCATAGGATCACGAAGAGGTATGTACCGCCAATTATCGTGCGGACTCATGGCGTCCCGTTTAAGACGATTTTAACTGAGCTCGAGAAGCATGTTCCAGTGGAAAAGATCACCGTTCATACGGGCAGAGCTGAAACCGTCAAAGTTAAATGTGAAGATGAAGAAACACACAACAGGTTAGTCTCTGGAATTAAGTCTGATAATATTTTAAAAATTCAGCATCATCAACTGAAGTCGGAGAATGTCTTGAAATACGTAATTCGTAATGTGGATGTTACGTATGACCTCGATGACTTCCAAGTAGACCTAAAAAGAGCCAACTACTTCCCGGAAAAAGTTATTCGATTGAGGAAAGCCAAAGGATCCATTGATATGCCGATGGTTTTGGTCCTACTCCCGAACACCGAACACAACCAGTCATTGGAAAACATAACGCGTATTGGGCCGCTGGCAGTTTCAGTAGAGGCCTTTCGAGGGAACAAGAAACCATTACAGTGCTACAACTGCCTGCGCTTCGGACACGTATCCGTGGGCTGCACGGAAGATCCTCGTTGTAATAAATGTGCTGAGGGGCACCAGTCAATAGATTGCCCCAAGATCAAAGGACAAGACCCCCCAAAGTGCATCAGGTGTGGTGGACGGCACACGTCAAGCTACACGAAATGTCCAAAATACCCCCAGGTTCAAAGGATGTCTAGTTCTAAAGTGACAGCAGGCAAATCCTATGCTGCCGCTGTGTCTACGCCGGAAGATAAAGGCCTCAACATCAACGACCTACCAGGTATGTATAAACAATTAGAACGTATCTTTAATCTGTTTTCTAATCTAGGCAAAAGTTACCCACAGTTGAGTGGGCTCCTTACGACCAACTAATTTTAGTATGGCTGCACAACGTTATACTGTAATCAACAAAGGTGAACTTCGGTGCGTGATATGGAACGCTAGGGGCATTCCCCGAAAGCGTATCGAGTTTCACAACTTTCTGATAAAGCAAGAAATCGACGTTCTTGACGTCAATTTTGAAGATATTAGCAACGTCTCTTTCCCGGACTACTGGAAGATGTGATAATCTTCTTTCTCCTTGTGTTTTTTATTTCGTTTGTATTTTGTTTGTGACAATCGTCAATCTTATTTTCTTTTTTGTATAATATGGAAGACCGCTTGGGTTGGTTAGGCTTCTTGACTACCTCAGTGTATTTCATTTGGAGTTTATTCTGGTTGGATGAGCTTTGTGGAAGCACTGCTTTCGTCCCATCCTAACAAATGTACACTTCACTGTTCGATTGTCGATTGTCGCCTCACATCACTGTAGCTTAACCGCCTCCGATGATAACGTCTGGTTGAAACGCGTCAGGCAATAAAAGGTTTCTACCGCGTCTCTTTGGACCCTTATTCATTTATTATAAATTATCTTAATTAATCGGCTCCGTTATTGATCGGCTCTTTAACAAATAAACGAAGTAGTTTATTTTTGATCCACCCAAAAATAATTTGTACATGAGTGGGAAATAATTCTCAGATGTCATTTTCAATAATATTAACATGATAATGTTTTAAGGCTGGATGTCATTATGGAAAATGCGTGACACAAAATCTGACTCAAAAAAGCGTTACAGAAAGAACAATTCAAAGTCATGCTCTATTGTTGCACATTTAAGCATTGTTGGCGCCGGCACTGAAAAGTCACTTGATCATTGTAGTCTGAGCAACAATTTTTATTGATACTGAGTGGCCAAATTATTATGACCACCTGACAGTTTTAGGCAAATGAGCTATTGCGTCACAGCGCTGCCGCTAGAGGGCTAGATAGCTATAAAAAGGGAATGCAGGTGAGGTGAACCATCTGTTGCACTGTGTTTTTTGCGACGATATGGGCAAAAAACGTGAATTAACTGAGTTTGAACGCGGGATGATCGTCGGCGCGCGCAGTGTCGGAACCAGTTTCAGCAAAACAGCTGAACTTTTGAAGTGTTCAAGAGCAGCAGTTATTAATGTTTGCAGAGAGTGGACTACCAAGCAAAAAACCGGCTCTCAACGTCAAGCGTGTGGTCGTCACAGGCTCCTCAATGCTCGAGCTGAAAGGAGATTGGCCAGATTTGTCCAGGGCGACAGAAGAGCAACAGTGCGTCAAATAGCGGCAAATCTTAATCAAGGACAAACTGTGACCGCCTCTGAACGAACTGTTCGCCGCTCATTACACCGTTCAGGCTATGGAAGCCGACGACCAGTTCGAAAGCCTCTACTGTCAGCCTTGAACAAGAGCAGACGTCTCCAGTTCGCCAAGGAGCACAAGGATTGGACAGTAGATGACTGGAAAAGGGTCATGTGGTCCGATGAGTCACGATTTCAAATGCATCATGCAGATAGCAGGGTTAGAATATGAAGAAAACAACACGAAAGCATGGACCCCACCCGAATCGCCACAACACTTCAAGCTGGTGGCGGCAGTATTATGGTTTGAGAGATGTGTTCTTGGCATTGTTTGGGTCCTTTGATTCCTCTGCACGGACGTGTGCGTGCCCAAGATTATTTAAGTACTCTCGCAGATCAAGTACATCCCATTATGTTAATGGTGTACTCTGACGGGGATGTATACTCCTTGTCATAAGGCTGGCATCGTCCTCAGATGGTTTGAAGAACATGCCGGAGAGTTTACCTTGCTTCGTTGGCCTGCACAATCGTCAGATCTCAATCCCATTGAGAATTTGTGGGATTAGGTCGAACGGGCCATCAGGCAGAGGGATCCAGCACCATCAAATGTGCAAGAATTGGAAGGTGCAGTTCTTCAGAGTTGGTCTCAAATTCCTCCTACAACCTACCAACATCTCATAGAATCCATGCCCCGAAGAATGCAAGCAGTAATAAGAGCCAAAGGTGGCCACTCAGTGTAAAATCTTTACTACAAGAGATATTATTAAATATATTGAAAGTGCGGGATCAGATAGCGCCATTATACTTCGCTGTCTTACCTAGCTCAATTAGTTCGTTAATTCAAAAAGAAATGACGTGCAAATTTCTGTAATGACGTAACGTTTTGTTTTTAGTGCATTGGAGTAAACTCTTTGCCATTACAATAAATATATTTTATTCTGTGCTTGTTCTGGGTTTCTTCCTGTGGGGATACAAGAAGTCCCTGGTATACGAGACACCCTTAACATCTGCCATCGCCCTCGTCGCCAGAATCGTGGAAGAGGCGGCACGTGTCCGTGGCACATCTGCACAATTTGAAAGAGTCCGTGATATAGTGCAAATATTGCGTTGGATGGACGGAATTTTGAACATTTTCTGTAACCATGATCCTTAAGTTTTTTTTACGCAATCTACTGTAATAACTGTAATAACACAAGAGCAGTTAGAGATTACCTAAATGAGACATATCCTGGTCGTTGGATTGGTCGTAGCGGACCAGTTGCTTGGCTACCGAGATCGCCAGATCTCACACCGATGGATTTTTTTTATGGGGAAGCATAAAATCAATGGTGTACTCTGAACCCGTAGATACCGAAGAAGAATTTGCGGCTCGTGTTGTCGCGGCAGCAGGTGACATCAGCGACCGTGCAAATCAACTGTTTCCACGCGTACATCAATCCATCATAAGGCGTTGCGAATTGTGCTATGAAGCAAATGGCGGTCATTTCGAACAATTACTGTAAAAGTCATACAGTAGATTGCTTGTGTTAATTGTTAAAAATAAAATAATCTAGGCCTACCAACGCACACTGCGTCCCGGTGTTATTTGATTGTTCAATGCAGTGTTGTAAGTAAACGGAGCTGCGGGGACCCCATGTTCATATGACAAAATATACTTCTAAGGACCTCTTCTATCATCTCCCAAAAAATCTGTACTCAATTCAAAAACACCCTGTATAAAACTTGTTCGTCATGATCTGACAGATTAGCACGTAAAAGTTTGTAAACGACCTTTTGGGACACCCTGTATATATAAAATGAAAACCATTAAACATACCGACATCATATTTGCAGTGGATATTTTTAAATCAATGCGACATTGATTGAACCTAGAGTAAATGTTCAAAGTGGCCCCCATTCTGCTGCTTTTACAAACGAACGCAACGGCACATATTCTTAGAAATACGTTGCAGCACTGTTAATGCGGAACATTATTGCAACACATTCGAATAATTTGTAGAGCAGCTAGATGATGTTGAATGCAGACAAAGTTATTATCAACAGGACGGAACTACAACTCATACAGGTACCTCGTTCACCGGACCTGACTCCCCGGATTATTTCCTGTGGGCTATTTAAAAGGTCGGGTGTATGCCAACAATCCACACAGTCTAGACGAACTGAAAGCAAACATTCGCTCGGAATATGTCTCTATTTTAGATTACGAAAAGAACGCTGTAAGATATTCTGAGATATTTAAAGTGAATTATGACAGCCGCAATTGATCTGCTTGGCTCGAATATGCAACCGAGAACGAAGATACGAACAAAGATAATTTGGGATCCATTTCAAAATCTATAAATTAAAAGAATTTCAGCAGCAACTAAGGTCTCCTAAAGAAAGTGCAACTTTCCTTTTCTTCAAAATCATTAAACTAATTGCTATAATTATTTCCAGAATTTATTTCGAACATAGCAACGCTTATATGCGTACACGGCACAAACAATATTCATTCCATTTGAGATTAATTAAAATTAACGACAACAGGTCTATGCACTTTTATTAAGTGCATAGACCTATTTATTTAGAACATTTTTCTTATTTCGTCTTTTTTTTTAACAGGGTAACCACATTAACAAAACAGCCTTCTTATTAAACATTAATGTTACTTTCTTTTTATTAGTGTATATGTGCTGGCTCTATTCCAATGAGGGAACTGCGACAAAAAGACTCCGAACGATGGCATTTGAACGAACTTCATTGGCGGACGAAAGGCAACGGTGGGCCTCAACCAAGCCAACATGATCTCATTAGGGACAATTGGCCCTTCTGGCATTTTCCAAACTATTCAAAACACCCTTTCATTGTTCTCTACTAAAATGCCTTTTACATATTTTGCCCGAACATCTGAACTTTACCAAAGCGCTTTAATAAACGGAAGATTTAAACTGAGTTAGTCTAATCGCTCGCATTTAATAAAAATGTCGCTTTTAAAAGTAGATAATAAACGAACAACAGAGGCACATTGCTTAATTAATAACAGACCTATTTTTTGCTTAATTGGAGAAACATGCATTTTTCAATTTCAAGGTTTTATAAAATGAATGTTATAATCTTTGCTGACTGATCAGTTTTTATTCTTGTAGAGTCTTGTAAAGATTCCATTTTTCGGAGAAATTGTTTCGAGTTTTCTTATAATATCATATTTCTTTTAACTCTTCATGGAACGAAGCGATTATTTGAGGGCTGGGTTAAATGAAATATTGTGATTTACGTCACATTCTTGCTTTTTTTTTTATTCTAATTTTTTTAAAATTTATGAGTAAATATTTTAAATTTCTATTTCTTTTCTTAATATAATTACCTTAATAAAAATTTCTTAGAAATAATAATAAAGTGGTCATTAATTTTCCAATAATAAAAGCTGCAGCGTTCGAGGGCGGCGTTTATTTCACTTTAACTTTTTATGACGTGGCGTCTATTTGAAAGCGGCTATTATTCAAAGGAATACGGTATTCTTTATTTTTAATTCATCCACATATCAAAATAATCGATGCTCTTTGGGAAAGGGTTTGTTTTTCGGCATACGCAAATTACTCCCGATAGGCATGATTAAAGTTTATAAAACTTTATAAGATCAATACCAAGTATCTATAATTTATCAATGTAACATTTTTACGTAGATCTTTTAGAAGATAAACAAATCTTGTGGAGTTTCATTTAGTGAATTGGACAGATATAGTTTGTTTTTTTTTTCATCGAGAAACGTTACTTCCAATCATGAGCAAAATGCGTTCAATGAAAATAATAATTCTCAAGGATTTATAGAAATTTTTATATATTTCGGAAAATTATTCAAAAACTATTAAAGAATAAAGTTTGATCCAAGAAGTTGACATTTTCCCAATAAAAATGAGCATATAAGCATCCCGCTTGTTCTGGATCTGTCCACTGTGTGATCACTTTTATGAGAGATATTTTCAAATAACTGTCACGTGAAAAAATTGAAATGAACTTAATTACGGAACAAGCACCAAGACGGAAATTGAGTTTATATTAAATAACTTTATTCAGATGCGACAATCTAATTAAATAACCTTAAAAGGTATTATACTTTCTCTTGCATTATATAAATATTTACAAGTAATAATTAGAGCGAAGCTCTGTTATCAGGCGAAAATCAAAATTCTTTGTGCGCATAAAACTTTTGAACCAGAGAACATAGACAAATGAAATTTTGCACACAGCTGGACATGACCATCCTGATGGTCACTAAATGAAAATTTTAAAAATCGGTTCAGCCATCGAGGAATAATCACCATTTAGCTGTTCCCATTGAAATGCATTGAAAAAAATGTAAACAAACAATTGCACGCGCTAATAGATTTTTCAACATAGAAAATATGGCGAAGCCCTTCGCAAATTTTTTTCTGCACCATCGATTTTTGAGACCATTTTATCGAGTTCTTAGAACTTTTATCACCTGTTTTTTTAGAGCGAAGCGTAAGCGAAGCTCTGTTAACAGTCGCCAAGTGTAATTCGATGACCGCATAAAACTTTTGACACGTAATAGTCATAACAATGAAAATTTGCACGTGCATGCGCATGACCAGGGTGATGGTCAAGAAAAAAAAATTTTCAAATCCGACCTACCATCGAGGAATAATCACCCTTCAATCGTTCCCATAGGAATGCATTGAGAAAAACGTAAACAAACATTGCGCGTGCAAATAGAATTTTTGACATACAAAATACGGCGAAGCCCTTCGCAAATTTTGCTCTGCACATTCGATTTTTAAGGCCAAATTTCGAAGTTCACAGCGTAATCACAATATCTTTTTGGTGTGGTTGTCGACATTGTCTACTCGCCAACTGAAACTCGCAACCACTTGAATGAACTGCCGATGTGCATTCTCGTCAAATTCGCAACCTATACTGGACCAACATTAACCAATGAAGCAGTTCCCATTTTACCGATCGCCGTTGGCTTCAAAAAAGGAGGAGTATCTTGTACGCGTAAGCAATTTCCGCTTAAGTTAGCCTATGCAATCACCAGACACAAAGCACAAGGAATCACTGTTGATAAAGCAGTCATAGACATTGGTGATTCAGAATTTGGACTTGGCTTGTCGTACGTGGCATTTTCACGAGTGAAGACCATCAACGGTTTATTGATCGAACCGGCATTTGCAAAGCCGCGGTTGATTAATATCAACAACCATGCATCGTGGAAGGTTAGGCGTGAAGAACTTGCCAAATTACGCAGTTTAAAATGAAATTGTTTCAACAATAAAAATTAATATCAATTTAAAGAATTTAGTTAGTCATTTTCTTAACAATCAATAACGGTTCGCTCTAAATTATTGGTCAAGAAAGCGATTCGCGAGTCGCAGTCCGCCCTAGTTTATAATGATAAGTTACATAAATGTAAAATAACTATATATCCTGTTCGACGAAATAATGGGCTTCTCTGTCGCACACAAAAACATCGTTTGAAGATTGGTGTAACTCACATCCACTGTAGGCACTCGTATGTAGTGGAAGTCGCAATTTGAAGATTTAACGCCAGGTTTTAGGAGAAAAGATAAAATAAAATGCATACACTTAATAAACACAATCTAAAGCTCAAGGACATGGTAATTTATTTAATTAATCAGTTCAGAGAGAACGAGGAAAATAATCTTGATAATACGGAACACTTCGTAAAACTATCACTATTGGTTCCATTCGAATCAATTATTCAAAATGCAATTTAATTGATTCGAGGAATTAAAGTTAGCAACAACAAATTTAAATTGTATAAAATTATCAATACGCAATTCACTTGAAGTAAATAAAGTTCTTCAATTAGACGCTAAATAATTAAATCATCTTCACCTTTGTACGAACCCTACCTTCTCTTTTGTTATTAATGCATTTAGCCAGCGTGGAAGTTTCCAATTAGTTTCCAATAAAATATAAATACTTTTGTTTCCCTAGTTTTCAATGGATTTCTCCCAAAAAAGATAATTCCAATAGCAATTTCTAAAGGGCGGGTACGACCATTAAAGAGACAGAGAGAGAGAGAGAGAGAGAATTCAGTTAGCGAATTTCTTCGACAAGAATATCATAACTACCGTTCTTCTCGCAATTATTGTAAGGGATACCAATTTCATTATTTTGACGAATAATGTCCGACGAAATAGGTTGAGTAAAATTCTTATCTTGTGTAATTCTTTCATTTAGAGAAGTCTTCACAGAATCCCCTGCCGAATCGTTCAAGAGTACGCACACGTCGTTCGAGACCGATGCATTATCATGAGAAGGTGAGCTGCTTGAGAACGCACATATTTGATTCCATCAATGAAGGAATTTTCCTCTCTACCATCTTCCTTGTCACAGCGGGTTTTATTAATTTCACCAGATCGCCTCACCCGATGACAATTATTTGTTCAGTGAAATACTCGCGTCTTCTTGTAGCGGCGCTCCGGAAAACACTGTGACAATAATGAATTGGTCTACCTTCAGCTCTGATTACAGCCATAATTCCTCTAGGCACGTATTCTAAAAATATTGGAACCGTTCCGCAGGAACATTGGCCCTTAGATGATCCAAATAAGATGACGGCTTTTTTTTTCACTGAACCAATCTGAGACCCATTAAGCACGATAGCAGAAATCATGGTATCCTATTGAAAGTTGCCATACGTGTCGTGGAACGCAAGCAATTAATAGGCTCACTTGATCTGCAACAATGATAATATTAAGAGATATTTCCAATGCTATTATGGGGAACAAAAGTGAATGGAGAAAATTTTTGAGATTATTATTATACGCCTATCCTCCCATCTCGTCAAGTGGAAACCCTACAAATGGTATATAGATTCGTGCTGTTGTGCCATATTCTCGATGGAGAAGGGACCAGATTCAGCGGACTACATTGCTTTTTTTTTACTCATCAAGTATCCAATTTTGATGCTTTTGGTGCAAAAGTAAGCAAACTTTTTTTGTGTAATAGCAAAGGCATCTTTGCCCATGTTTCGGCTAACTATGCTAACTATTGTACAGATAACATATATGTCTTTCATGTACTACAAGTTGGTGTTACATCGTCGTGATTTATATACAGATCTGTCCAAGTGTACATAGCCACTTGGCCACTCAGTGTATATAGCCATCTAATAAAGTGGCCGCTCAGAAATGAGTTTGTGTAGTGAGCTGTAATTAGTTGTGACGTTATGTGCCAGTCGTCTGTTACCTCTTTCATCCACAATCCTCTTCCGTCCACAGTTTTGCGCTTATCGCTTGTAGTTTTGTTGCAGAGTGCCATTCTCTGATATTTGAAATACTGTTGTGTACATGAATAGTCGAGGACGTTCGTGTTTCCGAAATACACAAACGGATTTTCTTGCACCTACGATCATGTTTAGGCTAACTGTGCTACCAAACACTTATGCACAACGTATATGCCTTTTATGCACTACATCTTTGTTACGTTACTATGATTAAAACAGACCTGTCCAAATTGCAATAGGTGGTGTTCCTAATAAGGTGCTCGCTCAATAAATACAGAGGCGCAATTCTTGGTCCGGGTTAAATTCAAGTCATACGTGTATTTATATGAGGGAACAGCAGTTCATCTGCATACACTTTTATCATGAAATTTAAGAAATTGAAAAAAATGATCATTTGGCGTCGAACAATTTCGAAAAATCTCAATAATGCGAGTAGATTTTAAAAGGAATAACCGCATGAAATATGGATAAAGAGGAAGAGAAAAGTTTGCCGTCGCGAATTTGTGCCCGCCCGTCATCCCTCCTCCTCCTCTTCTGACTCAGTGGGCCATAGATGATGCATTATGAGGGAGGAGTATCGGGGTGATGGTGTAGAGAAGAACCCTCCATCCCCCTCCGTTCGCTTGAAGCGATTGATCGACGATGGTTTCAAGATGATTCTTGCTTTCTCTTCACTCCTCCTCCCTTCTCTTCTTTTTTTCTTTCTATCGTTCGAGAGCAGGCATAAAGAGTGAGTGGAAGGAAAAAACAAAAACCTCTTTTTCTCTTTGTCTGACGAAATTGAGGAGGACGAAGGAAATCAGGGACGAAACATTGATTGATCTGAAGAGTTCTTGAAAGGTTTGTCTTCCATCTTCATTGCGAACGTATTTATTACCTGTCTTGTGTCGAACTTTGGCTGCCGTTGCTTCATCCGCTATGCCCTCATTTGTCATATGCATTCATCCGGATACCGCGTCTCCAGATCCAATAAAAAAAAGAAAAAAAATCGAATTAGGATTCCTAGTCATTTAATTGCTGCAAATTGGAGAATTTTATTTTCTTTCAGGCAGAAAGAATTTTTGAAATGACGCGTGAAACTGACATTAAAATAATTAATGCATACTTCATTAAAAGTTTCTAATTTTTATTTCATGACTTTTCTCTATTTCCTTTATTCATATTCATTAAAGTTTGACGGTAATTAAGTTTAAATTATTACTCTTCCAGAAAGAATGTTCAAAGCTAACCGTTTGGATACTTGGGGGTGAAAACACCATTAAATTCATTAATCTTAATAACTTTGTTCAGTCTTTGCTTGCTTTCTATGCAGAAAAATTGATAAGCAGATTTTCAACAGACAATCTATTTTTTTCTTAATACTAAGCTGAGAATTAAAACAAAATAAATAAAAAGTTTGCTAATAAAGAGCCATAAAACGGTTATTTAACGAACAACCTGGTTTGACCAAAGACATATCCATATACAGTACTTGAATTTGTTGGATCGAATATTTTATTATAAATAGAAAGAAATGCCTATTTAAGATAATGTAGTTAATCTATCATCTGTCTTTCTCGCTCATAATGAGATAGTTATTTGAAATACCCAGCATCTACAACCATCAATACTCAAGTGCTAACATTTGAACCTAAAACACAGAGGACCTATGGACAAGTAATGCATATCACAACATGTTGTCTTTTACTTATATAAGTTGCGGTTTTAGGTCAAAGCCATCTGGCATAAATTGCATAAATAGTGGATAATGTAAGTTCGAAGAATTATTATTAGGTATTGAGTGTAGTTATTTTTATGGTCAGAATGCAATGTTTTAACCAGGAATGTCAGATATATACTTTGCACGTTAATTGCAATGCGAAAGAATCAAGGCATAGCGCTGAAAAGTTTCCGTACAGACGTTTATCCACCAACAAGCAGATATTCAAGACATTTCTAACGGGCACTTAAAAGCCTGCATTAGAGCTCCTGGGAGCCATTTGAATAAGGATGGACTTCGTAAGCCAACCTGTATGAACTATAAAAACCTGAATTTTAAAGACTAATCGAAACAGAGTACATGTGTATATGATATTTATTACTTATGTTGAGGTCTTCTATCATTTTCTTAAAAGTATCGCGTATATTTGTTAACACCCTGTATAAGGACTGAATTCTGCACGTTATCATTAATAATATATGGGTTTCCATATAGTAGTTTCTGCTGTTGCTACTCACTAACTATAAACTTTTAAGTGATTCATGACATTTAGCACTTAGCATAGTAATGTACTATTGTCCATGTATAGAACAATATGAAAGACGAGTTTCTTCACTATCTCACTCTTATTCGAGAGTAGTCTTTGGATAATCAAGTTTTAAAGGGTATTTTTGTACTATCTGATAGCATTGCTACCGGCAGGTTGAAATTTTATTGAAGGGTGCTTTGATTATTTGTTCCTTGGATTATTATGAGCAAAAAGGTCCAAGTCAAACGGGTTCGAATTGCAACGGTTTCTCAATAAAAACATAAATGCTTATTACTGTAATAATTTTATTATTTGTGATTTATTAAAATTTTGTTTTGAGAAATACAGCACATTCTAATTTAGGCTAATAATATTATTACCTGTCACTTACTTACAACGGAGTTGTCATATTTGACTTAACAATCCCAACAGAGTAAAAAATATTCAAATCAACATGGATAGATTTGCAGCTGTTAGATGCTACCCGCATTGTATGTAAAGAGTATACATTGAGCTGCCACTTTATCAGGTACACTTCACAAAAAAAGGCAAATTGATTTGCATATTACATGATCCCAAATCACGATATAAATATCATGAAGCAACTTTTCTACTGTTAGTTAAGCGTGAAACCACAGCAAAAATGAGGGAAACCAGTAATCTGACTGGCATGGTGGTAGGTGCAAGACGGGTTGAAATGAGCATTTCAGAAACGGCGACTCTCCTGAATTTTTCACATACCACAGTTTCAAGGCTTTATCGAGAGTGGGTCAAGGAACAAAAACCAAGTAGCCATCGTGACTCCTGTGGACGGAAAACCCTTGTTGAAGAAACAGGCCAGAGGAGAATGTCAACACTTGTGCACGAAAACAGAAAGGGAACAATCGCACAAATTACTGCTCATTACAACTCAGGTAGCCAGAAAACAATATCAAAACGGACAACTAGTCGCACCTTGGCTCGAATGGGTTACCAAAGCCGAAGACCATCTCGGGTACCAACACTGTCAGAGAAGAAAGCGCGCTCCTGTGGCCACAGCAGTACAAGGATTGGGCCATTGAGGATTGGAAAAACGTTGCCTGGTCAAACGAATTGCCGGTTCCTGCTGCATCATGTTGATGGAAGGCTTAGAATATGGCGAAAACAACATGAAGTCATGAACCCTCGTGCGGATTTGCAAGATGGTGGAGGCAGAATAATTGTGTGAGGAATGTTTTCTTGGCATGAATTGAGTCCTCTAATATCTATCGACGGTCGTTTGAACGCCAAAGCATACATAAACGTTGTTGCAGATCAAGTTCACCCATTCATGCTTACGGTTTTTCAGCAAGAAAATGCACCAGCACAAAGGGCCAGAATCACTATAGATTGGTTCGAGTAACATGTTAGTGAGTTCTCCTTGATGCAGTGGCTGGCTCAGTTCCCAGATTTCAACCCCATTGAACATCTTTGGGATGAGCTGGAAACGGCCGTTCGCTCCTTGCCTACCTTCATCGATTCTCCGGGAATTGTGTGAAGTTCTCATGCCTGCATAAGCCTAATATTCCTGCTGAACGTTTTCAGCATCTCGTTGAATCCATGCCCAAACGAATGCAGGCGATTTTGAGGGTTAATGGAGATTCAACACGCTAACTAGACAGATGTATTTTATAAAATGGCAGCTCAGTGTGATTAGATAATAATTAATAGTTAATAATTAATTTCAGAATTATTCTGAAAAGAATGCGCGCACATCACTCAGCTACATTTATGTATGCTACTGAGAAACGTGCAATTTGGGCTCGAGTTGATTTGGAATTTTTTTTTAGAAATCGTTAAAATATTTAAATTTGTATTTATCACAATAAATGAATTTAAACTTATTTAAATACATAAAATCACGGCACATTGTTTTTTTCAAAGAGAGCAATTATAGTTTTAAGAGCCTACTTATTTCAAGTAACTTACATTGAAAGAAAAGCGAGTTTCATGGACTCTCTTTGGAATTCGTGAGCTCGAAGCCTTTGGACAGTTTTAATTATTGAACGCAATGCTTTTTTATCCACTTTTGCACAAGTGTATGTCTGTTTGCCTGCCTACCTATCTCTATCTCTGTGGTGCCATCTGCTAGATAGAACTTTGTAATTAGCGGCTTTGAGCTAACGAAACAAGATATATAATTCAAAACACGGTGGGTCTCTTAAAGTTGCTATTCTTATTCATTTGGGATTACCCTCAAGGATCACAAACTTAGTAAAATTCGGATAGAAAATATCCCAAGGGAAGTTTTTCATGTCAGATCTCCAGAAGTTATTAAATTTAGATGAGAGGAAGAATCTTTCTTTTCGGTTTTTGCATATTTTACTTTGTAAGTAATAAAAACTGCGATTCCTTCTTTTTGAAGTTGTAATCCTAAAGGATTCTGCCAAAAGGATTGTATAAGGCAAGGGGGTGGTCCGCCCTGGTCGGTATTTTTGGCCTACTGCACTGAAAAAAATTTCCCATCGGAACAGTAGAGCTGTCCATTTTACAGTTATTGAAAGGGAGGGAGCGGCAAATTGAAGGGCCTCTGTGGGCGGTTGAACTTCCAACTACGCCGCTGAGATGATAAGGCATACAATAGATGGTCACAAGGATGTTTGATAGGCAAAGATAGATTTATTCAAATCCTAATGAGTGTGACGAACCTGTTTGTCAGTAGATGTAAATCTCTTTTTTATCTGGTTCCTTAGATTTAACTTATCACAATTACGTGGTGTATGTTATTTATTTTTTGTGTTAATTTTCTGCTAAAAAGGGTATTTAGTTTATCTTGTTGTATGTTAAAACAATTTATTTTTCCTTTTATTGAGCTTTGCTGTACGAGGACGATTGATGCTCATTATAACAGCTGTTTGTTTTAACAATGGGAGGCTGATGTCATGTTCAAGCCTGATAATTTCTAGAAGGCCATGGTGCAGCTCGCCTAATAACCGAAGTAATTATAATATGATGTTTTTTTTGTGGAAGGGCTTCGAATATTTTTTCTTCAATTCTTCTAAACTTGTTAGGGGCATAATTATAAAGTATACATTTTGACAAGATTGAGAGGATTGTTATTGAAGCACGAGACCTAAGCACGCTTATAATGATCAAAAGAATTGTACCAGGAGACATTTTGGCACATCGCTGGCCATTGATTAATGATGACGGATTTCTGTTCTCTAATGAAGGCACGATTGTTTATTGATATTATTCATTGCTTATTGCATACTGAATAATTTGATTTTCGAAGATTGTTGTTTTTCTGTATTTTCACCCCACTGAGGCAGATGTAAAGGAACATCATTGCAACTGCTTTTATTGATGCATACCGAAGAATGCCGGAGCTATTTCTTCGTTATTATCAGAGAATATGAGAATGCATTTCATTATCTAACTCAGAGAATATGAGAATTATTTCAGAAAGTTATAAGATGAGGTGAAGTCAATAAGTTACAAATGGGTGATTTAAAAAATACTAATTGAGATAGGAATCTGAAACACAGGAACAATATATTCGAGTCATATGTGTCACGATAAACTTTGTTTCTGTATTTGCATAGTGGCCAGAGAGTACTAATCCGAGGTTGGATGATAAACACGAAATTGCGGCAGCAAAACACGTGTGCCGTAGGATGGAACTGCTTGTACCATTGATTATGTATTAATGTCCCCTGAGATAAAAAAAAATAGAATTTTTGTAAACTGTAACGTTGTACTCCATTTAAGAAAAGAATTATTTGATTATGCCCATGTTAGTCGTGACCTAGTTGTCTCGCCGATTGGTTCGGCTTATCGGTGGAGTTAAGCAACTTCAGGCACGGCCAGCCACTGTCGTCATAATTTTGGAATGACGCAAAATTTCCCAGCTGGAATAAGCGCCTAGATTATCGCTGAGTGGGCCCACTTAGCGTTGATCTACCCTCCGTACCAGAAGAAGAAGATGCCCTTGTTACTATTTACCTTGGACGGATAACTGCATGCACAAAATAATTAATTAATATTTTATTATCATTTGATGTAGTCTATTTACTTTTATGTACTCCAAATCCAACTCAGGCCATTTTGACAGTGTTGAGAAAATAATGTGATTAAAAAGTATCATTCGTTTTTGGTAATTATCTTTTGTTTGACTAGAAAAAAAGGCTGAATTAGGCTAGATTAATTTTATACTCAATAAAAATAAAAGAGAGCCAAAAATTTCCCATGCAGTTTTCCATTATGACAATCTCGTTTGGGGTTTAGTATTTAAGCAATTGAAAGCACATCACATATAAGAATGGATCAATATAAAGCAATTGATTTTCACCCTTAAAAGATCCGAAGCAATATAGTATAATTGGTATTGACAAGCCAAATTTATCTCCATTAACGAAACAAAAGCGTTTGTTTAACATTCCACGCCGATATTTTAGTCAACAGCCCCATTGTTTGCAGAATTAACACAATCGCCTTGGTCGATCGGTTAATCGAGAGAAAGAGCGAGAGAGGTTGGGAATAGGACGGAATAGACCGCTTTGACTGGTTCGAACTCCTGTGGGGATCGTTAAGTGCTAAACGGCTCTTTGCTTAGGTTTCACCTTTTCCAACCATTACCAAAAGATAATAGCAGAAGAAGGTCATTTCGGTTTAGATCTTATTTATTTACTCTGCAATCCGTTGTATTCTTTTTTCAGTACAATTGCAGCGATTTTATTAATATTTTACGATCTTTTGAATCAGAAAATATCACTTTCTCATTGAATGTAAATAATTTACTTAATATGAAAATATTATTTTTTAATTAATTCTTAATTATACTTGAGGATGACTCAAAATTCAAAAGCACTCAAGACTGTCGAGTTTTTCATAAACACTTTTTTTTTTATTATTTTTAAACATTCTTTCGACATAATCTTCTTTTTAGTTTAAGTGGGTTAATTTTTAAAAATTTCATAGTCCAAGATCTCTAGTGTTAATAAACTTAGCTCTTTTTTAAAAAAAATAAAAGCAAACGGTTACGCAATAGTGAAATGGTGGCATTAAACTTAAATGAGTTAATAAATTTCTTCCCGTGTTTTCTTGACTTTTATGGTTGTAAAGCTTTTCGTGTCTACTTAAGTACATTTTAGCACCTTTAATAATAAAGCGCCAACCTTTTCCATTTCCCTCCCCAATCCTTTCATATGAACATTTTATATTAAATGGCGGATGCAGTTTTGAGTTTGTTCTCTTTAAATGAACGAGAACTTGCTCTTCTGTTGTCCCTGTAATAATCTAATAAGAAATATTCGACCGCCGACAGATGTAATAAAACTGAAAAGGACCGCTTTCTTTTACTGTTATTGTCATAGTGATTTAAATATTATTTGTTTATCATTTGGGTAGAAGAAAACAGATGACTATACTAGTCTATATGTCAGTTCCTTGGCTATAGAGTACGATTTAGGAATTGGATATATTTATTCGCTTGTCTTTTAAAATTAAACAATTTTCTCAAATGATCTAAAATTCATAGGAGAGTTTAGAGCCAGAATACTTTTTCAATGCCTTATCAGATAGGGTCCTAGCCTACAGACTCACAAACAGAAGCTAAGCAAATTTTATACTGTCCAAGAATGAAATCGCCCGACAGAAAGGAGTCAACGGAATTAGCTGCAAATGCTCAAATGGATAATGTAGTGGGGCTGCAAATTGCACGGCCGGAAATCAATAATGCGAGTCCAACTGTTGATGAGATTAACGAAAGGGTTGGCGAGGGCATTTCCAAGTCACAACCTTTATAAGCACTCTTATACCGTATGACATTAATAAGGCCTGAAACTGTGACTAGGATATCGAAAAATTTGCATATCTGCGTGCTTAAACCTTCGGGATAGAGCAATGGATACATTCCGCTATATCTTTGTTTTTTAGGCGATGTTTTTTCTACCAGTAGATTTTTCTGTCTTTCTAGGTGATGTCTGAAGAAATTAATAAGCTTTAAATATATGAGCTTTATTATGCATTCCAACTTCTCTGTGTTGACATAATTTTAAAAATGCTATTAAAAAATACTATTAAAATAAATCTGTATAATGAACACGCAACGGAGCTCGGTTTTCCAATATTTAGTTTAGCGCCTTCTTGCTGACAAGATATTTCCAATTATCGCAAAATTTAACCATAATAAGAAGATAAGCTAATATTTTTTTTCATGTAGGCATTAATCAAATTTTATAATCGATGCAAAAGTCATTGTCTGGAAATCGCATTGACTTACTGAATAGAAATTAGCAATTTAATTGACTGGGGTTATCTTTCTACTCTGAACTCGTTAAAATTTTTGTAATAAATGGAATTACAGGACGGGAACTTGAAATTTTGATACAATTATGAAATTTCAGATCTTTTCCAATTATCCATTTTTGTATTCCAAATATTGCAGCAACCTATTCTAGGAGTATTTAATAGAATTGTTTCTAATGAGCCATGCAAAAGAGAAATCACCAGGGGGGATAATTTCTCTTCATTGGTTATTTTTAAAGGTCAATGGACTGTTGCTGTAATAGGCAACAAGTAACGAGTGACGTTTATTTATGACTTTTTCCTAATGGTTGTCATTGGAGACGAAGTCGTTAACATTGACGCGAGCGATTGGATTTAAATTTTGTTTCTATATCACGTTTCCATATAAAATGCTGTCAAATGTAATGTTCATTCTGCCATCACGCTCATTTGCTTTTGGGTCTATTATTTCATGTTAGAATGTCTTTGAATCATGCTGCATATAAATTTAATTTGTTTAATATAAAACTCTTCAAAATAATCTTCACTCTCTTCCCTTTTAAAAAATGCGATCTTAAATTAATTTTGTTCGAAATGCAATATCATACAGACAGTGTTCTCTTTTACATAAATTAGTATATACCTATGTTAATTTTCTTGTCCATGCAGGTAAACAATCTCGTTGCATTTGTGTTGTAAAAGATTTTACAACGGCAATTTTACCTGTCTAGTAGGATAAATCTCAGCTATTTAAATGCCTTATGTAATTGGATTGTTAATCCCTTAAGTTCTAAAAGTGAATAACATAATTCATTTTCTTTCATCCTGTTCTTTCAACTTTAAAAAATGTCATAACAAAGCCGGCATTCCAATAAACAACACTAAAATTGCAAATCTTATAAACAATTTAAAGAATAGTATAAAGAATAGTAAAAAAGATAGTATAAAGAATATAAACAGATGTAATTTCCTTAGAAAATGTAAACGAAGTATGGATAACTTGGATAAAAGTGGAGACAACATATTGAAAGAGGATGGCATTTAAAGTATTGATAAATAATGGAATAAGTTTTGTTTCGGCCTTATTACATTGTATAATGAATGAGTTTATTTAATTTTGAGCGATGAGTATTGCTAGCACATTATACAGTATATGACAGTTTATACGGTCACCAACAAAATCGACTTAACAAGGATGAAAACATCAAGAATAACTTGAAACTCCTATGAAAAACAGGGCAAACTGCATTACAAAGATATCAAACAAACTAATAAAAGTTCTAAATATTGTGTCAATGAAAAGTTTAATAGAAAAAAAAGAAAGACTGTCCTCTGAAAGCATCTTTGAAGCCTGGAGAAACGAATGTGCAGCACCCAACATTGGCAGGACTATACAAATTCCTCCTTTATACATCAAGCTGGCCTTGTAAAAATTGGTAAAAGCCATGGACAAGAATGAACCACCATTCAAGTACTTGCTTTCAAGTACACATTACTAAGAAACTGTAGTCAATTCAGCTTTTTCTTAGTCATATTCGTGTTGACTGCATTGAATTCATTAAGAAATGATTATTTTCATCTCGGAATCGTGAACCTTTTGAAATTTTGTTGCCCAATGTTATGTAAGTTCCCGTGATTTGATATTAACACCTCCTAGGGTGTTTAAAATAATAATTGAATTGAATTGAATTGAAGTGAAGTGAAGTGAATTGAATTTTATTCCAGAAAGAAGGTTGGAACAGTGGCAACGCAACGGACAAACCGAACCTATTCGCTGACTCCTACAAACAAAAGACAGAATTACAAACAAAATTTACAATCGAAATTTTCATTAACATACTGATAAGAAATCCTTATAATGACTTAAAAATTTATTCATCTAAAGTTATTCAAAGTTAAAATGATTTCATCTAAAACATCATTTCTAGACATAACAATAAAGACTAAAATTATAACTGATTTCTGAAATTTTGTCCAGAAGGTCCGGAGCGGCAATTCAGCCTTGAATAGGTTTAATCATAAAATTAATTTTCAGGGTAATAAAATTTAAAATCAAGGTTTAATAACTGTTTAGGGTAAAACAAATTTGTCAGCGTAAATATTTGAAATGAGAATAAACATTAAAATTGCTTAAGAAAAATCTGTAAAATAAATACAAATAAAATTTCAAATATTATTATTATTATTATTATTATTATTATTATTATTATTATTATTA
>JAHWFO010010124.1:1042186-1082814 GCA_023313115.1 Rhysida immarginata
TATTATTATTATTATTATTATTATTATTATTATTATTATTATTATTATTATTATGTCCATGGATTTAACTGATGTCTGCTGATAGGTGAACTAAAGAGAGAAACTAAGATCCGTTAACAGTGCCCACCATTTCCAGCATCAGACACAAGTAACCATTATTTTTTAAAATCCTATACTTTATTTTAAATACGAAGTGGCATCGTTTGCCTCCAAAGTCTGGCTCTTCAAAACATGTCTGTTGATTATAATCAAACGATTGTCCACAAAAATTCGTGACTCTTCGCTTTTAATTGATTGCTTTATCACATGTCATATCTTGGCATGGAAAAGTTTCTAAAGATACCATTAAGTTACTATTAGAACACGTTCCAGTGAACCGATTTCCATCAGCTTCGATCTTGTCCAAGCCCTTGGGTCATATTTATCGATTAGCGAAAACAAATTTTGAAAACCTTTCATACATTTCGAGAAAAATCGAGATTCATAGAATGACAGAGGGAGGTCGGACAAAGCAAAAGCATAAACCTTTCAATACTTAATAAACCGAAATTACATAAAGAGAACATCTATAAAATTACAACAATTACATGGCATAAAAATGCAGTAAAGAATTTCTATTTAGGTTTAACCCTAATGGCACACAGCAATAAGACAGAGGAAGCATAGGACTGCGGAACCAAGCAAGATAATTAGTTTATTTGCAAGATAATCTTTGTGACAATTTCACTATCAACCATTGTGTATATGCCTATGTTTTTAGGTAACTAAAATAATAACTAAAAGCATTTTCCTCTTAAAACCTATTAAGATTATTTTTAAGATAATAGCGTTTAGGAAAAATAAAATCTGTATAAAAAATGGAAATTGACATAGAGAGAGAGAAAGAGAGAGAGAGAGAGAGAGAGAGAGAGAGAGAGAAAGAAAATTAACAGACTGTAAAAATTCTGTGTATTTAAATTAATGTATGTGAAAATTTTTTAAGATAATTAATGAAATCATGAAAATAAGATTTCAAATCATCATCTTATGAATTAATTTATTTTTATCAATTTACACGTTAATTACTTCACAAGGAAATCAAAACATTTACTTTCTAAAATACTAGAATTTTTACATTTTAATGATTAAAGCCTACATTAGAGTTTCATATTTTAATTAAGCATTTTCATACACAGGCATTTGGCATATTTTTAAAATTCTCCTAGGCAAATTTCGACAAATATCAGAAAATGAACCTAAACATACATGGTGTCCCACAAAGAACTCGCTGATTTTAAGAAAAGAAATTAATGGCCCCGAAAATAGTATAGGAAAGTAGCGGAAGCCCTGCGTCATTTATTTTTACCCCTTTATCTGCATTTTTTACGCCCCCCCCCCCCAAATTGATTTTCTTTACTTTCTCATCATTTCCTATCGATTGACATATCACATGCCATAGTTCTAAAGTGACTGCCACTCCCACAACTCCGACCCCCACATGAACAATTTGACTTAAATTTCATAGTAATGTACAGGGTGACCCAGATTAATATATCCAATCTTTGAAAGCGCCGTGTGCGCGTCACGCGCGACTGACGCAATTCAAATTGCGCGCGTTATATGAGCAAGGGGATGCGAAAAAGGCGCGAATCATGAGGATCGTCCATATGAAGATGGCGGCGAAGCGATTAAGTCTGGAAGAGAAGGTAGATTGTGTGAAGTTGTATTCAGCGACCAACAATTACTCAGAAGTGAAACGTCGTATGGCAGCTAAGTTTGGGACACCCGGACCTTCGTTGATAACGATCAAGAACGTAATCAAGAAGTTTGATGAAACTGGCAGCTTTGAAGAGCGTAAACGCAGTTGACCCAAGACCGTTGTTACTGACGCCAGCAAAGTGCGCCTGCAAAATGAGTTGGCCAGTTCTCAAGAAAAGGACAAGTCGCAAAGGCTCGGTTAGACATTTCTCGTACGAGTATTCAAATAATCCTGAAGGATATGAAACTGAGGCCATATCATCCTCGCTTAACAAATCACTTGCTCGAAGATGATCCCGACAGGCGATTGGAGTTTGCCGAAACTTGGCTTGCAATGCTGGAGGACGATCCTGATTTAGCACGCCATGTGGAATGGAGCGATGAGGCAAAATTTCACGTCTCAGGATATGTGAACCGCCACAACTGCGTGTATTGACGTGCAACCAATCCACACATTGAATTAAAGGTAGACAACCAGAGCCCTGGTGTCATGGTGTGGGCCGGCGTAAGTTACGATGGACTGCTCGGCCCGTTTTTCTTTGAGGACACAGTCACAGGAGACCTTCCGGTGAACACTGTGTATCCCCTATTGACGCAACGCGATGATTTTGACACCATGTGGTGGCAGCAGGATGGGGCACCACCGCATTATGTTCTCACTGTGCGGAGTTGGTTGGATCAAACATTTCCAGGTCGGTGGATCGGCAGACGCGGTCCAGTTGAGTAGCCCCCCAGATCACCCGATTTGATCCCACTCGATTTTTGGTTATGGGGATATCTCAAGGACAAGGTCTACCGCCATAGGATCCATAACATTCCAGAGCTTCGGGAAGCAATAACGGAGGAATTTCACAAAATTCCCCTAGACATGTGCAAGAAGGCCTGTGACAACGTGAAGTTGCGACAGGAAGCTTGCATCGCCATGGAGGGCCGCATGGTGGACCACTCCATGGAAAACAGAGTGCGACTCTCTTCTTCGATCCTTTGACAATGTATTCCACCATAGTTATATGCAGGTATTAAAACACTTAAGGTATACGGCCTTGTTAAAAATTGTATATATTAATCTGGGCCACCCTGTAGATCTTGCCTAGGAGAATTTTCTGCATATTGGATTTCTCTCCTTTATGTACCTAAATACCACATAGATCTTTTGTCCCCTCCCACCCCCGTAATTCCGACTCCAGTGAACCAATCAAGACCACAATAAACAGTGAGCGTGTACGTACCCTTAGTAAGCTATATTCCGAATTTTAACCTTCTACCTCAAAAAATGCAGAAATTATGAAGGAGACGGACGGACGGACATTGTGAAAACAATAAGTAGCTCCATTCTTCCGCTACTTAGTAAATATCTCGGCAACGGAAATCGATAGAAGAATGAAGCAAGTGGTATGTTAATTTCGAAAGCCGTAAAAATCTGATACAGAAGTTTTAAAATTAGTTACAAATGTTGGCGACTGGTGGCTTTGTACGCAGTACGGAGTCCGAGAAATAGGCTATTAACTGTTCTTTGCAATCACATCACAATCGATTCTAAATTTGCACCTTTCGCAGCACAGAGATGGCGCAAACGAATGAAATTTACAGTCACTTGCGTACAGAATACTGCTTTAACAAACGATAAGCACTCCTCATTCATGTAACCAAGTTTGATTTATTTAAGTTCTATTTTGAGATGCAGAGACGGAGAATGTTTATTTAGAAGAATCAAACATTTGACATTAAAATTAATTCGTAGTCATTCTTGAGGGATACTTAAGCAGTTTGTCCATTATGAATAAATGGAACCCACCCAGAACACTTTTTTTCTGGGAATGTGTTATCATCTGATTGATTTAGCATAATACAAACTTGAGGCTAATTGATAATTTTCACCAGAAGTGTAATACCGACAAACAAAAGCATCCAGTTTTAGCTATTTCCTAATTAGTTAATATTTATTTACACGAAACATCAACACGATTCTTAAATGTTTGTACATTTGTTATTTACTTTTGGATTTAGCGTAGAACGGACATCCAATATGCCCTTAAAAATGTCTGGTCTCTAACGAATTTATTTTCGATGAAGATTTTGAAATGTGGGAAAAATAATATTTGAAAAAAGCTTCGGTTTGTTTACGTGTATGCAAACAAAGGAGTTAAAACCTTTCTAATGGGGCGCGCTCGGAGAGAGGAGAGGCCTTTTCGGCACAAATTAATTGGAATGAAGGCTCGAGTTTCTGCGTTACGACGGGGTAAAGCATGGATTAGTGACGTCAGTCAATTGAATCGGATGCAATGATTAACAGGCGCCCAATTAGCAAAAGAAACCTTTCGATTAATTTAGCAGAAGTTTTAAAACCATTGCCAGACTCGCAGAACATTTTGTTCTTTCGATTGTAACCTATCCCTCACCGTTGATCGATTGAAGCGTCGCGAACGCACGTGCCCTTAAAACGCCCGGCGTGTCTAGGCTTTTATCTTCCAATGAATTTTTATGAGCGATGGTGTTAGAATTGGTAATTGTTTCTAAATCCTAACAATAAAAAAAAGAGTGGAAATAATGATTCGTTTTAAAAATTCACCATTTTGATTCCGACGATTTCCTGAGTAGACGAATCACCGCGTTGTGAGGTTCGGATCCAATGATTAGACTTTGCATAAAACTGGATTTAAAGTGCACATTTGTCTCAAATTCAATTGTGATTAATGAAACGAAAGGTTTTTACTGTTACTTTAAGGAACTCGTTTAAGAGTCTGTGCCTTATCAACTAAGCAACTACTGTATAACTTTAACTGAAAATTACAATAGGAGGGCTGTTCAAAAAAGAATGAGATTGAATTTTTTAACGGTAAATTATTTATTCAGGATAAATGGGCTCCTTTGAAGTGTCCCCACCCACTTCAATGCCTTTGGCTTAATGATTTTACAAGTCCGCAAACACATGTAGTAAACCATTCTTTGCCTTTTTCTTGAGTATCACCGCCGCTTTTTCAATCATGGTTCGCAGCCTGGACACGTTTGTCCTTTAGCGTATAATTTTAGCTTGAGAAACAAAAAGATACCACAAGGGACAAGGTCAGAGCTTTAGGAAGGGTATGGAACATGTTCGACTTTTTTTTTTTTCGTTAAATATGCGGTCACATACTAAGTTCGCAACATGCGACCATGCGTTTCATGAGAAAGATGCTAACCCACTTGAATAAAGCGCTGGTCTTTTATCTGGCTATTTACTGGTTTTACGAAACTGTAATAGGAGGCGTATTCAAATGAAACCCGTTCGAGTCCAGTAAATGTTGTAAGAAGAAGCCAGGGAACAGGAAATGCAAGCAAATAGAAAGAGTAGTATTAATCAACAGTGTTGGGCACGCATCCCACTATTTGGCGAGACGGGAAATCCCGTCCGCGAAAAAAGATGTCGGTTATAGTTTGAAGCAGTCCGTAACTGCTTCCTACACCTCCTCATCGGTATTGAATCGTTGTCCCTTGAGGAAAGTCTTCAATGAAACTCACAAGGGGACAAATCTGGGGTGTAAGGAGGACTATAAAATATAAAGCTCACTGTACTGTCCTTCTTAATGAAGTTTATGGAAGCCTTACAGTACATAACGGAAGGTCTGTAAGGAGGATGTTCGAAAACCTCCCATTTCTTCTTGACTGGTGCGTCCACAACAATTTTTGCGACTTTCTCGACCTTCTGAAAAGCCATTGTGCCAGGGGATAAAACTGGCAGAACTTCATCACCATGTACTTTTTGAAGCATCGAAAACGTTTTCATCGCAGTTTTGGCAATCGAAGACAAAATTTGAAGCGGCATATTGCTGTTTTCTTATGGCGACAATTTTCACGGAGTTAAGTGTGGGCATGTGTCTGGAAATAAAGCGCCGTTTCGAAGTAATAGACACTAGACACTATAAACTAGTACAATTACTCACAAAAGATGAACATTTCAAAAATGGCACACATATTGATATTGATCATATTGCAACCTAGCCTTATCTATCATTATATTCAAATTCAAGATACACCTGAACTTTAGGGTGGGAAATACTAAAAATTACATCAAATGCTGGATTCAATCCAGCTTCGCTATTACATCATCGTGAAGATACTTTCATTTTAGAGTTTCGAAAGATCAACTTGATGGCTTACTGCTGCGTTACTAATGGATTAAATATAGTATGTGCCAAAACTTGTTTGATCATTCTGGCACCATCTGTTCAGACGTTTCGCAAGTGGAGGAATTATTTTTCATTCAGTCCTCGAATATTAATTTCTTAAATTTCTACTTTGCATTTCAGATGGATGCATTTAGCATAATTACTTTAGATAACAACGTTTTTAATTGGTTACATAATCATTGGTCTTCTGCGTTTCGTCTCTTTGGTCATCTGCATTTCGGGGTCTTCGGCATTTAAGCAATACCCAAAGTAGTCTCCGACTAAGTAATAAAATTTATTTTATTACGTTTTCCCTAGAATATTCAACTAATCCCGTTATTCTGATCAGAGATTATCAGTGTAGAAGATCTCTACATAATATCGAAATTTGTTTAATTTGCAGAAGAATGTCAATTTTAGTAGTCGAACAGAATGTATTAAGGAGGATTAGATGTCAACTTTACATCCCCCCGCCCCCCAGTCTTAGTATTTTAATGCTGATATGAATACCAGTTCGATCATTTACTTTAATATATCTGTTACTCGAAGGTAGTATTAAAAATTGCGGTTAAACTAAACTCATTCATTCATGGTTAATTCTGTTAGTGATACGCATAATCTCTGATAGCTTAAGGGGAGATGGATATTTCCAGTTTGCACAATTCAGTCGTTAAAGTGGAAGTCGATAATCTGCTTATTTCAAACCTAGGATCGATGAGAATAGTATTCAGTATCCATTTGAACGATGGGCGAGCTTAATTATTCATAAGAAAGCCGTTACTGAGTTTAAGTGTCATCTGAACATTGGAAACATTTTTTTCCTTGATGCATTTCGGTTAGCAAAACGCATTTGTGCATTTAAAACTTGTGCGTTTTCAGCGTAATGGATGTATTAACGAACAATTTTTTTAAAACTTCATCACATATTTTTCAAATGTGTATCGATTGTTGCCCGAAATGAGTTTGAAACACGTGAAATGCTTCTCAGAAGTACTCTAATGATTCAGTGCAATTAGCAGAAGTGAAACAGGGATTGCCTTCTCCGAAGTATTTAGGCAAACGTCAACGGGAGGAAACCTTTTCTTAGCCCTCGGAGATTATGTAAGAAAGGTTTCATTTCACTCAGTCTGCTCTTTGTCATGAGCTCCGTTAGGATTTAGAAATGAAGCGGATTAAAGGAAAGGAGACCATTTCGACAAATAATCTCTTGGCGGGCTCACTGACTGACTAGCTAGCGAACCAGAAGAACACTGGGTAACCTTGTGCTGATTCCTTTTCGTGTCTTCTCTCTCTCTCTCTCTCTTTTTTTCTTTCTTAATTCTCAGTTCGTTCTGGGAGAGCGGATACCACCGGGACCCGTTAGCGGCTCCACCCTCGGAAGATTCGGTCGGTGGCAAATGGTACTTCTCCCGACTGACATGTTTTGACAGCAGGCGGTGGAGTTCGTCTCTTGCCTTTGAAGATAAAAGAGAAAAGGCACAAGGGAACAGAAAAGAAAGAAAAGAATTATACGTTTTCGGCTAGGAATAATAGAAACAAAAATAAATAAATTTTAACGGCTATTTTAAGGATTTCTATGCCATTTGGAAGCGTTACGCGTTTATTCTTGTTGGCAGGGGATGCGCAGATTGGTTCATTTAGACTGCAAGATTTGTTTTTAATTTTAAGAACGATTTCTATTTTAATTAAATCTATATATACTAGTGATAAAAGTGTCATATATTTTAAGCATTTTTAGTGATTTTTTTTAAATTATTAAAAATCACTTTTTATTATCCATTTATTAAGCAACAAATGAAATCCATTAATGCTGCTTTTATTAACATTGGAATAGAAAACTGTCGTCTTTTCTTTATATATGCCTATCAGACATACCTTACCGTATGGCAGAAATACTCTGGAGTGTGTTCATACCATATAACTTGATGGTTGTTGGGTATCTGAATATGAAGGGAAAACTTCTAACCACAAAAAAAATCCGCGATACGACAAGCGTAATAACAATGGTAAACGCTGATTAGCAAATACTGTTATGCAATTAAAAAATTGGTTATGTCTTCATAAAGGTTTAAATAACATTACTTATATATGAAGGGAAAACCTCTTATCACAAAAGAACAGGAACACGGATACGTATTTCGAAGGCTATGCATTGTCTCAACGGCAAGATTATGACTAAACATAAAATTTATCTAGCAATATATATTTGGTTACTAAAAGGAAGGATCGGGGTAAATGGCTAGAATTATTTTCATTGGTTGAGCTCAACAGAAGGAGCCAATCAGAGATGACATACGAAGAACACAAAAGAAAATTCTAGATAAACAAAAAAAGAACACAACAACTGTAAGTTAAATTACTTCACTATAATTTTAAGTGATACATAAAATAACATCTATTAAATTAATTAACCGAATCCTACTATAAATTAAGGAGAACGTGTGAGTTCGTCACACGAAACAATTTGAATGTGCGAGCATTGGAACAATATGAATTGAATTAAAACTAAATCACCGCGCAAACTACGCGCGGGCTCCGTTAATATTTATAATAACAAGAACTTCATCTCCCCGAGAAGGATATAGGGAAATAGCGGAAGCCCTGATTTCACCTATTTTTTCCCCTTTATCTGCACCCCCACCAGTTTGTTTTTTTTTTTTATCAAAAAATTGATTTTCTCGAACATAGAATTTAGAAAATATTAAAAAACCATTATCTTCTTTCTTTTCTCATCGTTGCTGATAGAATGATATATCACAAGCCATATGTTGCCATAGCTCTAAAGACCAAGTGACTGCCACCTCCACAACTCCGACCACACTGGGATAGGAGTTACGGGGCAGGGAGTTAGAGGGGACCAAGTGATCTATATGGTATTTGAACTCAGGCTTCCGCTACTTTCCTATACCGTCCTCTGTGAGATTAATTTCTTGTTTTACAATACAGTGTAAGAAACATTAGACAGAAAGTGTTTCCGGATGTGTTCTGAGGGATATCTTACCAATGACCTCTAATTACCAATGATCTCTCCTAATTCGTCGACGTTCTGATGTGGTCACAGACGACGCCTCATCACATCCCAAGTATGCTCAATAGGAGAGAGATCTGGCTATCTTACTACAAAGCAGTGTACCGCAAGCACAAAGACAATGTACAGGGTGCTGGGCGTCATCTTGTTGAAAAGTAAGCTCCAGGTGTCTCGGAAGAAACGATACAATCACAAGCAACCTTAGAATGTCCTCAACGTACTACCATCATTTGTGAAGAGTGCCATGCAGGACCACCAACGGGGTCTTGAAATCAAACGAAATGGCGCCCCAGACCATAACTGCCTGTTGTAAAGTAGTATGGTAGATGACATTAAAAGCATGGTTATTAAAAAAAAAATATCCATCTATAGTCCATCCAGCCTTACTTTGCGCGAAATGTGATGGGCATGTCAATAGTTATGTATTGTTTAATTTTTATTTTAATAGTGCTCAACAATTGAAAAGCCCTTCACATTTCTCGCAAAGTAAGACTGGATGGACTATAGATGACTAGCATCATCTAATAACCATGGTAAAAGCAAGATGCTGCACAGTATAAACCGTGTCTAGACATATCTGGGAACTTTTGATCATTTGCGTATCGGGTCGAAAGATATTTGCATGTGAAGTTTCTTTATGATCAGTTCATTATTTTCGGGGTTCGTCGACTTTTTTCTCAAAGATTAAAAAGCACACACTTAAAATTATAAAAAAAACTTTCAGCACACACTTTTATTTAAAAATTTCGCACAAAAAAGTAAAAAAAAAATTTTGTGCTTTTCATTTAAACAGGAATTCGTAAAATTACAAAAAGGTAAAAGTGTGGTGGCGCGTTTAATTTTTTCTAAACTGTCTTTATGAAGTAAATATACATTAGGTATAAGTCTACGATAAATTGAATTTTTCACTTTACTCTAGATATAAAAAAAATTAAAGATACCTTAGAAAATATTAAACGCACTGCCACACTGTTATCTTTTTTTTAGTGCACTTTCAAAAATAAAAGTGTGTGCTGAAAAAGTTTTTTTAATATATTTATTTTATTTTTCTAGTCTTTCTTGCAAAATCTATTTAGTCTTGTAGTCAATTATTCATCCTGCCAAGAAAACTAGATTCGATCTACAACACCAGAAACAAAGTCCAGAAAAAGTTATCCTATCCCTTGTCCAGGAATTTTAATTAAACGAAGAAAACTGAAGAGGTGGCCCCTCCCCTATCCAGTATATAAATTAAATGAAAACCAGTTTTTGACCCCCTTTTTAAAAATACGAATTAAAAATTTTTTATGCTGGATTGCTTTGTTACCGAAAATGAATCAGTGCGCCAAATTTGGAATATTTTGAACGGGAAGTGGGTATAAAATTGAATGAAAGATTTGAACGAAATTGTGAGTTAAGTAAAAGTGTGTAAAAAAAATTATTAAAAAAATTTTTTTGTCTTCTCCGTGTTCTGTAAACCTTTAATGGTGATGTCATCATTAATTACTTTAACCACTTTTGAGAGTTTTGCCCAAACACTTCAAGAAATTGGAGTCAATTCATGGATTTCTAATTTAGCTTTTAGCATCATTAAGAAGTATACGAGGCCTGTCCGAACAGTATCCGGATTAAGGCTACAAAAAAAGTCGAATTCACTGTACATTTTCCTATCCGGATCGTGTGATGACATTTCTGCTGATGACGTAATGAAATTTGCAGCTGTTAAGAGTGCCGCATGTAACACGTTAAAGCAGAACTTTTTCTTTTCTCGTCGCGTGGAGAAAATGACAGAATACATTGAGCAACGACATTGCATCAAATTTTGTTTTAAAATCGGTAAAACCGCAACGGAGTGTTATGAATTGCTAAAACAAGCATTCGGCAATGATGTTATGAGCCGCACACAGGTTTTCGACAACGCTCCAGCACACACAGCGCACATCGTGCAGCAATTCTTAACAAAACACCTCATCGCCCAGGTCAGGCAGCCTCCCTACTCACCTGATATAGCTCCGTGCGACTTCTTCGCATTTGCGAAGATCACAAAAGCGCTCAAAGGACGGAGATTTGAGGATGTGGAGGTGACAACACAAAATGCGACAGCGGAGCTCTTGGCCATCCAAAAGGAGGCATTCCGTGCTTGTTTCGACCAATGGCAGCAACGCTGGGCTAAATGCGTTGCTGCAGGCGGTGCTTATTTTGAAGGTGACTAAACATTTATGTAAGTTCGAACCGTATTTTTTTGTAGCCTCAATTCGGATACTTTCCCGACAGGCCTCGTATATTAAGTACTACGTTGTTAAAGGAGAATCGCTTGTCAACCTCATCAAAATTATGCAAGAGTACATGAGACGAACTTATTTCTTTTATACATAATTGTTTTTTTATATGTATGTAGTGCACTCCTAAGTGTTCAAGTTTGCGAATGGTAACTTTATAGGTAATAACTATCTTAGGGTTATATTTTCAGTTTGAAGGGGGAAATTCAAGCAATTCCTAATGTTTCTTTTTATTATTTGATAAATACTATCTGCTCTGTTTGTTTTTAATGTCTGCTCAAGGATGTTATCAAACATGTGTAGTATACGATAAAGTGCAGTTTGCTGTGTGTTCGAGGAGGGAGACTCGGTGAAAATGAAACTGAACAATTGCTTGCTCAATTAGCCAACTCATTATTTATTCGTCAAGAGCATCAACAAATCGGCTAATAATAATGCCAAATGACAATGGACGGGCTCATTAATCATTTGGTTATCTAAACTAATCAATAAGCACATTAATTAGTGCTTTTGCTGTCGATTGAAACAAGCAGAGAAAGAGGTGGAGGTCGTCGACGTTTCGGAGACTGATGGAGGCGGCGACAGACTCGTTTCACCATTAATTATGGCCACCTTACAGAGCTGTAGGGGTTAAAGCATAGAAAAGTTTTTTTAAAAAAGAAACGTTATTAAAATTTTCTCTTAGTACGAGATCTCAAAGAAATTATCTATATTTTTTTTCCAAAAAGATAGGAAATGAGTGTTTAATTTCCTGTTTGAAAAATTTAAACTTTTTACATCGTTTTCTTAATTTAAAAAATTCTCGAATAGCTTTCCCTTAAGGGCAGAAAAAGTGCATGCAAATTTCAAGCACTTAAATGAAATGAAACTGATTTCAACGATATAAATTTTTTTTTTTTCATTTCCAAAGGAAATGATTTTTACAATCATGATTGGTCAATAAAAATATTTGTACTGAGTTATAGCCTTGGAACGTAACATACTCGTTAACAATCCGTGAAAATTCGAGGTTCTCGCCATCACACAAAGTAAGATGATATTGTCGAATCGACCATCACACCATTAATTCCCCTCAGGTTTAGAAGACGTTGTTAATGTTCACATACATAAGCTTAAAGTTTCATTTTCCAAAAGGTATAATCTGATTTCTGGATCGCATTTACAGAAAACGCTAATTCTTATACAGTGACGTAGCGAAGGTAAATGGCGCCCCGTGTTATCATATTTTATCTCGCTCCCACCCTTCCCAGCAAGGGTATCAAGACATACCCTTACTCCCTCCCCCACCCCCCCTAGCTACGCCAATGCTATTAAAGATCTCTGTATATATTTCAAACATACTCAGCCTAAACGGTTATTTCAAATCCTGAAACTGGGAGCTTTTTAATATAAGGAAGCTTACCTGGAGATCTCGCCCGATTTGATGGAAGCTTATCTTTGAGTAAGGCTGTAATCCTCATTCTTTATAGGCAAGCCTATCCAAGAATTGGCCGTTCATGGAAGTATTATCTACAATTCCATAAAAGCAGATAGCTATTACATATATTCTAAGTACGACATGTAATTGTTTACAGTTATATATTTAAGTTAGTAGAAGTGTGACGACACTGTCAAATTCCGATCATGATCTTGAGGAAAAGGTGACAAATTTTTGCCGCTAATTGTGATAAGGACCTCCTGGCTAGCCTTTTCTTTTTTGGCGCTATCTACTTTAACTGGCTTGAGCAAGCGTTCATGGTTCATATCTAGATAGTGTATTTTTCTGGTTTCCATCTATTTTAAATAATAAGGACTGTCTAGTTTTTATTTTTAAATAATAAACACTGTCTCTAGTTTTGAATAGATTGTAAGTGTCAGTTTATTCCGTCCTAAGTCCAAAGAATAAGAGCTATTTATCCGTCATGAATTTACGTAATTTTTTGTACAAGCATGATCTGAATTACGTGATCTGAAATTCATCACCAACTCGAAGAGATTATATAGAATTATTTATAATTTATGGAATTATTATAATAAAGGAAAGCAGAACTGATTTCATTCAGGACATCCTGTCACAGGTTAGATCAAGCGCTTCCTTTATGAGAGAAGAATTTATTAGAAAAACGAAATCAGTTACCTTGCATCTTAATTATTTTTTTATTTTATTTATTTCGCAATATACTTTCACGTGAATAACGTGCAATTCTGTGCATGCCATTTTACTGTAATTTTATTCGAAACATTTCTTCCGGGGCATTATTTTTTTAAGCATTTGAGCGGCACCACTCTTTTATGTGACAGGAAA
The DNA here is from genome assembly GCA_023313115.1 of Rhysida immarginata. Classification (NCBI taxonomy): domain Eukaryota; kingdom Metazoa; phylum Arthropoda; class Chilopoda; order Scolopendromorpha; family Scolopendridae; genus Rhysida; species Rhysida immarginata. The sequence goes on from JAHWFO010010124.1 coordinate 1,055,639, forward strand.
ATCAAAATAAATTGGGATTAGGTTTTGTAAATTACTGTCTGCTATTACTTCGTGATGGACCTAAGAGTTCTTCCACCTCTTTTATTCATTAAGAACGAGTCGGACGAGGATTTGCCAGGAAACGAGAGATTTTTGCTCTCACCGTCCGGAAGTTGTTGTCTCGTCAAGAAACGGTTTCCGCTCCGAAAGAAGAAATAAAAGCGTTTCCCGGAGATAATAAGGTCTCGCCAGGAGGAAAAAATGCCAAGGAAAAAAAGGGAAGATGGAACACCAATTGCGGTTTCGTTCTTTTTTTTAAGTTTTCTTTATTCCTGTCGTTTTCTAGGGAAAGAGTTTATTAAAAGTTAAGATAGGCACGTGTGGGTGCTATTGTATGCTGAGGCCATGCGATTAGGAGATATGAAAAAAAGGAACAATTACAGGGAAGACACTAAAACACAGGATCGAAATAAAGAGTTGTCATTACAGGCAATTTTCTTCAATTGCTCCCTAAGATTTAGTTTAATTGTAGGAGCGTGACGGTTCACTCGCTTTTTTTTTATGCCGGCAATTTTCGATTTTTTTTTTAAAGCAAAAGCTTGGGGACAGAGAACGATTGAGTGGAAATAGGGATTTTTTTAACAATTAATTCAATTAATTGGCATTCTTTTTAATGAAATATTAATAATTCAAAAATTTTTGTAAAAGCCGTTATTAGTTTGGCAATGTAATGTAGTTATGAATCGGGGTCATACGGATTGTTGATTTCAGCAGAGAATTCGGATTGTGCGTGCATGATGCATGTTCTGGTTTTTGCTGTCTTTTTATGAATAATTTGCAAAAATGAGGTTTCTACTTGATTTATTTTCCTTAACAAAAACATATGACATTTACAGGCCATCAAAAAAGGATCAATGACCAAGTGGATTTACACGGAATGAGCTTTCTAATGAATATGAAATTATGAGCTTTCATAATTTTTTGAAATATACGAGAATATTCTAAGAACATTTTTTCAAACGAAAATTAAAAATATTGATTATTTGAAAATCTGTAGCATTTATCTTATGTTAGACAACGCGTTATTAGTTATACGTATATTGCAATTCTTTTTAATCTAAAAAACATCTTATAAAAGTTACACGTTCTGTAAATAAACATTTAAAGAGTTTATGGATAACTATTCATTTTTAGTGTACTTCTTTATTCTTATTATACCGTCTGTGTAAGAAAAGAGTGTGTACTATGACTTTAAAAATGTTTATTTCTGAAAAATGAGAAGACAAACTCCAGATAGAACTATATATGTACATCTTCGGATAATGCTTTCTATTAAACCCTCAGTGAACTCTAGAGGTAAAGACTTTAATCTGTCGAATTTCTTGAGTCAGCTGGTCAAACTCGGACGATTTCCTGAGAAGCTTGTGTTTCATGTAAGCCCATATATTTTCTATAGAGTTCGCATCATGTGACTGAGACAGCCAATCTAACTGCTCAGTGTTATGCTGTTGCCCTCATGCGTGCACAATCTACTACGATGTTTCGAGTCAATGTCATCATGAGGAACCCATTTATACCGGGTGTTCAATTTATCTGAAGACATTGAAATATCTCGAGAACCACACATCGGATCAAAAAAAGTGTGGAATGAAAAACGTTCGTCTCGAAGTGGGACATCTAATGATACCAAACTCGACCCCCCCACCCCCACCCTCTGGAGGTGGGGGAAGGAGGAGTTAAAAAATTTAAATGGGAACCCCCATTTTTTATTGCAGATTCGGATTCTCCAGAAAAAATTACCCCAATTTGACCTACGATTCGAGTCATTTCGGTCACAGATGGCGCTGTAATCGACAAAAATCAAAATGGGTAAAAAATCGTTGAAAAATGGCGATATCTCAAGAAATAGGTATCAGATAGGCAAAATAAAATTAAATGTTTTTGATATTCTTACAAATGCTACTTAATGACACTACACAAGCATATGCACAGGCGCACACACGCACGAATCCATGGTCGCACGCACACACACGTACGTATTTCATGCGCCCCTCGTTTTTCATAGCTAAAATTCTTCAGGACAAAGCTAATTATTCTCTACTTTAAAACGTGTTTTTTTTTTTAATTTTTTTATTTTTTTTTCAAAATTATTTTGCTGATCTTGAGATATCGCCATTTTTCAACGATTTTTTACCCATTTTGATTTTTGTCGATTACAACGCCATCTGTGGCCGAAATGACTCGAATCGTAGGTTAGATTAGGGTAATTTTTTCTGGAGAATCCGAATCTGCAATAAAAAATGGGGGTTCCCATTTAAGTTTTTTAACTCCTCCCTCCCCCACCTCCAGAGACGTGGTCCCCCTTCGAGACGAACATTTTTCATTCCACACTTTTTTTGATCTCGAGATATTTCAATGTCTTCAGATAAATTGAACACCCAGTATAGTTCTTTCGTACAACCTTCGAACAGATGGTAACACTCTCTTTTTTGTAGATTTGGGTCATACTTTGAGCGTTCTGGTTTCCAGTAAAGACGCGAGAAAATTCCTAAATTTATCCGAGAGAGAAAACGACATCGCCCCAATCACGATCCATACTTTCCTGTACCCATTGGAGTCGTACCGCGCGCGATACAGGACATGATAACCATTATTTTAATTAATTATTTTACGTTTTATCTCATTAAGAATATAGGAAGTAATTATTCAAATTAAATTCAATTCCATCAAGTAATAATTTTTTAAAAATACTTCAACAAGTGAAATTATACTAGTAAATGTTTGTTGATATATAATTTCAACATAGGGTATTCAAAAAGATGGAGTAGATTTCAAATACTGATTTTTAAAAAACTGTAAAAGACAGAAATATATTGCACACATCATTGGATAGAGGAAGTTTAAAGTTTTCAAAAACAACTCTTCCTTAACTACTTGTTATTGTCTCCGAAATTTTTACTTTCTGCAAAAAGGAAAATCGATGAAGCATTTTAAACATATGATTATTCTAAACCTTCACTTGGCTGACTACCTTTTAACATTTGATATTTGTAGAATAAAGCATTTTATTATGATGATCTTCGGTAAACAAACTTTCTAACTTTAAACTCTATATGAAATCATTTAAAAGGGTTCCAGGCTAACAATTTAGAAATTTTTAAATAATTCGACTCAAATTCCATCAAAAATTTTTCTCAACTTCACATAGAAGTCAACAATTTGTGTGAAGAGAGAAAATATTAAGTGTAATGAATATGGTTATCTGAGAATTTTACCTCGCTGTCAAGATATAAGCACGTTGTTAAAACTAATTAAAGTTTCCTTTTTTATCCCGTTTTATAAGCTAAAATTTTTATTTAATTCCAAAACACTTCAGTTTTTTTTGTCATCAGGAATCGGGCTAGGATAGTGAATAGAAAGTTTCTTCAAAGTGCCACACGACTACGTTGATCAACCATCTCGGCTTACTTTTTTGAATTAGTTGCGTGACTTGTCAGTTTCCTTTCATCAGGGCCTCTTTTTATATGTTATTTTATTTTTTACCCGTCAAACTTATGGAAGAGTATCCTCCTTCTTCCCGCTCTCTTTGTCTGCTGCACTGGATGGCAGTGGGGCCGCCGTGATTAGTTTCCCTTGCCATTTTTCATCAGAGACTCGATTGAAAGGAACTGAAACACGAATCTTCCCCAAAGAAAAGTTCGAAGATCAAAAGAACCTTCGTCGTGTTCGCTTTTCTCTTCTGCTTCTCCATGTGGCTCGCCTATTATGATGCTCTGGCTGTCACGTGACCCGGCCATATTTTTCTGCCTGTGTTTTGAGATTTTTTTATTTAAATTTTCGCCTTCCCTCCTCCCTTTTTTTTTTTTTTTCTTTCCTCATCAGAACCTGTGATTATCATGTTTCTTACGATCGAATGGAGCTCAGAAACGCTATTAAAGCAGCCAAATCTCTTGACTCTTTTATAAAATTAAAAAAAAACAACCCGAAAATGTATGAAATGCTAAAGAAAAATTAAAAAAAAGTGCGCTCTAAGATTATATTTTACTTTTAACGCTTTTTTCTATTTTTTTTTTTTAATAATTCCCCTTTTTTTTAAAATGACGTCTCTTTAAACATTTCTATCCGTAATGAGAAATTCATGAAAACGATTTTTTTGTGCACGTTTCTTAATATAATTTATGAAAAGAAGGCTTAAGCACGATGAAAAACACATCAAAAATAATTCATCAATCAAAATTACGTGAGAGAAAAAAAAAGTAGTTCCTATAGAATACTGAAGTTGAAAAACAATCTTTTTAAAATTTTTGGACAAAAATAGTCTACTGCCTTCAAAATGAAGCATATGGGTGGCTAAACCTTTTGCAAAATTAATTATTTTTATGAAATGTTTCATTTTATAAATTTTAATACAATCTGTATACTATGTAGTCTGTGATTTCAAAAATCTTACAAAAAGATTCGCAAACTAAACGAATAATTAATTAACCATTAATTAACCACTTATATCGTGAATGACACTTATTGCTGGAGCTAGACTATTCATTTTAAAGACAGTTGATCCAGTTCAGACACTTATTTTGCTGATCGATCGTTCATTTCAAATTTTACATATCCAAGGGTAGACAGAAGTGCTTGAAAATCGATAATGTTTACACATGGTAGTAAATTATCGTCTGTCGCCATTAATACATTTTTCTTCTCGTCGAGTATAAGTTGAAAACTTCAAGTTTCCACGCTTATAATAGTAAACATTACTTGTACAAAATCTCTAAAAAATTGAACACAGAGTGGTAAGACCCTGAAAAAAACTGACATTTCGGCTAGAGACTATCCTTTGTCGGAAGCAAAAAATAAAAAAAAGCGTTATTAGATGATGACATAGCTAAGAAGGTTGTAAAAGGTGTATAAATGATTCTGAAAAGATTTCTTATCGAGATATTTAATAATGGGCAAACGTGTTGATTAAAAACCCGGCGACGTGACATATCTGTGACGTACGATCATTTTCCTGAAAGAACGAGGCAATCGTGGTAGACAGCTTGCACAGACGGCTTGTTTCACGGGCTTCTAGAAACTATCAGGCCTGATTGTTGAACTTACTTCTGTAATAGCACCACCAGAATGACGTAACAATGTTTTATCTTTTCCATGTTCAGGCCTGGTAAGTTTCTAAATGACCATGCTTATTTGCAGAAAAGAGAAGTATGACGTCATTTTTGATGCAGCAACGGCCGAATTTAGCAATTCGCAGATTGTTTTCATGCATTATTATCATACAAAGAGTTGTTAGGGATCTATGGTAATAATTTACAGAGGGCCAGAAAAGGTGGAAAAACCCCTTTCGCTACCATCGTGTGTGTTCAATCTGGTAGGCATGCATCGCTGCTATTGCCCCGCATTGCAGTTTCCACTGCAGGAGGCTGGAACGCAGAACACCATTATCAATTCGTAACAACTCCTGTTGACCCGCTTCCCAAAGACCTTCCACTGTTCGCGGTCGCCTCTTTCCAAGGGCTCGTTTAAGTAGGCCAAAATCACAAAAATCCATAGGCGATGCGTCCGACCACTTGATGGGTATGTTGCTGATGGAATGGAGCAGATTGCGGTATCTTCTTGCATGCGTTCCAGAAATAGGCGAGTTGAGGCGGCAGTCATACCTTGTTTACCTCTGCACTGTACAAATCGGAAACCTCACTGGTAAATACGGAGAGTACAACGTTAGTCTGATAGTACATGGCTTTGGCCTTTGACTCAACTCTGTGTAAAGTTAACTTGCCGTTGTAGCTGTATCCCGCCACGATCAAGAAACCTTCTGAAAATGTGTCCTTGCATTCACGGTACCATTTTCTGAAGTCCTTAGAACCCCTTGAGCGGAAAAAAATGGTACGGCTTTTGTTGCAGTCGCTTAAATAAACATAGGCCTCATCTTGTGTGACCACGTATTCCACTTTTCATCTGCCAGGTATCGTTTAGCTTACGGCAGTTGGTCCGTCTCTCTTGAACATGGCGTGGTAACAACTTATAAAAGTGGTTCTTGTGTTACTTCTTCAGTTGTAAATCACGGTTGATAATTGTGTTGACCGTGTACACAGTTGTCCCTACCTTTTGTGCAATGGCACATTGTGTTGGTGGGTTACATCCGGTTACGACAGACCGAACTTTCCGGACGACGTCAGGAGTAGGACTAGTGGATGGTCTCGGATTGGCCTGCTTTTTTACCCGCAGGAATAGCGCCGCTTCTGGTTTTGCCAATGTTATTTAGTATACTTGGTATCCCTTTCTTGGAAACTACGAAGCTTCTTACATGTTTTTATAATTTTGGAGTAGCTGAATTTGACATCGGAAAGGGCTGTTATGTAGCCCTCCCAATACCTGCTAATTTTCGGTGGCATAACTCCATATTTTTAGCTCGCTGTTCGAATACTAACTATGGAATTCGCACTAAGACGACGAGTGTAAAACCAAGATGGCGCGTTGCCAAGGGGTGGAGCTAACAGCTGAGTCACTCGTGCGAAGTCCATTATAATACCCACCCTAACAATACTCCACGTGATAGCTCACGTGAAATGAACGCGCCCGCCACATTTCAATATGCTAATTGTTACCATAGATCCCCATGGCCTTCGAGATATTAGGCCTCCGCATCGGGCTTGAAATCGCGTGTAAAGGCATTTTCAATTTTTGACTGCTATAAAAAAAAATTGTAGTTGTTTATCTCTGTGGCTAGTTTGGCGCTATCCGACTTAAAATTATCTCTTGGATTTCCCTGATGATCCTCCTCTAGCGTTAAAAAGTTAAACTTCCGCTGACAAGAAGGAAAGCATTGAAATGATACGCGATGCGGAGGCCTAATATCTCGAAGGCCACGAGATCTAACAACCACGGAATAACCGTAACAACACTTTAATACAATACTATAAAACCTCAGCAGGCCGGCTCAGTGGTCGAGAGCGTTGAGGCGCAGGTCTTGCCGCTCTCGAAACCAGCGAGTCGCGGGTTCGAATCCTGCCGAGGGCATGGATGTTTGTGTTTGTCTATTTTCACCATCATCCTTTCATCCCAAACAGCTAGTCTCCTGGATAAAAGGGGAGATGCAGGCTGAAACTCCATCCATCCAAACCTCAGCAGGAGACAGGGATAGTCATTTCTTTTTAGCTTTGTTTATTTTCAGAATTTTTATTATTATAATTATAGAAAATATAATAATTAAAAGCTGTTCAGTATCAAAGTACACATTATGTATCGAGAAATCTAACATGCTTAATCTAAATCTTGATGGATTTAGTACTAACTTTGTTTCCATCTTAATTGCGTTTCACTTTTTCTCCTAGCTGTCCTCGATAGCATGTCTTACATTTTTTTTCCGTCAATTTTTTTGATGAGTAATTTTCTTTATAAACTGCCATGAAATAAATCATCTTAAAGTATAAAAATTTGTATCGCCTTAATTGGTTTTACTTTACCGCAATTTTTCAGCGGGGTTTGTTTACATTTCAACATCATATTTTCCTTCATTTTAAAGAATCTTATTTAAAAAATTCAATTTCGTTATTAAAAAATCGAGTTATAAGATCCAACGTTAGTTATTGATTTTCTTTTAAAAGATTATAAAATTAATTTTCATACAAATTCTCTTTGAATATTACAAACTATGAGTAAATAGCTTTTGCTCTAATTGTATTTAGGTTTTTCCTCATCAAAAGCAATTTTTCTAGGTCTATTTTTTATTATTATTAATGAAAATTCAATAGCTTACGAAAATGTGTTGGCGTAGTATTATGCACAATTGATATTTTCATAAAAATGTTTGTTCTATTAAAATTGTCTTCAAGCCCCATGAGAAATTGTCTTTCCAAGTTCTAGCCTCCTGAGACCCTGCATTCATTCAAAAGGGTGTTGGTTGTAATGAATTTAATTTTTTGGTTTAATTGGTTAAAATTAATAGGTTAATTAAAAAATTTGGATTAATTTTTGATTTATACTAAACATCCAAGAAACCACCTGAAAATTCAATAACATGAATATGACCCCCACCCAAAAGCTTTGGTTGAACTATTTTTTATATTACATGTAAATTCATTTAAATTGATAAAATAAAAAGAATAATTCAAAAAAATATTATAGTTGCTCGCTTCTCAGGAGGATATGAAGCAATAATGTTTCAGAAAAGACAAGTTTTTTTAATGAAATAAATGGAACTGTTATCTATAAACTTTTTTTTATGTCTTTGAAATTGGAACGGCTGTCGATTTTTTTCAGAGCCATTCTGATGGGGAGATGAAATCAGGCATCGTCTTAGATATTGAATTCTTGCCATTCCTTGAACTTAAGTGCAATTAGAAAACGAATAAAAAAATCAGCATTTTACAGCAAGAATCGATAGCCGCTACGACTTTGCTATGGCTTCATTCGTATCATTGCTGTCGTGGATGCGGATGCGGATGCTCCAACGATTACCTTTCCCACTCCAATCCAAGCCTTCGATAAAAATAGCCCGAATGTAGAAAACTAAGCTAAAGACTAAATTAACAACATCATCTACGAAGGAAACAATGGTAACTATCTCTCTCATATATTTATCTTGACTTATTATTTTCGACGTATAGAACTCTTCAATAGTTTAGCAAGATTTCTTAGAAAGAGATTCATTGGAAACTAATTTATTGCTGCAAGCCACCTTGGGCGATCCAAAAATAGCAAAAGTTTACGCAAACATGGAAATTAATAAACTTGTGTTGAAATGGAGGAAGGAGATTCCTGATCGTGTGTCTGTTGCGTGGACTCGAGTTCGATGTCCTCGAAAACATTAACGGAACAGAAGCCATGTTCTAATTCTCACAGCAAGTTAAAGAAAAGGGGAGAAGAAGAGCCTAAGTTTTCTTTGACTTAAATGAAGAGATGGATAGTAGATAAAGAGACCACTATTTTCGTGTACCATATCTTTCCTCTTATCCTGGTCCACCGCAATAAAAATAAGACATTTTTTCTCTATGTTTTTTTACAACTTTAAAATTTCCTTTGGACTCATTTTCTACATTTAATTACATAGTAACATACGTGTAAACGTATTATAATGTATTGCTATACATACAGTTCTCGAATTATGTGAATCAACCCTAGACCTTGTAGGAAATCGAAAAATACTTACAAATACCTCAAAGTGTAGGGTAACCTATGTAAAAATTTCAATAACTAAGTATAAAAAAATACTGTGAACAAAGTAAAAAGAAAAAAGAGACAACAAAGCTTAAGTAGAAAATCTCAAAGCACAACGTGAAAAGAGACTGATGCCGCCGCCAGCCACCCCATCTGGCGGGAAAAAGCTGAATGAGTCACGAGAGCTATACGTTAAATCTTAACTTAGAGTCGAGAATTGTCTGTATATAAAGGCGGTCTAATAATAAAGGTACACATGACAGTTACGGGAACACATTCATTTGGAAAAGTTTGAAAATCAAGCTACAATAAGTAGTACATGGTAATGCTCATTTTTCAACGTAGTCACCGTTTGCATTCAGAAATTTACCCCAGCGTTGCACATGTTTAAGCATGCCGTCACGATAGCTGTCCTTGCCCAGTTTAACTCTGTAATGTTTTCATGCACTATGCTCTTGGGAATGCCACTTTTGATCGGTTTCCCTTATCAAACTTCCACCACTTCCAATTCTTTGGTGGGTGCACAGACCTCGGTCTTCCTCTTTGTTCCTCTGGATCATCATGCAGTTCAGTTCGGCCGTCTGTGAATTTCCTGCACCAAACAGCCACCTCTTTTCGACTCAAAACGTTCTTCGCATAAACGTTTATTAAATTTGCGATGAACCTCATCGCATAACATGAATCACTCTGATTCACTGCGAATGCCTGAAGAAATCGGATAACCGCACGAATCTCAATTTTGGAATAATTTTCTATGACATTACTCATTTTATCCGTTTGTTACACTCAAACTATTACGAGACAACATCAGATCACGCGCTATGGAGTGCGCGTGTTAAAAAATTGTCGACGCAACCACCTGTATCTTTAATATCGTACCGCTCTCGTACTATCAGAATTTAGACAAAAAAGAAATTTTACTGTATCATTCAATATCTTGTGTTGAAGCCACACTTCAGTCAAAAAAAACAACAAACAACAAGGATGAGATCTCAAAACCTGGTTGAACAATATTGCAATACTCGCCTTACGGCCTGGTCTGACACCTGTTGAAAATCATCTTTTTGGTAAACTGATGACTATTGTGATGACTATTGTGACAAGGTACTTCTAGATGACACAGTTTCATAGCACAACTCTGGCAAAAAAATTCTCATGGCTGAAAATTAATCGCATGCAGCCATCCACAGAAAAAATTTTGAATCTCACTATCTTCCAGAAGGCGTCGCTCCCCTTCATATTTTCTACATTTTTTTTGACTGAGAAATTGAAATTCGGAATGTGGCTTGAGCCTGTCCTACTTTACTATTTAGTTTGGTTTTGATTGGTCCACTTTTAATGACGTCGTTCTGTCTTCGTGACAAAGTATCCAATAGATTTTTGTAAATATCATGTGACGAGTTCCTCCATTCCGCCTTTAACGCAACAACCAGGAGGCTTTTTCTGTGAGCAATCTTGATGTGCACGTACCACCCGATGACCCAGTTCTCCCCAAGTGGCCTGGGAAACCCACTTTTCAACACAGTTGTCTTCAAATTACTGTCTCCTATTTCCTACTAAATAATAGGAAGCGGTTGTCCTGCTGATGCAGTTACAGGCCTTCTCGGAATTGCTTCCATACGAAGCGCTTAATTACCCAAAATGTCCTTGTATTGCATAGTATTCATAGTTTGGTTGATGGAGCATTTTGCTCATTAAATATTATAAGGTTATATCTCTACTTTTGCAAATAAATAAATAAATAAATAAATAAATTTAGCTAAGAAGGTTAACTTGTGGCAAGAGGCCTAAAAGTCCTGTATCGATTCAATAATTGTCCGTAAACTTTATTATCGGATTACAGAAGTAAAAATAACGTTCTTATGGTAGATAAACTTTTCAACGAAGATAGTAGCATAGACTTAAATTTTACAAATAAGGTCTATCTACAAATAAAAATTCAATTTATTCAGAAAATATTTTAAATTTAAATGTAACTTCTGACGTAAATCTAAAATTTTATTTATTATCTCCCTTATTCCTGTCTTTAATTGAAATGATATTAATCTTTTAATTAGTCTTAAACTTTGAGTGCACACTTCGGCAGTCTAGGTTTGAGGGACATAGAATTTTGTAATAACAAATTTAAAAATTATTGAAATCATCAAAGCTTTAAAACAGCTGCACCTTAAGGTAGGCCATTCCAATGGCTGAAAGTTCACAATTAATGCTTACATTAGCCTCAACGCTCTCACAGATATGCGTCGCGTTTCTGCGTTACGCAGTCAAGATCGTAACATGTGCTGGATAGTACTCACATATGAGGACGGGTTACGATGTTGACTGCGTAACGCAGAAACTGCTCGTTAGAATTCGATCAAATTTTAATGGTATACACAGTTTTATGTAGCCAATTATTTCTCTAAATTTCATTATCCTAGGCGTTAAAGAACCTGAGTTATTAACTTATTGATCTTGGTAGTAGCATTTTTATTTGTTATTGTTCAAATTCGAACCCATGTTCATATGAACTTTTTTGCTTAGAATCACCCATACTAACTCCCCTAGAAGTTTGTATATTGAATTTTGAATCGCCCTGTAAATGAATTTGAATCTGAATGATTGATATTGAATATGTGACCACCATCATCATTATTCAAAAAATACTTTTAACTTATTCAAAAAATGTAAGAGTGACTAGACTCAATATCCTAAGACGTTTTTATTTAACTCTTTTTCAAAACAAATTTTGATTCTTGAAGATCGATCGATTCAAAATTTTTGAAAGTTACAAATTTAAGGTGAAATGCATTATCTTTAATTCGCGTTTAATTTATTAAATGTAAACTTGGCGTTTTAGCGTAAAATTTTAATGGCATTTTCATTTTCATTTGCCATTAAGTAATCCATACCATTAGAATTTCAATTTGGACGTTTAGAAGAAGGGGAATTTATAGGAAACAAAACAAGCATTTACGTGGTCTACAGTTAATGAGTTTGTCCGCTACACATGCTGAAACTCTTCCAAAACGAGTTAAGCAATCACTTTTGCACCTCATTGAAATCCCACAAATGCCTTTCTATTGAAACGTCCATTTCGTTGAGTGGGTCCTTCCTTTCCTTTAAACGCTTCACGAATTTCTTTGGGACGTTTTTTTATTATCTCTCAGCCTCTTTCTTTTATTTAAGGGGGAATCTGTTCAATCACATTCACTGACCATTCTGGGTTAATTTCATCCCCCTTCCCACATGCCCCCTTTTATTAAATCGCCTATCCAATTGGAAGGAAGGTGCGTGAGTCCGTTCTTTATTGGACTCGCCTTTCGATGACAGCCCCCGTAAACATTCTGTCGTCGGTTAGAGAGAATTAATGCCCATTGAAGGTTCATTTAGGAAGCAACGGGTGAAGGAAAAAGGAGGGGGAAGAAGACGACGACAGTGCAGAGCGGAATCTTTTGTCCCCGTCGAACAATGACGCTGCTGCTTCTCGGGTCCCCCGTTTGCGTACCAATTGTTTTTCGGTCGCCGGCTACGTCATCTGCAGAAGAAAACGAACCCTTTGAAAAGAAGAAGAAAACCCACCGACAGAACAACAAGTGATTTGTTGTCTATGCGAATGCCTAAATGCGTCTATGCCTTTCCTACCCTCCCTCTCCTTTTTCGTTTCAAAGGATAATGAGCCTTTGTCTACAGATTCGTCCTAACAGGATTGCCATTTGTATACTTAAATAAGATGACGGGAGCATTACTCACTGCACGAAAGTTGTTGCTTTTATTTCTTTTTTTTTATTTTTTTTTAGTATAATCATTAATTGTTTCCATGCGGATTCGTATTTTTTTTAATGCAACATAAACGATTACAGTACATGAGTGAATGAGTATATATATGTGTGTATCTGGAGAAATTCAAGAATTTTAATTTAAATTTAACAAAATTAATCGATTGCTTTGAGACCCCGATTCTTATCCGGAACACAAAACATCCGCAGTTTTCGGTCACAGAATACAACAAATGGTTCCCGATTATGTGGTATATCTTTTGTCTAAGATACATTGGCATGCTCAAAAAACTCACTACAGAAATGACATTACTGATAGAAACGCATTTAGCTTGATTGCCATTGGATTATTGCTTGGATTTTGTATATTTATTCATTTATCATTTACAGGGTGACAATTATTGAGCTATGTGAGAAAAAAAAAACTTGATAATTCTTGAACAATTGGCGAGATTCAGTAAAAACTTGGCAGTTGAATGCAGGGCATGTTGGGATTTTTTTGAGCACGCGCACTCGTATTGTTTTTGTTGTTGTTCATTTTTCGATGAAAATTTTAGAAAATGATCTCATCCCTATTATCCAAAGTGATACAGATTTCGAAAACAAGTGGTTCATGCAGGACGGAGCACGACCCTGTCGGACCAATAGTGTTTGAAGTCCTGGAAGAGCACTTTGGAGAGCGCATTCTGGCTTTGGGGTACCCAGAGGCCACTGGAATGGGAATAGCTTGGCCGCATATTCTCGTGATCTCAACCCTTGCGACTCATTTTGTGGGGCAATATTAAAGACAAAGTTTACGCAAATAACCCCGGTACCATCGCTGAGCACAAAACAACCATTCAGGAGGTCATCGAAAGCATCGATGTCTCGACACTTCAACGAGTTTTGCAGAATTTTGCTCTTCGGTTGCGCCACGTCATAGCCACATTTGAATAAAAATTTTGAACTCAGTAGTTTTTGAAAATTTGATGTTTTATTTCATATAGCTCAATAATTGTCATCCTGTAGAATCAAACGCGCCCTTCAGGCAGTGAGAAGTTAATTTAAGGTTTTCCATTCTCCGCAAACAAATTCTCGTACCAACAATACAGAATTACATGTTAAAAAGTTTAAAAACGTTATCCACACAAAGCTTAAAATAAGGAAAAATCGAATGTTTTGCTAGAACACGAAAAGAATAAGACCATTTAATTTCTCTAATATTAGTAGTTACTTCAACTAAAATCTCTGCACGGTAACAAAACGAATGCATGTAATTGATCAAATGCATGCTGTCCTGGATTTCAGAAACACACTCTCAAACCGGTAAACCCATCTCAGAGCAACTTATGCAAATGACTTAGCAGAAACCACGCCCGCTGATGAACTGGCAAATTGATTTTGGCTGTATCACACAGCCTTCTTTTTGACTTTAGAAATAAGCTAGCTGTTTTACCCGGCGTTGCTCGGGCTCTTTTTTTGATGAAATGTTGCAATTTCTGTGAGTTAATATCCAGAAAAAGAAAGATTAGAATTTTTTAGAAAGATTAGAATTTTTTTTAGAAAGAATTCATGTTTTATATTTTGCTAAAGGGCCGTATTTGGAGACGCCATCCATTGGAAACTTTTTAAAAGAAATCTTTTTGAATTTTGAACATGAATTTTTTCTATTTAAATTGAAAGCTTTTTTCGTTGCTCGGGGTCAAATTCGAAAAACTTTTGATTCATTTGAATGTGAATGTACAGCTAAAATGAACACATGAACAAAGTTTAGAATTAATAAACCATAAAGGAATGACATAACCAAGTACCGAAAGGAATGACGTAACCAAGAAAGGCTAAACTAAACAATTCAACCATATTTTTCAACTGGCCTATGTTAACATTGAAAGTTTCTAATAGACCATAATGATACCATTAAACCACGTACCTTGGAACCAATTTGAATTATCATTAACTTTACGTTGTATTCATAATTACACATCATTTAAAGTTGTTAAATATAAGGATAGCATATTTTAATAGCATTGAAAGTTCCAAAGAACCATAATGGTTCCACTAAACCAGGTGCCTTTAAAACAATTTCGAGAATCATTAATGTTACGTTATATTCATTCATGAGTCGTCCCTCCAAATTGTTTGATATATAACATGCCATATCTTAACATTCAAAGTTCCAATGAACCATAATGGTTCCACTAAACCAGGTGTATTTAAAACAATTTAGACTACCATTAATTTAACATTATATTCATTCATGGGACCTTATATTCATTCGAAAACACTATTTTTAAAATGCTCCCAATAGACGGCGACACAAAATTGAAACTAAAACCATGCACGAAAAATTGTTTTAAAATGCTCCCAAAGGATGGCACTGCCATCTGAATATCGATTTTTATTGAATAATTTCGAAAAAAATTTTTCGAGAAATGTCAGGTAGACAGTGCTCTTCTCCTTGCTTTGAAGGACAAGTGTGCATAATTTCATCAAGATCAGAATAAAACTATAAATTTGTATAAGACACAAAAATATATACATACATATATACATCCATTTTTATATATATAGAAGATAGATATACAGATTTCCAGACTTCAACAATGTTCTTCTTAAATCAGGAAAAACGAAGAACCACATCAAGATGATTCTCTTCACCAAGAAGCAGGGCACCTTCTTTAACTGTGTTAATCCTTATTGATACAGTGTTTCCAATTGATTATAAAGGTTTGAAAATCGACGTGGGTTTGGAGGAATCGTATTCAAGAAGTGGAAATGTGACGGAGCACCATCTTATTGAAATGTTTGGGCAATTTTTAAGCATGTGACAGCTTCTTCAGGGAAAAAAAAAATGGGTCATAAATTTTGAATTTTGAGATGACGGTTAATTCAAATAAAACTTAAAGATGTTGAAACCTACTGTATCTATGGTTGTATATTCGATGTTGATAATATTTTGAAGAGTCAACACTAAATCACTCTGTACTCGTTCAAAATTACAATTTATACAATCAAAATAAGGCCAACCAAATGACGGAAAATTTCCGCTTGGTAGACTTACAGCCAATTTGTAGTCGAAATGTCTCTTTCTACAAGCTATCTTCACCAACCGCTATGAAATATCCAACAGACATTTTCACCTAGATGTGTGTAGACGTTTTTACAATCACTGATGATTATTATCGTGATCTATTTAATGCAATTAAAGGGAATTATTTAAACTTTTTGTTTATAAATCTAGAAGAGTCTCAGTATTGCAGTTGAGAATGAAGGCATAGCCTTCGAAATACGTATTTGGCGTTTCATATCTCAAATACTTTTCTGATAGCTATTTATCAGATAAGAATCAAAATTACCAAGTTGATTGCGTTTCCAATCATTAAAGCCTGGAGATCCTCTGAACTTTTCTTCGTTAAAGATGCACAGTTCTTTCGCAATTTTTTTTTTGTAATTTTTACAACCCAATTTTTTTTGTAATTTCCAATAGTAGATGTTCACAATGATGTTTGGGTGAACCATTAAGTTGAAAAAAAAACGCCCAAGTCTTTTGTATAAGGAACAAATTGTATTAAAGACCCTTGTAAAGTATATCCAAACTTAATTGAAGGGTTCTCTTCCTATACAGGCAATTCCATATCAACGTTGCTTCTTATTTTTTTAAAAGCCAACGGGGATGACTTTTTCAGTCGCCTAATCATCATGGACGAATCCTGGGGTGTACCACTACATCTCAGAAACGAAAGAAATGGACCAAACATTTTTTACTGGTGATAACAGAGATAGACTTCAAATTTCAAACTTTCAACGCCAAACTTTGGGCTTATACAATGATATTGGGGTCGTGCGCCAATGGGAAAAATGGGCAATTTTACAAGGATCATTAGTTTTAACGAACTCTACGAACGCCCCTTATATATATTCTCATTGCAAAAAATGGTTCCGCCATAAGAGATCATTTTCTTTCGTTCTGATGTGAGAATCAATAACCCATAGCAATTAAAATTGACATAGCTTTTCGGCTTAAAATTTAAGTTGCATATTTGTTTTGTGTAAAAATGAGCATTTCTTAAAAGAATAAGATATTCATTTATTTTATAGTCAACGTTTACTTGAAGGCATGAAGATTTAAACAGTATTCTAAAATTTTTCTTTTTCTTTGTTTTTCCGTATATATAATTTAATATACCATCATCTTTCCTTCTCTTGTTTTCATTTCATTAGAGCATCACAAGATTTAAGAATGTTTTGAAATTTGCTTTATGAATATATTGCTCTTCCATAAGAAACATTTTCAATTACGACATCTTTTGGCCATTATTCTCGTTTTACATCTTTTCATTGGGTGCTTTGACGCCTTCGAAGCGTTTTATAATAGTGGGGACAACTTAATTTGTCATAAAACCTCCAGATGAGAATTCATAGAATCCTTTTAAAAGTAATAACCGTACTGCTTTAGGAAAAGTTAATGTTCAAAGAAATTCACTTATCCAAATATTCCAAGGGGGAGGGGGCGTAGAATAGATGCATGCTCTCCTTAAAAATACATTCTAAATTAAACGAAAAGACTCGGGGGGGACTCATCTAAAGGAAAAAAAAACAAAACTTCAAAAATATTCGTCTAGAATGTTGATTTCTTTGATTTCAATTTATTCTATAGAGGCGGCCTCTTATGTATTTGAAAACATTTGCATAAAGACAATATTATCTATTACCTAATTAGATATCCATTCAATATATTCACGGTGTTCGTCTCTTAAAAATCTATGCCAGCCAGGACATATGCTGAGAAAAGAACATACTCTGTGCAAAGTGGGAAAAGTTGATTGTGCAGGGTGACCATTTAATCATCTTGTTTTAAATTTCATGTGTTTTTTTATATGAAAAGAGAGATATATATAACAACTAATATACAGATAAAGAAAATTAAATTAAAAAAAACCTATGTCAGATAGATACATGCGGTTTTTTGTTATGATCTCCATCTCAAAACGTTTTTAATCTGTTGGTGGGTAGCAGGGGAAGCGATCTAGGTGTAGCGATGGTTTGAAAGAGATGGCCCTCCACGTTCTCTGGATATAGCACCCTCAGACTTCCTCCTGTGGGAATATGTTAAGATAAAGTGTTTGCTACACCGGTCCCCGATTTGAACACATTAAAGGCAAGAATAACGGATGCGATATTGACGGTAAGAGAAGACATGCTGGCGAATACGTGGCAAAAAATTGAATATCGTCTAGATGTTTTCAGAGCTATGAAAGGAGCACATCTTGAAATGTACTAATGATGTGAAGAAAAACATTTGAGATGAAGATCATAATATTAAAAAAACGTATGATATTGTAATGCCATCTACCAACGTGCCAAACACTTTAGTTCTTTACATCAAGTGTAATCTTCTGACACATAAAATGCCAGGTTGCGTAATAAAATGATCACCCTAATTAATAGATTGGAGTTAATTAATGCCTTACCACCTTTTAAATATCAAAGCTCAGTAATTTATTAAACCGCCTCATGATATAAAACGAAGGGTATGTCTAGAAAAAAAATCTGTTGTGGGCAGCACAAGACTCCCTTGTACGATACTTTATTGAATGATTTTTTTTGGAAAAAAATTCTAATTTTTATTCTTGACACACGAATTTCATCTCTCTTTGTTGTCTAAAAACTCCAAATTTTGAAACAAACTTTGACAGCGGTTTTGGAACTTCAAATGAAGTTCTTCTAATTTAATTCTCCAAATAAACTACTTTAAAACTCTGACGTCAAACAGTCAAACTCTGACACAACAAACTGTCCACGCAATCAAAACTCCATAGACATGAAATCAGTTGGGGAAACGACCAAAACACATGTTTGGCCCAGCCGATTGCAATCAAAATGCGAGGTGCACAACTACATGTTACAACAGTCCTAAATACAAAATTTCAACATTCTATGCGTAATCGTTTTTGAGAAATGCCAGATACACACACACACACACGCACACAAACACACACAAAAACACACACACACACACACACACACACACACACATACACACGCAGGCGTACGTACGTACAGACGTCACGACGAAACACGTTAAAATGTATATTTCCGTTGAAATCTGAAAAACGAAATTTTTCGCGATTACAATACTTCCTTTACTTCGTACAAGGAAGTAAAAAAAGCAGTGATTCAATTAGTTCGTGAAATAATCATCCCAATGTCCCACTGTCGTTTTAAACAATTTCAAGTTCTTTATTGGGTATCATTGCTTTCCACTTTAGTGTTTTAGGCAATTGAGGAGCTTAAGTTCATTTTCCCGTAGACAACTCGATTTGCAAAATCAAGGCACTCAATTTGAAAATCGGCATTTCCTTTTCCTGATTTTTCTCATAGACAACAGAAGTTCCAATGCAGCAATTTAAAATCTGAAAACAAACAAGAAATCCACATTTCTACGGAGAGAGCAATTACTGTCGCTCATTTAATACTTCATTTTAGCAGCATGGCAACGATTCCGATGCAAGAGAATTCAGAGAGGATACGAGATTGCGTGCTTGTTCATGCTACGCGCTTCTTAGTAAAAACACGTTCCACTTTTCCCCCTAATTAAGATCTTGGCTTTTCTTATACTGCATTCCTTCCTGAATAATAGCACTAAGTATAAAATATGAAGAAGATGGTTAATAGGATAGAAGAGAGAAACACGAGAATATCAGAGAAGAATTTGCGTGTTTTCATACTTTTTCATTAGATTTGCTTACAAAGTTTTCAAACTCTCCTATCGATTGGAATAGTTGTGCTCTTCTATGTACAACGCATTTATTATACTCTTTTCAGCTTTGAAGAGCTAGCTTTCAGTTAAAATTCTAATAACGTGAAAGAGAAATAAATTAAGAAACTGCACTTATAACTTTAGTCCATTAAATAGAAGTTGTAACGCATTTAGTACAGCGGCTTTATTTTGACTGGATAATCGACTATTTTCATTTACTTTTTTAAGAATATATTGTACTTCCGCTTTTTTTTCGCGAAGGCTTTATCCATAACAATCAACCATGGCAGTCAAAGAGTTACCAGAATTGTCCTATAGTAAGAGAGTGGTAGGAAAAATACCGACGGTTGCCTAATCAACTGCAAAGTGGAACTCTTGCGCGCGCACAAACATGCACTTGTTTGATTCTACCATAGTTAGAAGCACCGGCGAAAAAAATTGTTGTGGAATCTTCTGGAATTCGATCGTCACATTCGATTTGTTTTCGTCCGTGGTTGCGAAGAGTGTTCCCTTGAGGCCCATTTTCAGAGTATATCACAGCAAAAAGTCACTTGGCGAAGAAATTCTGCACAATAAGCGATATGTGATTCGGTACGTTAGCGTGCAGAGAAACCGCTCTCCCTGTTTTATGTGGTGCCGCTTCCTCCGACTTGCATCACGCAATCTCTGTATAAAACTTATACGTAGATATGCCAGTAATAATCTGTCTTTGAACAACAAATATATAGATAAATATGTTAATAAGAACCTAGAGCGCCTAATGACCAAAACTCAAGTCTGCTGTAACTGCAACGAACAGAACGACACTTCAAACCTGTTGCAACTGCAAGCAGTCATGCTTCGCATCAAAACACTGCAAGCACTATGTCTAATTTTCTTTCTCCGGGAACTTCTAGAATACCCGTCGCAACTCATAACCTAAATGGTTTTATGGAGAGCTTTTTTTTTTTAATATTATTCCAGACATCTGATAGCTTGTATTGTGCCGTCCACTACTTCGCGGTGGTTGTCCGTATAGGTAAATGTACCAGTAGTTGTCACTACTTGCCAATGGTATTAAACAATTTATTAGGTTCCCCAGAACAGCAAAAGTTTACTCTCTATCATGGCCACAACTATGTGTTGGTTGTTTAATGCCTTACTGAGTCGGAAAAAACCTTCTAACAAACCACTATGCGAGTGTTTGATCATTTGAATTTATTTCAAGAATATTATGCAATACTTGTCATGAATTTTACGTGGGCCGTTTTGCGTGATCAAAGGACAATACTTCTAGCAGTAATAGAATTTCAGGTGACTAGTGTGGTAACTGTTTTAACCCAGGTCAACTACTAGAACCGGATATGTTGTATAACTAGTAATTGTCATAACCTGTCAATTATTGATAATTTATGTGTTTAAAAAAACAAACAAAAATATACTAATGTGATGTAGAATGTAGGAGGAAAATAAAAGAAACATGATAATTTAAGTCTAACTTCTTAATTTTCAGTAATTGACCTAGCTCTGTCAATTATAGGAACTTGACTGTCAATTTCTAGATTACCCCTTTTGACATAAATCTTCTAGGCCCTAATCATAGTTTGTTTTACTTTGTCCTGAATTTTGCCACAGAGACGATCAAACAGATAGCCCAGGACAAGTTATCTTGGAAGAAGAAAACTACTAGTCTGTTTACTATGATAATTAGATGAATTTTGCAAGTAGGAGAACAATCGTCAAAAATCAAGATTTTTTCCATGAACAATTTAATTTGTTGGGCAATACGTTTGACCAAGATCTGAAGATGTTGCACAAGCGGAAAAGCACCTTCATTTTCTATGGTCTTTGGACTGTAAGTGGAGTGGACCGATTTAATTTATCATTTCAAGAAAAAGAAAAATGATCTATATGAACAACTTATGCTTTAAAAAACACGATTTTAGTTAAGGTTAAATACTTTACACCTTTGTTATAAAATGCTTGATTTTATCAGGTTATTACAAGCTACTTTTAAAATGTTGTCAATTTTTTTTTGGTAAAAACGTATAATACAAATGCGTAATTAAAATGTCAATTACTGGTGAAACTGCTTGTGAACTTTTGAAACACTGTCAACTTCTGGTGAACCATGCATTAATTAGGAAAAAAATTAATAACTTAACAGCTTTTAAAAATTTAATAATGGTTAAGAGATTCGCACATTCTGAATTATATCTACAATTTAAGCCTGGTATTCATAACACGTATCCGTTAAGGAAACTCGAATTTTAAGGCGACGGAAAATTTTTTACCGAAAGTGGTATTCATAACATTTGTTTCCGTTGCTTTAATTTGTCCGGTGCCTTAAAATCATTTCTTTCCGCTGACCATAAGCACGGAAAAAAGTCATTTCTTTCCTGCACGGAACATTACGCTGTGGTGCATTGTGGGATAGCAGCAGTGAGAGACTGAGAGGAGAGCTGCTGCGTTTTGGTTTGGTTTCTTTTGGTATTAACGTCCTTTTCAACTGCCATGATCATTTCAGGACGGCGTTATAGGGGCCGCAAATTTTGCCTCGCAAGGGTTCTTTAACGTGCAGCTGGCAAACGACCACACGGTACTAACGGCTTTACATCCCTTCCGAAGGAAGTGCGTGTCATCAGGATTTTCCCCCCTGAAAAAATCCTCGTCGTCCTCGGCCGGGGTCGAACGCGCGTCCTCGGGCATCAGAGGCGATCACGCAACCACTGAGCCACCGAGGCCGATCTGCTGCGTTTTCGGAGTCCATGTTGGATGCAGTAATGGATCATGGCAGCAAGGAAATTTAAAGCAAGGGAATGTGCGAATACCAGCAAAGGAATATCCTGTCGAGCTATCCCCAGTTTTTTTTCTTTGGACCTCGGAATGTCCTTGACGGAAACTTGTTATGAATACCAGGCTTTACTGGTAAAAGTTTCAAAATGCAATTTGATTTAAATATACAATATCGTTTCACTGCAATGTCTTAAACTATCAATTACTGATACATCTACCCGATTTTAGAGTAACGATTATGCTTTTTTTTTATATATTAAATGCCAAATAGAAAAACACATAAATATAGCCTGGGATTGAGTAAGTGTTGGGGCGTTGATCCAAAGGTTGTTCCGTTAAATATCTTTTCCTATCTTTAATCTTTAATTCATTCCTTATTGCAAAGCAGGAAGCAACACCTTAAAACAATTAGAGAAATTTTAAAAAATGATCAGAGACTTGTTTCTAACTTCGTATTTTCTAAACTCCGTAAAATGTTCATTCTTGACTAGGATAATCGATATCCGTAAAATGGGTTTTACTACCGTTTCATTCTTTTTAATCTTTATCATTTCGGGGAATTGATTATCGACATTAAAGAAGGGTTGCCAAAGTAATTTCCCAGAAAATATCTAAATCACTGGCCTTGATGTAAATTTATAAACTTATCTCTCACGTCGACGGTTTTCTGCATAAAACTTAGGTATCATTTGTTGCTTCCGAAAGCCGCCAATTCCTCTTTCGTGCCCACTCCCCCTTCGACTGCAGACGACATTCCCTCCACAGTTCGCCCTCGTTCTGTTTATACTTTCTAGCGCGTCGATGGCCATAAACAGGAATTAATAATCTGGAATTTTAGTGCATTTACAGGAATGCTGTTGTGGTTTATATTTATTAATTTCCTGCCAGCTTTTCTTCCTTCGTCCCGTTAATGATTTTATTTATAGCGAACGCGTGCTTCAAGAAGCCCATCAAATCCTCTCTGTCAATAGGCGCTGATCACCGGGCGTGGTTCCTCTTGAGGGGGCTCCTTTTGTGTGTCTCCTGTTTTATGATGAATGATCTTGAATTCACGCTTTTTTATCGCGGGGAGCGTTAAACAGAATGGAAGAGAGAAGAGAGTAGGAAGTCCCATTTGCTTGCATCCCGCTGGGACGCGAACAACGAGGCCCCTTCACTTTTCCTTTCTCCGAGATTGATCTGAATGGCTCGGTCGGAAGGCAATTTCAGGTCCAGGTGCTAAAGATGGGGACGCTTCCTTCCTCCTATAATTTTTTTTAACTGTCATCCCATCTTTCATCCACTTACTTTTCATCCATCTTTACTTCTCAATCTATTTTTAAGTCATTTTTCAACCAATTAGCTACCTATAAACATTAACAGAGGTTGTTTTTAATAGAATACGCTATTTTTCTTTAAAATTCCATAGATGAAACTAGCTATTAAACACCTGGCAATGTTAAAATGTCATTAAAAACCATTTCTCTTTTCAAATGTGTCTGCTTTTCCCAAAACAATACGACGCAGTAGAATTATTTACATACGCACAGAAATTTGGGAAATGTGCCTTCGCGTTGCCGAGCAGGATTCTCCTTTTCTTTAACATGGGAAGCCGATTTTGACAGTTTTCGCAGCGTATTTCCGACAGGTATCAGAAAATAAATGAAACATACATGCATTTTGTTTCTCTGTTTCCAGCGTTGTAGATTACAAACTCATACGATGAACATGCGAATTGATAGGCCGTGTCTGAATGTTGTTGTGCACATTAATTATACCTTAGAACCATTGTCGTCTATGGCAAACAGCTCCACACTAACACCATGGTTTATTAATTGACGAATTTTTGTGCTCTTCATTGAATGCTGAGCCCCCAAACGTAGGCATTCTGAAGAAGATCATTATTTTTAATGAAAAAATTTTCACTTGACTGATTCAAAATCGGTTTATACTTGAATTTTCAGTAGAATTGTTGCTATTGCGACTGCGCACAACGCAATATTTTAGCAAACGATTAGGTAGCCAAATATTTAAGTTACATTTCGAAAAGCATAGTGAACGTTTTATTTTAGAAGAATCAAACACTTTAAATTATGTAAAATCAATTTGTACTCCTTCTTAAGGGGTTCTTGAGCAATTTATCCATTACGAATAAAAAGAGGTAAAAGTAAAAATGGAGGTGATCATCATTTCATTGAACTAATTGAACCCACTACCGTTTTATTTTGGATAATAATGATTAATTTCTATTGTTTACCTGTAGAAACATGTTCATTAAAAGTGGTTTTCGTTTTCTGGAACTTTGTTGATTATCAAATCCTCATTGTGAAAATTTCTTCTTAAGCTAATGAAAATTACATTCAGGGCCGCTACTGTCGTGTAGGCCAACTAAAATACCAGGGCGTAGACTTCAGAGGGTGCAATACTTAATCTTGCTTAGGGCGCAATATTGAACCACTAAACTGATCTTGCCTGAGCGCAAAATAGTCTGTTGCTGGTCCTGGTACTGCACATCAATGCCCGCCGTGGCCACAGATGTTTGTACTGCTCCCGGACATGTGTTATGAGCAAATTCACCAGAGCAGATGCGCTCAAAAAAATCAACCTGACAAGCCAGATTGTTTACAATATTCAACGAATTTATTTCTTTCTGTTCCCAACTTGTTACTACCACTGAGTATAAACAGAACTGCGCTTCCTATCCCAGTAGTTTATGACTGCATACTCCATTAAAACTTCGCCAGTAATAAATTAATGTGAAGGCGTCTGTTACAACGACGAAGCAATGATCGAGTGTCGCAGAGAAAGGAATAGGGCTATAAAACAGTAAATTAAGCCAGACTATAAAGAGTAAGTTCAGCTCAGTCAGAGGTTCACCACGCGTTAAACTTCAGTGAATTTAATTTCATCTTCCAAGTAAACATCCATTTTTTCTTCTTCTTTGGTCACTAGCTGGCGATTAGTGCAATTTGGCCTTTGAATCAGTACAATTTGAGGATGCGCAGAATTTTGGACTTTCATTGTGTCTTGAAACTCATAATGTCATCACAACTTGTTCATTTTAGGCAGCACATTCACCATCCACTAAATGTTTTCTTTAATAACTAAAGTTTTCAGAATACTGTTTTGTATTTTTAATGGAACATATTGAGCATATTACATAAAAGGCAATAAGATAAATTGAAATTTCAAGGTTGAAGATTGTAATTCTCCTTCTACCTCTCTCTCCCTTCCTCTACGTTTAAAGGTTTCGTCCGTCCATTCATACTTGCCATTCTTCCGCTCGGTTTGTTGGCTTGCACGTATATCCATGATGAAATTCTGCGTTGAGCGCGCTCTTCATCAAAACCGACGAGCATCGTGGAATTTTGCTGACATTTTGATGGAAAATAAAACGCCACCTCGTGTTTGGCTAATATTTAATATTTGAGATGTAAAAATTTCTCGCAATTCTCCCTTGATTTCTTTATTTTGTGAGCTTTCTGTTGATCACGTTTACGATTTTTTTTCCACATTGTTTTGAGTGATCAACAGTTTTCGTAACAAGAAATTCACTAGTTCACGCACTAAGTTCTAGCAGTAGGCATTTTGCTTTTTATTTACATTTCCCCCCCGTAACTCTCATCCTCATTTTTTTATCCTATGAGTGTGTGGATGAGTAAACGTTTTTAGTTTCCATGGCAACGGCGTAGGTCAACATTACATCAGGTAAACGCCTGATTGATTCGAGGCTCCAATTTTTCTCACCCCTTTCGCAGTTCCTTGTTTCTAAAAATAGCTACGCCCGGTGAAAATCACGAGCCTGGCTCTCATTCAAGTTTCCGGCGCTTGGTGGCGCTTGCTTTTCTTCCCCGCCATTAGTTTTCCATGTCGGTAATTGAAAATGAAAACGAGGTTCATTTGGTATCGACCCGAATTAAATAAAATACACTCTGCCCTTTCCCCTTTTACCTTTTCCCACTTTGTTGCGTATTTTCTTTTACTGTAAAATTGGCAACCTTCTCTTCTCCCCCCCCCAATTACCAGCAAACTCATCATCGAAATCTCATCATTAACGAAATGAAAGCAAACTCATCAGAGCAATTGTTGCCTTCGTTAATGCAAAAAGGCCGATCTCAACTTTTTACAATATGGAACAATTATAAAAAACCCAATTTAAATTGTCTTACTAGACTCTGCTTTTAACGCGTACGGTAAACTCGTATGATTATACAGTATATTTTTACCTTTCTTTTCGGTTTCAAAGAATGTTACAAGGTAAAGACACAAAAAAGTACAAAATGTACTTTTTTCATATTACGAATCCAGCTTTAAATTTCCATTAAACTATTGCGTCTTGCACTAACTCACCAGAGAGGGAGGAAGGATTTTCACTTGGAGGAGGAGGAGGACTGAGTTTTTCCGAGATTAAGCTGTTTAAAGGAAAAGGGGGAATAAAGTCTTTAGAGCCAAAAGTAATGATTTTGGAGAAGTTCCAGAGAGAGGGGCACTGCGGACATCCTGGGTGTCACAAAATCCACAAGTTTCTGATCTATAACATGGATGAAGAAAAGATGGATGGGACACTCCTATGCGTCGAGCGTGAGTTTTTTTTCAGTGGCGCTCTCTGGCGATTTGCGTAGTACTAAACCAAAACTGTCTGGGAAATAAAAAAAAATAGTTTCAGTTTCTGCTTTGCGCAGTACTAAACCGAAACTTCACCACCATCGTTTCGATTTGCGCAGTACTAGAATTTTTTTAAAAAAAGAAATTCATATATTAAGTGACTTTTTAAGATAAAAGTGTGCTTA
>JAHWFO010010124.1:1082824-1139435 GCA_023313115.1 Rhysida immarginata
ACTGAGGAAGGCAATGGAGTGTCCCATCCATCTTTTCTTCATCCATGTCTATAAACATCTGTCTTCACAAGGGTGAGGAGAAGTTCCGACATTGAGGATTTGTTCTTCAAGTTCCCGCCAGTCTTCTACTGCTATATTTGTTTGTACCGTTTCTATTCGTAATAAATAAATAAATAAAATTGTAATCGTAATAAAAATATCACTCAGGAATAATAGATATTTTTGAAAAATAATGGTTTTCTTATTCGCGAAAAACAGCGATTGACGTGGACTCTAGTGGCGTTCAATGAAATTACTCTATCAAGGTATCAGCATGAGGAAACGCTTTAGCGTGTAGTGATGAACTAACAAGAGGATCGCACGGACATGTAATCACGGATTTGGTAGAAATTTTAGGAGGTCAATCTACATTAGTATACTTTCTGTGTAAAAGGATTTGACTCAATGGTCTTTCATTTCAGAGAAAAAAAATAAAATATTTTACGTTTGTTATTGTAATACCACATAAGCCAAATGAGAAGAAAGCCAACTTAACAGCAGTAGAGCAGTTATTAACATCAGGTTCTGTGAATTTACCGGGCCGGGTTCGATTCCTGTAGTATTGATATTTTTTCATTATTTTTTCATTTATTTCCCATTATTTTTCCATTTTTTTTCTATTTTTTTGTATTTTCTATTTTTTTGTGCGGTCCCCTTGTAAATTCGTGATTTCATGCCCACAGGTATAACTGTGACTTCTACTTTCTGATATTAGTGATTTTTACCTGTGAACGTGGAATCATGACTTGTTTTTTCCTGCAACTTAGACAAACGGTGATGATGATTAGCGATGTGGCGTCGAAGTAGGCATACTCTGATGGGTATAACCAAAATGGGTATAACTCGTATATATTCTATAATCACGATTTGTAAATAACATAATAAGAGTGTATATAATTTCGTTTTTGAAAACCTTTATTATCATGAATATCTCACTCCCCTTTAAAAAATAAATTGCTCGTTTACTTATGAATTATCCACAAATCGTCTACCTGCTGAGAAATTTGTACTCCAATAAGTGTGTGTATTCAAATATTAAAAATAATTGAAAATTAAATGCTATTATTCTAGAAAAAATTATGATCCTTTATTCATCATTTACGTAATTTAGCAAACAAGTATTACTTATTTATTTGACTTTAACAATACATCATTAATAATTGCGAAAATAACTGTAAAAATCACTGGTAACAGTTTCGAAGATTCGAGAGTAGCAGTGATTACCTGTGAAATATCACTATCAATGAAAAAATCACAGGTAATGAAATCACGCTCATCACTATTAGAGTGTAAGTTCTTATTTTGATTGTCATATCGCGATCGCACACGTTTTGTTGCATCCCGCAGTGCAATGAAAGATATAAACATGGCGTGAGCCTCCGTAAATTCCCAAAAGTTGGAAGTAAACTTCGAACAACATGGATTGTTAAGCTAAACACTGAGAATGCTTGATTTTTTTTGTTGATTTTCTAGTTTTGGAAGTTGTTGATTCCTTCGCGATTGATGTAAAGCAAAGTGACTATGCAATGCTTGTAGTTTCCGCTTAGTACAGCTTTACACGTACAAGTTATGATAAAATTGGTCTCGTTTGAAAAGTTACCTATTCTGCATCGTATCTTATGTGGGATATCACTCAGGATGCTAGTTTGCAAACTAAATGCAGTAATGTGTATTTGCAAGTCCGATTTTGCAGTGTAATCATAACAAATGATGTACTTGGCCTTCAGTTCTTATTTCCCTTCTTCTAGCAACATCCACTTACGAAAAAATTGATAGTAAAACTATTTCTCTCCATCGTATATGATTTCTTCAACGCGATCGGGTCACACGTTACCTTTCTCCGTTCGCCATCTTGAATTTCATGGAAAACTTTATTAGCAGACGACGCGTTTCGGGCCAGAAATTAGGCCGCTAAGAATGCTGTTAATCGGCAAGGCTAACTCTTCCTTCCCGAAATATTTTACACCATTTGCATTCAAGTCCAGACAATTTGCGGTACCATTATCTGTACCGTAAACTTCTTCCAGTTCCCCATGAATTTCAGCGGGTTGCTTACCTTTTGCGAAAAGAAACCTTATAACAGCTCGTTGTTCTTCTACTGTAGACGATGAGATAGCGGCGACCATTTGTAAAACGACTGATAGCACGTAGTGCGGATGCGCAGGAATAATTCTTATTATACAATATCTGTGGTTGTACGCGGACTTCTTTTTGGCTATGTTAACTTTTACACAGCAACTATATTTCCTCCGTTAAAAAATAAATGGCGTTAGTTTCTGATATTGATATCGTACATTCTGATCTGAATAAATTAAACATTAATAAACAAAGTAACAAACAAAATAAGCGAATATTTGTGGAATTGTGTTTCTGTCCTCCTTTTGTTTGTTACTGCTGTTTGCCTAGTTTTTGGCATTATAACATTAATGCTTTTAAGTATTAAATTAAACATTATTATTATTACGCTGTTGAAGCACGGGGCTTCGGCAGTTGTTACAAGTATAAAACGCTTTTTTAAAGCCTAAATTTCTAATACGTTAATTACTATGTACATCTCGGAGTTGTAGAACGTGAACGTTGTGAATTTAGGTTCTGGTCAAGTTGAAATGTTGTTGCCAGCTGTTCGGACTGATCTCCGAATACATTTGTAAATGTTGTTGACAACTTGTCAGCCATGTTGAATGATGTTTAATTCTTCTTTTCTACGTTTGGCGAATAGAGGGTATGTCAATGTTCGTCGAAAGTGGTATTTTAAAGCGGCGGCTTTATGGTTGAATGAATGGTTAGACGTGAATGCTGTTGCGTTTGAAATGATGGCTGGCTTCCTGTGAATTTTGAATCTGTGCGAGACGAAAGGATTTCTGCGACTGGTTTCTTTACCATATTTCTCATGGGAAGGAGATTTTGGTTTTAACTTTTTATTGTTATGAGGCATAATTTCACTTCTATGGATTTGAGAATAGTTAGAACATTCGGATATAAATTACACAAATTGAAACGTGTTGCATGTAAGTCCTCTTCATGCGTGTTACTAGACATACCCTCAAGCATGTAAGTATTGTAGAGTTTAGCTGTGCAAAGAGATAGAAGGAGGGCATTTGAACATCTCTTGTGAATTCATCTGTTAAGTATAAGACAGCGAACATTACACATTTAATTCAATTGTGCCTAAAGAGACTTTCGTGCATTCAAAATCCTTCGGCTAAAGAGACTTTATGATTACCCTGTGCATAAACTCTGGCTACATGAATGGGGAGCGGTAATCGCAGTCGCAAGAGAGGCAATCTACCGAAAATTCAGATATAAATCGAATTTTGAACATCTCAAGACAATTTTTTTCCATTAAAAATTGAATTTTCTCTTTTGAACGATTTTAATGTATGGTTGCCTTTGTTTTTGGTGCTGCAGTTTTTATTGAAGAGAACAGAATTGTTGCTTCAATGAGTTCGAGCAGTTCGCCAAAAAGACGCTGGCAGTGTCAGTCAGTTTAAGGATAGCAGCTGTAAAGCATACGAGAAACATTCAGAGATCCTTTATAAATTCAAATGTTAATCGCATAAATACGTAAGTTGCGTCATAGAAAGGAAGTCCAGATGTTGCTCAGTTTAATAAGCCTAAGAGAAACTTTTAAATTTGTCATCCCACGTTAAAGAATAAGAAAGTTATGCTCAGTAACCGTGAAGACGCACTAAATTTGTGTATCTTTAATATATATATCATTTATGATGATTTACGAGCCATTCTATTTCTTCATTCTCATGTTATCGACCAGCTTTCGACACGTTAAACCAATCTCTATATTTTAAACAATTCTTACTGTTTTTGGTTTCCCTCTCTCGTAGAAAATGTCGAAACAGCTGCTCAGAAATGTTGAATTCCTTTCTTAAACCTGCCATTTCATTATGCAGAAAGACGATCAGCCTTCGTGCACCAAACTCACTCTATGTAGAAGAACCTCAACTGAATTCACAAGGAGTTTAAAACCCTGATACTAACCTCCGGATTCCTATTTGCTTACAGAACTGAAAAACCCAAACACTTCCCTAAAGAAAGGCCTTCAAATTTTATATCTAGCAGAAAAAAATAAATAAAACTTTGCATAGTTGCTAAATTAAGCGCAGCGCTGAATGTCATTTTATTCTGCGAAGTTTCTGATAAACTTTAATTTAAATATATAAAAATTAAGCCACATTTATTCTTAATCAGC
This sequence comes from Rhysida immarginata, assembly GCA_023313115.1. Classification (NCBI taxonomy): domain Eukaryota; kingdom Metazoa; phylum Arthropoda; class Chilopoda; order Scolopendromorpha; family Scolopendridae; genus Rhysida; species Rhysida immarginata. The sequence continues at coordinate 1,087,071 of JAHWFO010010124.1, forward strand.
AGCATCTCATTCAGCTGGATCATTTTTCTGTCCAAGTGACAGCACATGAATACTTGATTGATTGATGATTCTAAACATTTCTCTAAACAAGAGGCCAAAAAGAGAAATCTAGCTGGATAGAGAAGGTCACGTTTACTCCTGTACGAGTTATTAATAGCTCTTTGCTGTTACAGTTTTATTTAATCTCAAATTGCTGTATAACAAGCGTTTACAGCTAAACGCCTCACAAACATGAATAGGTTGATTAAGTGGATGATGGATGATCCCATGTCTCCTATTACAAGGTGCCATCAAAATACGATCACGACTACAAAGTAGCTAATTTTATGAGCAATTATAAAATGGCTTGTATAGCCAGTCATACATAATCTTTTATATAATTATCTATTCTGTGGTAAACTATCTATATTTTCATAATAGAGTAATTTTAAGACTTAAAAATTACAGATTTTTAAAAAGGATAATTAGTGGAATATTTCACCTCTTGTTGTGTGTAGAATACACCATTAGTGCAATAAAGATTACAGATTTCATAGAGGTCTGCAAATATACCAATATTATGTCAATTCAGTTGAGAAATAATATAAAATATCTTGGTTTTCTATTAAAAAATATTTCTAGATATTTGGAACCCTTTCTGACAATTGAATTGGTGTTAGAAAATCTTCCACTTAATGCAACACAAGATATCTCCTTTAAATTGCAACCACAAAGGCAAAGAAGTTAAAGTAATGAAAACGATAAAGTATGGAATAGAAATCAAATAAGACTCGCGTTTATTGCTGTTATGAAGAAAATGAAGGAGAATATTGCTAGCACGATGGATAGGCATCCGCCTATATTACGAATCCAATAGTGAGTTTTTGCTTTTATTTAAGTGAGGCAGTGACTTAAAGGGAAAATATCTATCGCATAAATCTTTGAAAGCTGCAAAAATGTAAACCAACCCCGAAGATATATCAAGCGAGAGACACTTTTATGAACCGCCTTAAAAGTACATGGCTCAAAATAATTAAGGGAGAAGATGATTTTGAGCTAATAAAAAAAAAGTGAAAAATGCAAATCGAGTGGACGTTGATACCGAATTATGCATATTCATATGTAAATCGACATCTTTAAACGTCAGAATATATAACTCACAAACTGGGATTAAATCCCTTTCGAAAATTCCTTATTCCTATTTTTTATTCTTATTACTTATTCGTTTTCGTGATACATCGCTTCTTAAAGTCTTTGGTTTGAAAGATGTTTCAACGGCATGAGTTACCGAGTCAACGGCGAAGAGAACAACTGCCAGGCTAGAAGCACATCAGACAACGGTTGATCACTCAAAGAATACATATTCGCCTTCATCAAGTATGACAAGCTGAACTGAGAAGTTCTCTTCTCTGACGAGTCGAGGTACTGTCAAAAATTGACAATCGACTCGTTCTTATATGGAGCGCGACACACGAAATAACGTAGTTTTTGTGCAAGAAACATTATATTACGGCGAATATACATAATGGTCTGGAGTTTATACAAAAGCCTGGAAGCATAGCAGCCTGAAGGCCCAGAAATATAGAGATGAGATTTTCTTATCTATTGCCTCGCCTTATGCTGCAATTATAAGCGATTCTTTCCTTTGCACGGAGAATAACACTCGTGACCCCATTGATAGTTGATAGTAGACTCCATATCCAAAAGTGCCAGGGGCTCTTTTACGCTTTACGCTTCGAGAACTGGAGGGTCTCCTCATTGAAAAATGGCCAAGACATCCTTACTTACCATGCTATACCACATAGATGCCACGTACGTAAGTACCGGTCTTAACCATTCGTGGGAACCACGCACATTATTGTTTGTCAGTTAGATCATTTTCCTTGCTTTTTTAGATATGCATACTATTGTATAAAAATGTACTTTTTCTCAAATATTACTTAATGTTCTACTGTATATTACATAAAATGAACGTAAAGTAATTTTGTTTATCTAATATGCAGTAAAATGTGTTGTTTTTTTGATCTAAGTATATCTCGCTTCCCAAATTACTTTTAGCGCCTTAACTGTTGAAATGTCCAGAAACGTTAATGATGTCTTAAGAATGTCCACAAATTTCCTCGATAAACAATAAGCTATTGAATGCGCAGTAAAATTGGAACGCGTCAGGGCCCAAGATCCGATCTGCAGACTATAATTTTATTTAACAAAAACAAGGGTTGAGAATTAATTCTAAATTGATGAGAATAGTCCCGTCTCTACTTATTAGCCCCTAGCCTCCCTAAAGCTAATAAAAATCTGCCAAGAGCTTGAAATATATTTTCCTTTTGGAATTTCTTTTAATTAATGGTAAAAAAATGTATCCTGTCACACGAGTCGGTCTTGAAAGCGAAAGCTTTCCCCGCCGAAGAGCCTCGTAGGAGCTTTGAGGCGGGAAAATTTAAAGCAAAGGATGAATTTTCGAAACGCCGTATGAGCGAGAGATATCGGTCGGTTACCCAATGAAGATATAGTGAATTTTACTAATCTTGTTAGATATTTTAAGTTCGTGAATTAGCGGTGATATTGCGATTTATAAATCACATTGTACAATATTTTCAAACAGGTTCTAATTACAGACCACCTACAAGAAATCGATTTATTTTACATAAGTCATTTCAAAATTTGATACGTTATTTTCCATATAATACTTTTTGCATGTGGAATAATTTGTCAGATCATTTAAGAAATAATATTTTTAATTGTAAATCTGATATTTGTGGTTTAAAAGGATGTAAACATTCTAATCGTAACTTATGCTTGTGCAAGTTAATCTATACTTATACTTCGGTTCTAAATTTTTTTAAACTAAATATTCGCTCGAATAAACATAAATCGTAATTTTTAATTGTTTTTCTGTGTTGAGATATTAGTTTAAAGTTTGACAATAGGAGTACGTATATCCGTTTTCCTTACAAACTTATTTATTGCATCATATTAGAAGCATTGTCTATTGAGTCCTCCGTGATTTTATAGAATTGCGTATTGCCTATTAGCGTTTAAAGTTAAAATATCTTAAGGGAATAAGATTCTGCTTTCATTTCATGTGAATTTTGCGTTTTCTAATGGGTTTGTCGTTTTGTGTTTTCAGTGCATCGTTTTCCTGGAATTAATTCGCCGACGTGAAAGTCGAAATGCTCATCCATATCAGAAAGTGTTGACTGGATTAGGCCCATCGTTAGTTTATTCAATTGGCATTATTCAACCATGAATTTCAATCTCGTCCATTTGCAGGCGTCGCAGCTACCTTCTCATCGGTGGATTTCATGTTTATTACTTTATTCTGTGCAGGGCCGGATTTACACATTTCTACGTCGTAGGCCAATAATGGCACCCTAGGCCATGTAATTCCACACCCTAGGGATATACTTTTCAATGTAGTATGTCTGTTGCTAATTAGGCTGTATGGCCTAGGGTGGCCTTATGGGAAATCCATCCCTGAATCAGTGTATCATATAAAAGTTACTTTGTGTTTCAATGTTTAGCTTTCTTCAATTTATTTTGTACTCACTGCTAATTTTTGATATCTGATAGAGATTATCAGTAACTGTACGCCAATAATTATTACTCTGCTAATTAAACTTTATTTTTGCATTAAATTTTACTGTACCGACTTTCCCCACGTGACAACCGCCTTTTTAACGTGATTATATCTTTCATTTAAACATACAAAAAACGTTCATCACAACCGGTTAACCTGTTGGCGAGATATTTGTATAAGTCCGAATTTCGCTTGGGAAAATGTCACGATCATTGATTCAAAATTCTAAGATTATTCTAGCGATGTTAGATTTTTATTCAGGTGACAGTTTCATTACAACCTGCTGGATAATTCTAAACCATGTGACATTAGTCCCATTGGTGGAGGAAGCTATCCCAGGCCCGATTTCGATGAACACGAGCACGACAATGCCTTCATCCGTTCTCAAATTCTCCTAAACCACGAAACTCTCTTTTTTATAATTTAATGAATCAGCCATACTCATTCTTGTTGGAAATCAAAACAAAAGAAGTGAAAATCTCATTCTATTTTAATTATGTGTACGGAAGCGCTTATGGAGACACGAAAGATGTTTTAATTGCATTTGAAATGAATGTCTTTTTTTTCGGGACTTTCAGCCCGACTGCTTTCAATTATCTATTTTTATTTATGAAGTTTGCAGTTTTTGCATTCTCTCCAAAGAGATGTAGACGATCTGTGGTTTTATCTTCGAAAACACTCCTCGACCCATTCATACACAGGTAATTGTCATTAGTAGCAAACATCAAAAGGACGAAAACTTAATAAGTTAAATTAATTGAAATCCCAATATGAGCCCCTGGCCCTGTTCTAAACGAAGTGTTAATAAGTCCTTGATGTAAATTTCGCCTAAAACCACGAAACAATGGCCACTATTGATAATTTCGTAACAAAATTTTTAATTAAAAAGATGAGTTGATATTGTTGACTTTAAAGTATCTTTTGAATTACGAAAACACATCAAATCTTACGTTCACTGATCCTCGATTAAGAAAATGTTTTAATTACAAAAGGTGTTCCGAGTTAATTCCGCCTGTTTTTCTCGCATGTGCAATCGAACCTCAGTTTAACGAACTTCAGTTTAACAAAATTTCAGTGTAACGAATTTTTTTCTCAGTCCTGGCCACAGCCTTCTATTTTAATATAAAATTGACTTCACTTTAACAAATTTCACTTTAAGGAAATGTAGCCCGTTAGTCCTGGCAATACCTCACTTTAACGAATTTTTCGAAGTATTAGGCTTATGCCCAAATCCATAGTAATATGTTTTAACACGAAGTAACATTGCTTAACCAATAAGTTCTGCAATTTGTGATGAATAGAAAATGATGACCATGAATAAACACTAAATTGCTATGAATAAATACAAAATTGATGCACAAGGCAATCGCGCACGTGGTAATTAGAACATAAATTTTTTTCAAAAATTATTTACTGTAGTAACGTAACTGAAGAATATTTTATATACAGCTGTTTTAATATCTTTTCTAATGTACTTTTATCTTGTATACTTACCTCGGGTTTGATTTGTGTACTTATTACAATTTGTGTACTTGGTTATTGCATTTGCCTATCTGATACTTCCGGTTAATATTAGAACAGTAATACTTTGAAATTCATTAACTAGATGTGTTTTTTGTGCAGTTATAAAGATGTTATAAAGATACTTATTCCTTATTTGGAAGTTTATTTTTATGGAAGTTTCACTTTAACGAATTTTTTTTCTCAGTCTTAAGAATTCGTTAAACTGAGGTTCGACTGTACAACTTATAGATAGAAAAATGAAATTAATGTATGGCATTGTTCAGGACTTTTATTTACTTGCCATTAGTTTTCCCACTTCCTTTGAAATCCATTCTTCATCTGGTCAAACGCATGAAAGTCCGACAAGCCAAATTAGTTCTTTTCGGTAGATGAGGCAAGATCGTCTAACCGCACACAGAATTATCGAAGCGCTTCATAGTGCTAACATCAATTGCCTGTTCTCACAGAAGTTACTTAAGCGCAGATGAATTTTATTAAGTGCCAAGTGCTTTCCATTCAGGATCTCAATCACGCACTGCTGCTTCAAAGCGTCAATGTCACCTGATATTTCAGTACGCTAAACGACAGGAACATAGGTAGACGTGAAATTTGCACCGAATGGGTGGAAAGGTATAAATATTAAAGTAGGCCATTCAGAATTTGTTTTCATTGTCATAATTTTCATCGATGTTGATCCTTAAAAGTTAAAAATAGACTAGCCGACGCAACAGTAGATTTCTATCATTTCATTCTACATCTTGACCATGCCCATTAAGCTTAATACAATTTTCGACAAAAAATTAAACGCACCCTGCAAGAATAAGACGATAATACCAAACCTTGCATGTAAATGTCTTTCGAGCGGATATGCAAATGATCAAATACCTAGGAAATATTATGGTCTGCGATGCCGTTTCGTTTGATAGCCGGACCCTGTTGCTAGAATCTTCGTAGCACAACAGTACGTACCATCTTTTCTTTTGGGGCTTGCTTTTGAATTCATTGCTTTTGGGGCAAGATTACATTACGCTCGGTCACACGCGCCTCGCATTGGATTCAGGGAGATCACCAGATCTCTCTTCTGTTGAGAGTTCTTGGGATATGATGGGGCGTCACCTGCGACTAATTTTGACGAATTCGCCCGCCAGTTGAAGGCCATTGGCAAGACCATTACTGAGAATACCAAGCGGCAACTTTACAAAACCATGTTGAGTAGAAGCTTGTATCCGGCTAGAGGGGACCAACTCCTTACTGATTTCCTCGCTTTCTATCCAATAAACAACCAATTATTCTCAAAATTTAGCCTAAATATTTCTTCTATACACATACATTCCAAGTACCAACTTTCTGTCAATTGTATACTTTCTTCCTAGTGTATCGATTTTTCCTCTCTTGTCTTGATATTCATTGAGTTGAATGCTTTAAAAATCTTCGACACAGGCTTATCTTGCCCATCAGTGAAATACATAGTTTAAATTGTACCTGGGACAAAAATTTTATTGTATGTTGCTTGGCTTCTGCTTATAAGTTAGGAAAGATAATTGAACAGGACATATCCTCGCATATCATTATTATTCAAAATAGAAATCTGGTATTTAATGATGGAACTTCGAGGATTACTCAAGTCGAAACGAAGCTAATCAAAATCAGGATATAAGCAGTTTTAATTTGTGTCTTAGCTTTGTTTTGTGTTTCAGAAACAAGCAAGAGGGTAGAAATCCTCTTTAATGGCTTCTCTTCATACACTAACATAACACTAACAACTTTTAAAAACTTTTTTTTTTAAGTGAGATGATCAAGCTCAACTTTAATGGGTTTTTTCCCTTTTTATTTGATTAATGAATATTTCTATTCGATTCCACATGAAGTACCATGAAATGATATTTCGCTTGGATAATGACATATTTTATTTCAAATCGCTTTGTATTTCGAAGTCAAGTCTGCTTGTTGGAAGGTCGTACTTGTATTGCAGTGCATAAGAAATGATGAAAACTGGGAAGGAAACGTAAAGTAATGGAATAAAAAAAGAAACCTTCATCTCTATTAGAGTGCTGATGCATATCTTTTTAAAAGAAAGAAAATTCGTTCTCTTCTCCGTCTAGAACATCAAAAGTCGACGGAGACATTTGATCTCCCTTTTTTTTTACGTTCCATTTATTCTTCTCTTTTATCGCTCGTTGCATAAATGGCGCAATAAAACCTCGAAATTATTCCGATGTTAATATAAAGAAAATTCGTAAATTAAAGTACGGAGAAAAATAAAACTAAAATTTAGATCTTAATGAGTAGATATAAATGCTAAAAATAAATTGAATGGGTCGCCAAATTCTTGATATTACATGAAGGAAATAAGCCATTACTTTGTGTCCTTTCTATCAGCAGCCAGCTTTAGCTGCTCTTCGCCTGGGGTGGACCTTAAAACCTGAGGATAAAATCTTTTTTTCGTTTTTCTTATTGCATATACAAAATAGCCCCAATTTGTTTGACAAAAGTTTAAATGTAGATCCATGGCAGATAAAAACGTTTTTATTACGGACATAATCTCGATATATGCCGAAGTAAAACATTTCACGATGTATCCTAAGTCTTTATTTACAACCAAAATATTGATTTTTAGTAGTTTGAAAAACATAAAGGAATGCTTTCACGTATCCATTTGATTATATGGCCATAATCGTAGTTGTTTAACCCTCTTTAACCTTGATAAACTTTGCTATTTGCATCGTTAATGCATTCTGTTGCTTTGCCTTTGACCAACTGAAGGCAATAAGAACCGATAAGCATTTAACGTTCACAAGCATCTAGACAGGTGAATACTGCGCTCTGTTTATTATGAAGCTTCCCCATTATCCTTCTTGCGTGAAGATTCTTCATTTTAGACATTCTTTAGAAGTTTATGTAAACATTCATAAGCCTTTGCAAGGATCATACTAGTACAACCTTCATATTTTACCACAAAATGTTTTGAAAGTCAAAGAATTTTGATAAGATTACATAACGCTAATGAAGAAATTAATGGAGAATATGAAGCTTCTCTAAAAATCCAACTTAATGTTGTAAATGGTCTTTTCTGAAGCGCCTTTCTCAGAAAATTTTCTGAACTTAACTGTAATTAAAATTTATGCTGCTCGAATTAAAATTACCTTAACGAGAAGAGTCGGCGTATCAATATGTAAATTTAAAGATAGAAGCGAGCCTATAAGAAAATCATTCCAATATATATGAAAGAATGAAAGATTGAACACGAGCTGCGAAGCTCTAATTCATCCAGTGCTACAGGTTGTCCAGCGGCTTAGATGGGGCGTTCCTTCAGTTTGCTGCCTCCTCCCCCCCTCTCTCGAATAACAAATTAGGTTTGGTTTGTTTGGTATTAGGTCATTTCAGGACGGCGTTATAGGGGTCGCAAATTTTGCCTCGCAAGGGTTCTTTAACGTACAGTCGGCAAACAACTACACGGGACCAACGGGTTTACTTCCCTTCCGAAGGAAGTGCGTAATCTCAGGATTTTCCCGAAAAAATCTTCATCGTCCTCGGCCGGCGTCGAACCCGCGTCCTCGGGCATCAGAGGCGATCACGCAACCCCTGAGCCACCGAGGCCGATGAATAACAAATTAATACACATCAATCTTACTAAAACAAAAATGTAGAATGGATAATCTTCATTGTAAAATGCACTGTTTTACTGTTCGGAAAGAAAAACGATTCAATGCAGTAGGCCAAAAGTGTCCCCCTAAAACAATTGCCGCTCGGATTCTCTTTCGTCCTTCCTGGCCCCCCCCCCCTCCCCTAGCTAGGTCAGTGAAGTTTCATATCAAACGGTGGTTACAAAAATAATCATAGTAACCATTATCATGGTGTGTCTAACTAACATATTTCCTATCAACCTCAAATACGATTATACTATTACTAATAATACTATAATGTTATTATTAATCGAGAAGGTGTGTTTAGTAATGAATTAATCATAATGTACTCCTTTTTTAATGTAAAAACAAGTTTTCTTCTAGTTTCATGACATCCATCAACAAGACTCCATCCACCAACAGGCCGGCCAGGTGGCCGAGAGAGCTAGGGCGTAGGCTTTCTAGTTCTCGAGTCCGCCTGGCCGTGGGTTCGAATCTCGCCGTGGGCATGGATGTTTGTGTTTGTGTTTGTCTTGGGCTGCACACAGATATAACTTGTGTTAAAGGGGCAAAATGACCTTAGTAGTCGACGCCAAAATTCTAATTAACCAACAAAACACCATCCAGCCGGGTGACTCTTTTCAAGATTGGTGATATTATCGTTTTTTTATTTTTTTGCTTTTTTATATTTTAGTTTGTTTTTACATTAAAAAAAGGAGTACATTAAGATTAACTCTAATATTATTATTTTAAAGGAAACACAATGAGCCAAAAATTGGAAACTTGAACAAGTAGGCCACTAATCCTTAAACAGATGTTTAATAATTCAGCTGCAAATTTTAGAGGTGACGTGTCAAACTGAAGGAGGCATTCCGTCATCAGTTAATCAATTACTCATTCAATATGGCACAATCTACTAGGTGATCATAATTAAAACTGCCTAGTAATAGCAATCCAAGCAGCTGATGATCGTGACTTATTTCGTATGGAAAAAAGACCACTTCTCAGTATTACCACATGATTGAGTAGGTTGCGTAGCACGGCAAATGCACTGCTGGAAACTTCTTATAAGTTTACCCTTTCGCCACGTTTCCACATGTATATGTCCAATTTTCTCGAATCGAACTGTTTCTCGACGACGTTTCTTCTGAACGTATGCGGTGTCATTGGACCTCGCCACCGTTTGCTTTTCTATTCCTCTTTTACCTTTTCAAAGTCAATGATGTTAAATAACCATTGAAGTATTTGAAATTTAACCTAGCAGGGAATCATCCTTTGTTTGATCTTCTAAGCTTTTTAGTAAAGGGACAAACACAAACAATCATGCCTTCAGCGAGATTCGAACCCGCGACTCCCTATCCGAGACCGGGGAGTCGCGGTCTCGGCGACCGTGCGGGCTTGATGCGGAATTTTCGAAGCGCGGCCGCAGCATTACCATTGTTTTTAAAAAAACAGCTTCACAAAAAAGCGCTTGCTAGCATAATGCAAATGTAACCTTTTTTTCGCTAGTAGCAAGTCTGAATTTTCAAAATACGGATTTATTATGTTTGAATGGAGCCATGCGAAATGTACAGGGTGAGTCAAAATTCACTGGACATAACTATATTTTGGAAATGGTGTGTTAAATGAACGATGTGACCATGCTAGCAGGGAACAGGCTAGGTGCTCTATCATTGGGACAGTTTTGTAGTTCGGTCGCCATCTTGAAATCCGAAATTTTGGGTCAAGGTTCATTTTCTTAAATGGGAAGGTGGTCATGTGGCATATCAAATAATACCAGTTTTTTATTTATTCAGGAGTTCATTGCTGCAATCAGATTTCAGTTATCTGGTGTGGTTCACAAGTTATTAACAAAAACATTGACACTGTACCATTGTCTGGTGCAGGTAATGGGAAATGGCACTAATGAAGGAAGAGAGAATTGAGCTGATTTCAACGCCCGGCACATAAAACTCGTACAAGTCGGCCAAAAACACCAACCGTTGGGGCAACCTCAACAGCGGTGCTGGCGGCATTTGCAGAGTCCACAACGCAGCACAAGACGGGCAGATGAATGTGAATTCAGCCAATCATCCATAGCACGTATTCAGCGTACCAACAAGTGGCAAAGTTTAGATGCAGCTAAAACTATCCAAAAATGACCCGGACAGACGTGAGGATTTCTGTACCTGGGCTCTGGACAACTATCGATTGGATCCTTTATTTGCACATAACATTGTGTTCAGTGATAAGGCAAATTTTTATGTCCATGATGAGGCGAACCTTCAGAACATGAGATATTGGAGCGATACGAACCCTCATTGAACAGATCCATCCGAAGTCGTTGGTGATGGTGTGGTGTCGGATATGGAGCATCCGTTTAATTGGACTAATTTTCATAGGCGTTACCTCAAATGCTGAAGAGTACCTGCGAATGTTACAGAACACTGTGTTCACGTCATTGTTGACTGAAGATGGCAGTTTCTAAAGTTAACTGAATAAATAAAAGGACTTGATTAGCAAATTGGTAATTGATTTTAATAAACCTACGCGTTTCGTGATAACCACATCATCAGGTAGGACACAACTCCAAGCAGTGTTCTATCAAATAGTTTCTAAAGTTTTTTCCAGCAGGATGGTGATGTGCTGTTACGTATAATTTTGAATTTTCCTTTTGATATCTTATGATAACGCTGATAACAAAACTACTATCTTTTTTTAGATTCAATATTGAGGGTGCCATATTGTAACAAGAAAAGAGTAAATTCTTAATATTAATATTTTTGTGATTTTTTAACACCTTTTAAATTAAATATCCGGTGAAATCAGATTTTTATTAGATAAATATTAATTTTTTTTTGTTGTTATCTTAGTATCTCTTACAAAATAATTTGTTTCATGAACATGGGCTATTTTACAGATAATTGATTTTAAATTATTAAAAAATGCGGAAGTGGTTCAGTCATGAAGTATTAAAAGAACGAGACCAAATAATTTATCATCACCATCGACCGTAAATTCTGTTTTCGCTCCACATTCTTCACTTATTCATAAACGAGATTTTCAGACAGAATTTTATCGGTGGAAAATTCCAATAAATTTAGACATCGGATAGAATAATTCCTCCATCCTTCTTTTTTTTTTTAATAATAAAAATCCTCCTTTAATATCAATTCATCTCCTAATGATCGCTTGGCAAATGGACAAGTCTCATCCGAACAGCGTCCTTTTAATGGGTTCGAACTCTTCATAATGGACTACCAATGATCATAAAATCATCTCATTATCTGGAAATGGGGTTATTTTTTTCCTGAAACCATTGCTTTATCATTACTCTTTTATTTTCCTCTTCAGTATTATGTGAATGTTTTTTTTTATGCTTCACGAGGGGCACGAGCGGCGCTTCCTTCACTTACTTTAGTAAATAGAAGCAATTAGTCCAGTCGCTGATCTTCCTTTTTGTTTCCTTCTCCCTCCCTCCTCCCGTCCCTATTTCCCCCGTTTTTTATTTCTTTTTACGATGTCCTTTTGTTTTCATAAAAACACACCTGACGCGGGTCTTGACTCTTCGAGGGTGGGGGCTTTAACCTCGTAATGGGCGAGTCATGCAACGCTCACAAAAGGACCCTTCTTGTAACGGCTCATCACGCGAAGATGAGTTGCGGAAGGAAGGAAACCCCCTCCAGACCCATTAATATTTAACCCACCTACTCCCAGCCCTTGTCGACTCTTCGTACTCTTTTACCCCACCAACACCGAACGGGAGCCAATAAATCACTCTGCAACAGAAACCATTGCCCTTAAAATAGAAGAATGTCGAGAGGTTTTCGCGGCCGTCATTTGTTTCAAGGAATGCGATTGTTCTCTTCGTATCACTTTCATCGTTACCATCAATTCGTTAGTTTCTGAATAGAAGTGCTCAATGCAAAATAGACACCAAGCTTGCCTGGAACTATTTACCCTTATTATGAATGAGTTTACCTAGAGTTGATATGAAGACTATCTTAAGATTTAGCATAAAGTTGTGAAAGTGCCTAACTATCTTAGTTCTTGAAGTTACATTGAAAGAAGTATGGAGTTAAAGTTTATATTGTTTTTACCATATCCGTCTGCCCCCTTCATATTTTCTACTTGTTTGACGTAGAAGATTGAAATTCGGAATGTAGGACATGTGTTACATCAATATTTAGTTTGATTTTGATTGGTCTGAGTTACGGGAATGGGAGTTATAGGGTTCATCTGTCCTTATGGTAAAGGAGTGATATTTGGTATGCAGATTCACTTTAAGCAAGATTTACATTATTATGAGGTTTACCATCTCTCACTGGTCATTCACTGTATATCTGGAATCTGACAAAGTTAATCTTAGCTAATCTATTTAATCATAGTTAATCTTACAAATTAATTTTATCCCAGTTTCTTTTCCTTGCCCATAATTAACGAACGTGCTGCCGTGACGCATTAATACTATTTAATATATTATCATCTTTAAGTAAAATTTTACGTGGCAGCTGTAAACGAGGTGTTATCCAAAATTTTGGGGAATTTGAAGGGGGGAAACAGTAATTCTTGCGAAGTGATGTTTAAAAAGCCGAGTCGGAGTTGTATTCCGGAGTTACAGACGTGTTAATCGTGAAATGTGTTAGTGCCTTGGCAAATATTTTCGGCAAACTGAAATGGCCGAATTAATCCAACAGATCAGTCAATCAATAGAAAGTTTTACTATAAGGTTTAAGAAGCAACTGATTGGGAATATTCAACGGAAACTGTCAGAGAGGTGCAGGAATGATATCTGGGTTCTTCAACACAACATCGCCTCAATCCTACTTCGTTTTTCGTTGCTTGGCATGTAGTTATTCTAAGTAACACAAGCCCGTTATGCTGTAGATGACGGAGGCAAAGTACATTTCAATGTTAGTCGTATCTGAGTGTTCCACGTAATGGAGGCAAGAGGAATTCGAATGTCGGGATCGAAAGAAATTTTTGGATCGAAAGTCTATGTAAGAAGTAAGGTGCAAAGTTAAACAAAATTATGAATTATTGGCTTTTCTTCTAACTATCCTCCCCAGCACAAGACCGCGGCTCTGGGATATTACTTTCGCCGTGCTCTAACCTACCCAATTACCAGAAAGGATAGAAGTGAAGAAATACAACTCACTTTCTATGTTGCCAGGAACAGCTCCTTCCCCGACCAGATGACACTCTCATTCGACCCCTAATGAGATCAGCCCCAAGAACTATATTGCCTTTACTTACAAGGGCCCTGAGGTCACCAGGGTGTCGAACAATTTCGGAAATAAGGTCTTAGTATTGCTTTTAAGACAGCTAATAACTGCAAGCGCGTTCAGAAGGAATCCAGAAGGCAGTCTTGATTTTTTTCAAAAGTGGTATATACAGACTCAATTGTCCTACTTGTGAATGCTTCTATATAGGCTGTACGAAGAGGTCGTTCAAGGAGAGGTTCAGCGAACACAAGAGATCTTGGCCGAACGATGATGAAAAATCTGCTTTTGCCGACCACCCATTAAGCAACAACACCGGTTTGGAACCATCGATGTAGTAATGTCGATAGTCAAGGTGGAATCTGACCACTGAGGATGGCTTACGAAAAACTTCCCGAATAAGATTTTGAATGGCCAGACCAGCTTCGAGAGGAACTTCATCCTGGACGCCGTAAACAGTATTATAAGCCAACATCATCAAGATTGATCTTCCTTTTTAAATAATCTTGCTATTATTATAAATCTAGACCCCTATCATGTTAATTATTCTTCTTCTTATAATCCTGTAATTCACTTGCGGTAATATGGCTACTTCACCCACCAATCAGTTCTTGGCTTATCCAGCCTTTCTCTGCTTGGGGGCCGTAGATCATAAATTCTGGAGCCTTGGCTCACTTACCTTGTAGATCTCCTTATGCCCCGATGATGAAGCTATTTCGAAACGCGTTGGCTCCATTAAAAATCTATCGTTTTGCTATTCTTGGATCTTTTTATTTCTTGATAAGAATGAATAGTAGAAACCATTTATTCACAAAACGTAACCTATCTGCAAAATGATTTAAAGTTTGGACTCAACACACAAAATCCAGCAAGCAACAGTACCATTTAAAGCCTGGATATACATTTCGCAGGGAATAGATGATACTATAGTCCGTATTCTGTCCTTGAAGTAATAATCCATTAGTGTTAACATCATTTTGACTAAATGTGTATATTTAGACAATAGACTCGTGGATTTATTTAAAATCAATGGTAACAAAAGTTTATGCATATAATGCAATGCCTTTAGAGTCGGTAACCCTTAGCCGTTTTCAATTTTTTAACGGCTTTCAACAATACATAGAGTATATTTCTTTGAATAAAAGCCGCCCCCATTTTATCGCCGCCCTCAAATAGATGGTGCGTCATAAAAAAGTTAAAGTGAAATAAACGTCTTCCTCAAACAGAAACCACACTTTTTATTATGGGAAAATTAACTACCAATTTATTATTATTTTTTTAATTTTGTATTATTAAGGTAACTGCAAGGTAACAAATAGAAATTTAAAATTATATCCATAAATTTTAAAAAAATTACAGAAAAGGAGCAAAGAATGTGACTTAAATCAAAATGAATGCATTTAATGCCGCCCTCAAACTAACGCCTCGCCCCAAAAAGTTAAAGTGAAATAAGCGCCGCGGTTTTCATTTGTTGAAGCACAAATATAACATATAGGATTCTTTTTTTCTTTTTAAAAGCAATCATTAGTAATCTAAAAAAAAGAAATAATATCGACAAAAACCGATCGACCTCACTAAAATGGAGCGGAAAAATGAGACAAATCGCAAAACAAGAAAACAAAGAAGCACCATCGTAACCACGCTTGGGACTATGGAGATAATTGTCAACACACAGATATTTGGATAGTCGAATTTAAGTTACTGTTTAAGGCAGACGAACGTCATCTGCTAGAATGGTTATCCCAACAATGAGTGCCGAGTAGCGTGAGGGTCTGACATCGTTTTTCATGGTTTGGTCCTGCACCGTTGTCCGTGATTGACTCAAAGCTATCTCGACATCCTGGACAAATATTTGCTTCCTGTACTCTGGTAACAGTTCGATAAAGGACTGTTTGTCTGCCTGGGTTGAAGATATGAATGCACAAGTACTGGATTGGTTTTTCTTAATTTTTTCAAGTCCGCTGTTTAGTTTTTCTCTAATATGATGGCTGGCATAGAAAAGAGATAGGCCACCAAGGTTAAACTAATTGAGTTGAAGCCTTAGAATTTGTTTTGAAACCTTTGAGCATTTATTTGTTAGCAATTAATCTTCACACTTTTCTTATTTATCCCCTATTATATGTACTTAACGTAAGAACAATAAGGACAAAAACATAACACTGAACTATAAATAAATGTTCTCCTTTATTACAGCTATATCAAAAACAACCTGTTTTTATCTATTTTTCAACAAGTCGAAAACATTTGATTAGGAAAAATAAGAATTGTAGAGGGCCTTGTAAAATAATAAACAAAATTAAAACTTCAATAATTATATTCGGTCAACTTTAACGTATCTTTTTCTCTTTTGTTCCCAATTCTTCATTTAAATAAACAATTAACAAAATTTTATGGAATTATAACGTTCAACATTAAAGAGAATTCAATTAAAAATTTAAAGGGAGAATCTTTCAATTTCAAAGTTTGCGAGGTTTTCTGTGAAAAATAAATTAAGTCTTATGAACTTATCGATCGACTAGGCAACAATAACAATCGGACAGACCTGTCATATGGATCTTACCTTGAGACTCGAAGAACAGATTAAAGTCACTAATCAAAACTCGATCAGCGAAAGGAATACATTTGAAGTTTTCTGGCAACAGAAATTACGCTAGAAAACGAGCGCAATAAGAATTTGAAGGAAACTCATCAACTACCATCAGCTGCGATCGAATGCGATGAAAATTTCCCCATTTTCTTTGCTTAGCAATAGATTTGAAGCTTCCATGCCGACCCAATGTCGTAGGCATCTTGTTTCTAGATAGATTCGAATGTTGCCCAACATGTCCACATGATTGCTTGTTCGTCAGTCTGTCGACGAAAAAGGCTGGTTCTTTCTTAGGAAGTTATCAATGCTGTCTCCATTACTGACAGAAAGTAAAATGTTGGCTTTATTACGATGATCAGATATGGCTCAGGAATCCTTGAATTTTTCGCTGGATAGGCTCTTTATCCTTAGTCTTCCATTCAGTTCATCCGATCCCCATTTCCGTAGTCGTAAAAAAGGAACTCTTCAATAATGGATGCCTTAAGACAACAAATAAAACACCTTATAATGAAAACAGGCATCAAAATAAAGTGGAAAAACGGGTGGCGAATTCAGAAAATTTTCAGATAGTATCTGACGATCCGTGGTTACAATTAAAGTGGCCCAGTGCGGGCAATGACGAACATATGTCATTGATACTTGGTAGAATGCTAATGAGTCGTCGCGGAAGATTTACGCTGGGAAAAAATTATTTCCAATTTCATTACTAATAATGTAAGTGAAAATGTGACGCTGTACAAGCGGTTTTACATGCCAGTCGACTTTTAGCCTACGCCTTACCGTGAGAAACATTATGTCTACTGAAAAGCGAGACCGATCGTGCGCCATTAGTCAAATTGTTTTTATCAGCAAGGCAGAAATAATAATGCTGCATTAAAACAAGATTTGCGCCTGAAAGGATTGAGAAGAGGATCGATGTCAATGATAGGTTAAAGACGATGATAAAAAAAAAAAACGAGCACACAGGTGATTTGACCACGGAGAGAAAGGCTGAAGTTGTTGACAAGGATTCTATTACTGTTGTTGATCACGTAGTGTATGCTGCTAGTGCTCGAGCATTATCATGTGATTTCTCTATCTCATAGTCAACAGTTTGAAAAGTTCTACGTTACATTTTACACGCAACAACTAAAACCTTCTGATCTGCAACAACGCCGTGATGTTGCCCTTCGGTTTTTGGCACGAAAGACTTTTTTGGTTTTGTTTTGTTTTTGATAAGACGTGGCCAGAGAATATTCCGTGGAAATCCGCATGTTGTGCATTGACAGCCATTACAATCGGCACTCGGATGGATTAAAAGCACCTTTTTTCATGGACCGTTTTTCTTTGAGGAGATTGCACTTTTACACCCACAAGGAAAACTTTTACACACACCTTTTGTGATGGCTACATGTTATAGGGACCTCCTTCAAAGAACTATGTTGAGCCCACTTTTTTTACAGGAAAAGGTAACACCACATGTCGATCACCAAGGTGATCTTCACCGCTAAACGCTTTATCTCCATAGGTTTTCTATATATATGAACCGCAAGATTCTCCGAACTGAATCCATGTGATTTCTGGCTATGAGAGTATTTGAAAGACCGTGCCTGGACTACGCCTGATCTGAAAACAGCTTACAGCGGCATGTCGCTCAGATTCAAACAGATGGCTTTCATTAAAGCAAGTGGTAATACCACTAGATATTAGGCATGCTATAAACAAGAATGTGCCCACCATCAAATTTGTCTAGTTTCCAATGATATTCAGGATGCATTAGTAAAAAGCTATCACGGATATCAAACGGAAGTGAGATATCAACTTCTTACATTCATTTGCATTCCATATATAATCTACTCATAATTTTCGCCCGTTAAATAATCTAAAACAAGATAATACTACGAATTATATTCTATAAAATACGAATTATTATACTATACATTATACACTACGAATTATATTTCTTTCGCAGTCCACATATTACGTTTGATAAATAATGGCTATTAGAATATATTGAAAATATGCTGAAAATAGTTGGTCAAAAGTTAACTTTCTTTCCAATTTAGTTTAAAACCCTTGACATTATTTTCAATGTCAAAGTTGAAACATCAAACTCGGTAAGCTTTCATATTTTTATTGCTTAAAATAGTTAAGCTATAGAATGAATGCTGTATTCACGTTTTCAATGAGCAGCGCCTACTTTCATGAAACCTTATAGCCATTCTCGTTGTCATTGATTCAGGATTTTTGTTGATTTCAGTCGAGTTTCGCGCTCTTAAGTCCAAAACAGTTACGAATCCATCTAAATGACAAGCAAGCCTTTATGGAATGCAATAACGCCAAATTTACCATAATTACCCTGTTTTTGGGAAACAAAATAGGATTAAAGGGAATACCGAGAAATGAGTTCATAACCAAATATTATGAGAGTTGTGGATATAAATTTCAAAGTGAAAAATCTAAGCAAACACAAGACGCCACCGCTTTTCCACAACAAGGTTTATTCACCATGAATAAGTATTTCGAGTGCTACACACTTATTTTTCAACATACCAACAGGCCATTTATATACTGTACATAGCTAACCAATCAGGTTCCAATTACACAGATACATGGAAGGTTTAAGGTCCAATCAGATAAATTATCCTGTACAGTGATTTATGCTTATTTTTAAATGTAGTATACCAGCCAATAAGGTAAATTATAATATAAAGCACAGTGCTTAAACATCAGATTAAAGGTAATATACATTCAGTGACTCAAGCATATATTGTAAAGGCCGAAAAAGTATAAGAATAATTCATAAAAAATTTATAAAAAATTAACAGGAAGCAAGAATAACGTAGAATAATAAGAAGAAAATTAACAATACATAAATATCAAACATAAACAGAGTTCATTATATATGTTCCAGAAGCTTAATCTAATCTTTGATGTCCAAAGGACCCTTATCACTATTCATAGATCTGTCCTCCTGTATTTTCCTAATCTCCAAAGACTCCAAAAAGTTGAGCTTACGCCAATCGCCGTCTTGTGGAGGATCTCATAGTTGTTAGGCGTTGTTCCATGTCTGGTGGAGATCGCATGGTGTGCGAAGCTGGAGGGCTGTGGGTTGTAGTTTCGGATCCGTCAAGGATAAAATACCCGATGACCAGTGTGCAGGTGTCTACAAATTGAAGTGCGGAGGATGTAAATCTGTGTATGTGGGACAATCGAGCAGGAAGATTGCCACAAGGATAGAAGATCACTTCAGACACCATGCGATCCTCCACCAGACATGGGACAACGCCTAACAACTATGAGATCCTCCACAAGACCGGCGATTGGCGTAAGCTCATCTTTTTGGAGTCTTTGGAGATTAGGAAAATAGAGGAGGACAGATCCATGAATATTGATAAGGGTCCTTTGGACATCAAAGATTGGATTAAGCTTCTGGAACGCATATAGTGAACTCTGTTTATGTTTGATATTTATGTATTGTAAACTTTATTCTTATTAGTCTACGTTATTCTTGCTTCCTGCTAATTTTTTATGAATTTTTTAATGAATTATTTACTTTATCAGCCTTTACAATATATGCTTGAGTCACTGAATGTATATTACCTTTAATCTGATGTTTAAGCACTATGCTTTATATTATAATTTACCTTATTGGCTTGTACTACATTTAAAAATAAGTATAAATCACTGTACAGGATAATTTATCTGATTAAACCTTCCATGTATCTGTGTAATTGGAACCCGATTGATTAGCTATGTATATAAATGGCCTGTTGGCATTGTTTGCCTCAGTGATGTTGAAAAATTAGTGCATAGCACTCGAAATACGTATTCATGGTGAATAAACCTTGTTGTGGAAAAGCGGTAGCGTCTTGTTTTTCCTGATTTCATATCCACAAGTAATCTGGTTACTTTTTATTTCTTTGGAAAAATCTAACATTAGAAATATTCAAACTTTTATCTACGGAATTCCTTATTAAGTAAGACAGAAAATAAAAATTGGATTGAATTATATTACATTCACGGAATGAAATAACATCGAGGGGGAAATAAATTAATAATAAGTTACAAATGCTAAAAAAAATCCCAGATTAAACAAGAAGACATGAATTATAAGGTTGGATCCGTGAAGCAGAAGAATGCCTTTGGGGAAAATAAAAACACCGGAGAAAGAAGAAACACTGAAACGCAAGAAAATAATGAAACATATAGCATGAAGAGACAAATTCTATTTCCCAACTGCAATGTAAACATTGTGGGTAAATGGACGAAGAAAATTGTGACGCGACAAACATTTTTTCCTCCTCCGAATTGTGTTTTGTCATTTTCCTTATGGACGATGAAATAAAATAATTCATAAAATGAAATTCTCCCTTTAGAATCTACATAACTTCTTTATAACTTATAAGCAGATCCATACAATCACGTCACAATGAGTATTCGTTTCATCCTAAATTATTAGATTTATCAATGTTCTTATTAATTAAAGTAAACAAAACCTAGAGTAAATATAAGGCATGTTCAAATGAAAGTGATTCAAAGGGCACTGAGACAGATTAAATGAAAGTATTAATACTTACCTTTGTTTATATGAAAGAAGTACATCTTATAGTCACTATTATGGACGCGCAGTCCTAAAAAAAAATCTCCACCTGCCGCAATACAGGACTCCCACTGGGGCATCAATAGGCTAATACCGTCCGCAAAAAAGTCCGTTTTCTGCTGCTTTCTGAACCATGCCCGAACAGCGTCCTTAACCTCCTCATCATTGGCCAATCGTCGACCTTTCAGTGCCTTCTTTAAAGGACCAAATACATGAAAATCACATGGTGAGAGGTCTGGGCTATAAGCAGTGTGTGGCATTACTTACCACCGCATTTTGGTTATTGCTTCCTGCACCAGTCTTGCAACATGTGGCCTAGCATTGTCCTGGAGGAGGATCACCCCATCACTGAGCTTACCAGGACTCTTGTTTTTCACAGCTTGACGCAAGTTCTGCAGTGTCTTGGTGTATGCGATAGCATTAATACGGGTTTTGAGTTCCATAAACTCCAAAAGCAGAGGACCGTCGGAATCCAAGAAACACATAAGCATAACCTTCCCGGCCGAACTTAGCGACTTGAATTTTTTGGGCCGTGGTGACGATGGATGCTTCCACTTCATTTTGGATACCTTCGGCAGAGGGTTCTCAATAATGGCACCAGAGGTAAATTCAGGAAGGTAGCCGGCTCACTATGACTAGAGGTATCGCCTCCTAGCCTCTAGCCGTAGCGTATTTGAACGATCTAGGCCCATTGCTAGACTAGGGCCTAGCCGTCGAAGATCGAAATCGAAGAGAAACAATGAAGGGATGAAAAAAGGGTGAAAAAATAGGAAAGAATAAAAAATTTCTGCTTTATTTTGATTAATTTCTGTTGCAAGCTCTAATTGTTCATTAATTCAATAATAAAATCAACAACAAGTTAAATATCTCAAAATAAAAAGCTAAACATTTTATTAGTCATACAAAAGTAAGAAAATATTCAATACTGCAATCTCTCCCTGACTTAGCCGTAAATATCGCGTTGCTTATGTGTAAAATACGTAAATGAACGTTGACAATGACTCGTGTTTCGATCATATTTTCATGAACGTTTACTTCAGTGGACGCAGCCATCTTGAAAATGAACAATGAAGCCAACTTTTGAGAAGCTCGCTTAAAAACCTAAGCCGACTAAGGACGGGCAGAGCTAGCGTAGCCTAGCGAACGCCTTCAGGAAAAGGGATAGGATAGCCAACCTAGCCGTAGCGAGCCGGCTACCTTCCTGAATTCACCTCTGGCCTCATCTACCGAGATAATCTTCTTCAAAAATGCTTCCCCCTCATGACTGTAACGTTCCAGATGATCCAAACAGCAGCCGAAACGCAGCCCTTTGCGCTCTTCCGTGAGCATTCGGGGTACCCACTGACAGCAGACCTTGCCATATCCCAGGCTTTTCACTACAGCATATGCAGAACCAATACTGACGTTGTGATCCTCCGTAAGTGACCGTATGCTGATCCGCCTGTCCTCACGAATTGACTTAGCCATGTCTGTCTTCAATTGATCGGTGATGACTACGTTTGTTTGGCCCGGACATGGTTTATCAGCCGTTTCCACACGACCATCATGGAACATTTTGGAACAATGCACCACGGTTGCTTTCGAGACACATGCTTCTCCATAAACATTCAACATCCGAGCATGAATGTCAACTGGTGGAATGTCCTCAGCTGTCAGAAACATTATTACCGCTCGTTGATCAGTTTTGGACGGAAATTTAATAGGAGAGTCCATTGTAACACAAACCAAATACGAGCATAAGCCTGACGTAACTTCCCACAGCAGTGCATATCAGAGCAAGCAGACGATGCGTCAACAATCACCCGTTTGCCTCGTGTCTGTGCACTCACGTGCTCGCGCGCTACAGCCCGAATCACTTTCATTTGAACATGCCTTATATGACAGATATTAGCTGATTTACACAAAATTTTGATTAAACTCAGCCCGTACGAGACAAAGATGTTATAAAAAGGGAATTTGTATACAATACTCAAAATTTATCTGTCTTTTTAACTTCAAGACAAAGGTTTCCTTTATAAGCGCTATTTATGTAAAAGTCCTATCGTATAGTTTGAAAGTTGTTTTTTTTTATATAGTGAGTCTCTGATGAAAGGGAGCCTAGGAATGTACGTACATCTGGGTTATTAAAAAATCTTGTTGTGGATTACTGGTTTCGTTTTTTCCTTTAAGTAGGTTTGTGTCCACATTTTTGGCTTGATTATTTTGTATCTTAAATAGGTATTTTGTTTCAAATTAAGATTTAAAAAATTAGAGCAATAATTGCCCAAAAGATAAAATCTCTGAACTGTAATTTCTGCTCGTGATGCCTTGTTGTAAGGTCATAAAATTTCTTTTTCCCCCTTGTGTTTTCGAGATAGACGGTGAGTTTAGGCTCGATCCAGGAAAACCCAATTGATAGAATGGAAAGTATTTCCATATCACGTAGGGAAAATAATCAATAAGGTCCCGGACTTTTATCTCGCAAGGAAATATTTAAATCTCAATTAGCAGACACAAAAAATACTAATGTTTTTTTTTCCTCAATTCAAAATGCATAAGCTATTTTCTCGAAGGTAATTTTTAAAATAATTTCATAATGAAAAAACAAGGTAACAATCAATGAAAACTGCTATTGGTAAAGTCATCAAAGTCCTCCCTATACCTTTTATTTAAGGTCTAAACTTTAATTCGATAATAATTAAGAAAGGAAAGTGGTCAGTTTTTTCCAGTGCCGAAAGATAGATAGACGTTCAACGATACGAGCAATTCCAGATAAATTGACAAATAATATTATCTCTCTGGAGTGCTCTAGAAAACCAGATTGCAGTTGCTTTATGAAGAGGGAAATTCACTTTAGTTTAAAAAAGGCAGATTCTAAAACCCTAAATGTGCAATTCAATTTGTATTGAAACTGGAATAGCTGCAGTGATTTAATGTGCTCAGATATTTTGAAGTTCATCGAATGACCTCTTGTATCCCATGCAACACTTTCGGGTTTAACCAGTTACGTTTTTCTATTGGTAAAAAAGAATGTTCTGGAGATTCATTCGATTTAATTTAAATGTTGGGTCCTAATTCTAAATTTATAAGCACCTTCTACTTCTCCAAATGTGGCCTGAGAGGCGTTAATCATTCGTTGGCTGTGACAATTTTGCGCAGTATAATTTTGATAATTGTACTGAAAGATTCAGTTATAACCAATTTTTAATTTGTCAAATCACGATTTTTTTCCCGTTAACATATAATGTCTATAAAGACTGATCGCCTGCGTTTATGCGCTACGATTTCGTTGAAAAGGAGTAATCGAAGATAGTGTCGAGCAGTTTGCAATACAAAACAATACTACTCTGAAGCAGCTCTTCACAGTTCGAAAATTATTCATATACCGCTTAAATATTTGAATCGTATGGTAATGTAAATTATACAGTTAATGATACTACTCAGGTTCGTGGGTTCGCCACCCGCCAGAAAACGATTTAATTTTCTCCCTTTAGCAAGCTGTGAGAAATATTTAGAGCCAAGCATAATCAAGTGAGTAACATTGACGAATCACTTATGCAAACAATTCAATGGACTATTTGACGATAATTCTTACTGTTTTAATTTTATTACAGTAAAATCCCGGTATAACACACCTCTCTTTAATGTAGCCTATATTTCAAAATAAGGTTCAAATCTAAAATCCCCGGCAGAATCCTATTCTTTTAATGTAAAAAAAAATTCAGTTTAACGTACCTCAAATTAACGTACATTTCAGATTAACGTTTTAATTTATGGGTCATTCCACGTCAATTCAGGCAGAAATTTTATAGATTTGGCACTGACCTCTCGGATTTTAATGAAATTTGGTATATACAATTGTCCTAGGGAGTTGGTAATGAATGCCAAATATTATTTAATTTTTTTTCATTTTTATGGAAGTTACGGACATTTAAAATTTTCGAAATTTGAGTGGGGGCCTTATCTATGAAGTACTGTAACTTCGGTTGTTTTATTTATGCGAATTTCTCAAAAGGTGGGTATATTTTTTTTTTCGTTAAAAAAATATTAATATCTTACACATTCTTTCATAAAAACAATACAAAAAATTCAAAACTGTGTTTTGCTCCGTTTTGCAGATATTAATTTTTAAAGCTCGAGTTACAAGCCATAATACATCCGTTGGTATGTTACAGTTACAACAAAGATTGCAAGGGTGCACATTTTAGAAGTTTGCATAGGTTTGCATGGGGGCGCCGAAAAAGCTAGCGCCGCCCCTGGTTACAGTTCTTCAGATGGACAAGAAATCCTAAGAAATATAAATTTTGTGATAATATCCGATTGTCTTAAGCATTCTACAGCTGTTTTTTATTCCTTTCAATGTGAATTCTTTTTTAAAAGAAAATTCGGGGAAACTTTACCATCTTCCCTTCACCGGAAGCCAGAAACATCTAAGCGATTATCTTGCCGTATGCTGGCGCCGCCTATTGTTGGCTTTTCTGCTGTCTGCTTTTACAACTGAATTGAACAAACGTGACCAAATCCAAAAGTAGTTCCAGTGAGAGAGGTTATCTAAGGAAAAAACCACAGATTTAAGGAGAAAAACAAATTTTTAATGTTTTCTCCTTAATCTGTGGAAAAAACTACCTTTAAATTTAACAAACTTTTACCACTCTCGGCGCTTCGCGCCTCACATCGGCCCTGCGGGCCTCATTCAATGAGGCTCATTGGTCACTGTTTTCCGTTACTCGAACGCCTCCGGCGTTCTGTCTACGACGTCCCCCTCCGGGGGTAAGTAATTGATATATACCCCAACCTATTTGGTTACAGGGGGCAGTTGATTTCCCCTCGGCCGGTTACAGGAGGCTAATGATCCGTATTTTTTAGTGGTCACAGAAATGGCTGCCAGAAAGTTACGGGATCTCATTTTATGGCTAAACCTAAATTAACCCAACCTCAGTTAACCTAACCCAACACCAGAACGCTCAAAAAAATGCTGGCTTACCTTTAAGACATGGTTCCTTTCGATAATGGCTAATTATCCAGAAAGCAGAAAAAAGAAAATCTGAAATCCACAAATAGTTCGAAACGACCGCGATCTGCCAATTGTGTGGTTGCTATGGCAACAGCTAACGCACGACGGGAAGAGACCGCCAAAACACGCCCTGTAATGTCGGAATCCACATGCAGGGGGGTGCCAACAGCACTCGGACTAAATATTTTTATTGGCCAAGAAATGGCTCCCAGAAAGTTCTGGGAGCTCATTTTATGGACCATCCTAAGTTAACCCAACCTCAGTTAGCCTAACCAACATAAGAATGAACCCCCCCAAAAAATCAAGCCCCTGTTTTTCTCAATCCCCTTCAAAACAAGTCGCCCACTTTTAGAATCTTCTCCACAGATGGCGTCACCGTACATCATACAGATAATCGCTCAGACGTGTCTGGCTTCCGGTGAAGGGAAAACCGTAAAATCATGCCGAAAATTCAATAAATGTAGAGAAGATAGGAGGGGTTGATCGAAAAGTAATGCCTCCATGGCTGTAACTTTTATATTTGTTAACCGATTTTCAAAATTCTTTTGTATCTGATACTTACATTTGTCCTCTATGTAATGCACTATTCACTTTTCGACATTATTCCCATCCCTTTCCACGCACTGCACCAACGTGTGACCACTCGGGTGAACCCGTCGGAGAGGAAGTCCGGGGTTGTTGTCGACACCAGTATTGAATGGCAGCTTTGGACCATCTTCTATAGCCCGATAACGCTGGCCCGCAAACAGTCGACACACTCTAGAGGTGTTGCAGCGCCTACAGTTCAAAGATGAAAAACTGCAGTTCAAAGATGAAAGATCTTGCACCTTGCGACTTTCACCACTTCTCAAAGAAGAAAAAGCACCTTAAGAGACATTCAATCCCTGATGACGAGATAAAAGAGCAGTTCCACGTTGTGAAACACTCTGCTCAATATGGCTAGCGAGTTTGCTGAACTTCAGTTATGATTTCCTCCTTCAGCTCAGGCAAAATGTGCGGATTGTTTGCATACACTTTACCTTTCAAGGCATCCCAAAGGAAGAAATCGAGAGGTGTGTGGTCCGGCGAGCGTGCAGGCCAGATGCCACGCGAGATGATTCGATCAGCAGAGACGTCCAGCAGAAAGTGCATTGATGTGTGTGCTGTACACGTTTCCATGAATTACTGCACACTAACTTTTGAATCACCCTGTATAATGAAGCCTGTATCAACTTCAGCTGCCTCTGCAATTCATCTCGTCCTTCAGGATAACTCAGAAGTGACTGACTTTGAGGAAGTGTAACGTAATATGCTTTCTTTATTACTAATAATTCGACATCATAATGTAAATTTATATTTTCTTACTAAATTATCTTCTTATTTAACAGGTGCTCAATACTTTTCTGACGTCTGAAAAAAACCCTGAAGTTCTAAGAAACATTTTTCCTATTGATAGAATTATTATTGTAGTGCTGCAATTGATTTTATTTTTTCGTGTCATTATAATTAATAATACTATTTATATAAATAATAAAACGTAAATAAATGAATGGCCTCAAGGTTACACGCTTTCTCTTTCCTGCACGAGTAGTCAAGTCCCTACTACCTGACTCCCGCTGCTTGGAGCTCAAGCTTTAAAAATTAAAGCAACGGAGCAAAACACAGTTTTGAATTTTTTGTATTGTTTTTATGAAAGTATGTGTAAGATATTAATAATTATTTTATGAAAAAAATACCCACGTTTTGAGAAATTTGCATAAATAAAATATTTTTATTAAATTCAAATATTTGCGCATGCGTAATATAATTTAAAAAATTTCATGTAGAATCTACAGTTAAAGAGCTTTCATATGTCACCAATCACATCTTTCTAAGTAAAATACAACCGAAGTTACAGTACTTCATAGATAAGGCCCCCACTCAAATTTCTCAAATTTTAAATGTCCGTAACTTCCATAAAAATGAAAAAAATTAATAATATTTGGCATTCATTACCAACTCCCTAGGGCAGTTTTCATTAAAATCCGAGAGGTCAGTGCCAATGCCTGCCTGAACTGACGTGGAATGACCCTTATCGTTCTCTAGGTAAGCTATCTCCTCATTATAACGACATAGGTCGTAATCTTTTCTCTGATTGGTCCAGAACTTGAACAGCCAGTGAGAAAGTGGGGGAAAGTAATGGGAAAGCATCAAAATCGCACTGTATTAAATTTTCGGGTAACTATCTAAATAAGAAAATGCGATTACTGTATAATTCATGCATGTTTACACTCCCAGTGCTTTTATTAAACACAGAGCTCTTTTTTCCGCCTGTAGCTTTAAGCTTTATTTATCATAAACCCTGTAGAAATATTTAATCATAGAAAGCCAACAGTAATCAAAGTAAAACTTAGATTCAGTTTTTATTTCAAGCTCAATAAGTAAAAAAGAGTAAAGAAACAAAAATTTGCACTTAAAATGCAAGCTTTCTTAATTAATGACAAATTAATGGTAATTTAATGCTTCGATAGGGCGTCATCTTTAAAGGAAACTTTATTTTAAGCCGCTTTGATATTTTTTGCTTTAGATTAAAAACTTTAATTTCTAAACTTTATAATGAGTTTCATTTGGGTAATTGCAATAAGAATATTTTTAATGTTACTTTTAAAAATTTTGAAGCAAATTTAAGCATGTTCACTTTAATGACGATTCAGGTTACATATACATATGGAAATTAATTAATATAGAGAAAATGGAGACATTGCTTAAATAATTAAATAAAGAAGGTGGAATAAATGAAATGGTTATTCATTGGTAATTTTATTCCATCTTAATTACATATGCATAGGCTGTACAAATTCTAAAAACTGATTTTTTCCCCCTGCCCACGGAATAGAGCAACATGATCAATGATAATAATACGAGTGAAATTTTTGAAAACCTCGGCTTTTTTTGAGAAATCGTACCATGTTATAGCGTTAGCGTTAAACTTCGAAATGGCGGTTCATCTTCCGGACACAAGCACTCTCGCCTCCGTGAAACTGATCTCCACAACTTGAGGACCACAAGAGAAGAACAATATACCTCTATCAAGTTTTGTGTTCGATTGGTAAAAAGTACGACGGCACAATGAATTTTAAGAAAGCCGAGAAGTATCAATAAAAAAATGTGGATCTCGACCACTTCGCACTGCAATCACAGAGAAATCCCTAAACGCGGCTGCTGCGACTGCGCTTGAAAATAGGCGAATAAGCGTACGGGAACTCTCTGTCCATTTGAGCATCACTGCAGGTAGTGTATTAACAATTCTGCTTGATCACTTCCACATATGTCGCGCGCGCCCGCTGGATTCGCGACTCATGAACCATCATGAGTGAATGATGATTATACCCTTTATGATCCGAAAGGCAAACAAGTCCGCTATTAATCATACAAAAAAAACAAAAATTGTTAAATCAACAGACAACGTGCTTTATTATTAAATCGGTAGTCGTTCTTTTTTTGACTGCCATGACTTTGTATACTAATGAAGTTTCAGCGCCTGCGACAGTTACAGCGTTCTACTAGATGTCCATCTTGGAAAAATGCAGCAATAATGCACTGCCGCAGTTGCGAACATTGTGACCGCATATCTAACGAGAAAACATCGAATGTGTTCGACACCTTTCTTACAGCCCTGACGTGGCCCCATGTGGTTTCTTTTTGTTTTCTAAGCTGAATTCACACGTAAAAGGTGAAAAATTTGCAGACTCTGCAACCATCATTAAAGCAAAAGTATAGGCAATACCCAAAAAGGAGTCAAAGAATGGTATACGCCAGGCGATTGCGGGTTGGCAGAAACGTTTAGCCATAATGAAGGGCATGTGTACATTGATCCTGCATAAAGAAACTTACCGTTGAACAGCCCTCTATACTGGATCGATCTTAAATTTTTTGGTTAAATTTCTGTCAATAAAAAGATGTAAAAATTATACTTACATTTAACAAGTCATTTTGATACAATGCTTGAATTTATTCAAAAGATGTTTTTGTGAGTAAACTGAAAAAAAATATTGCGTAAAAAATCATTGTGACTTGAAGGAGTAGGATGAAAATACAGAGGAAGATGAAATCCACAAAACCCACCTGGCACGATGAAAACGGTGCTATATAGGGGAAAATAAGCATGGGCAATTCACATTAGGCTGATTACAATGCATATGAACTGGCATTGATAAAACAATATATTTGATGTAATTACATGCAATGAAATTGGGTATAAATCTTAATAAAATTATAGTTTCTTCTCTTTTTCCGAAAAAGTAATACGGAAAAAACTCCAATAAAACAAATTAACTTAAAAAATAATAGTAAAAATCTAAAAAAGACTCCCCTCACCTCGTACAAAATGTAAAACTCCAGATAAAAAGTAAAACTCCAATATAATAATTTTTCTCAGTCTACAAAAATCAATTTACAATATAATAAAACCTTAATTATTTCAAAAATTGAGGTATTCTTACATTTGCTGAATCCAATTAATTGATATACAATTTGGAAAACAGTTTTGGAGCATAAAACTGGATGAATAACAATGGCGGAGGTGTGTATTGGTTGAAGAATTTTTTTTTACAATAAAAAAACATGATGAATTGATGAGTGAAGAAGTTGATGGAAACAAATTTTGAAGTGGAATTTTGAAAATACAAATTTTGAAACACAATTTTGAAAAACGTTGAGAAGTCCGAAAACAGTCCAAAATTTAAATGTTGTGCCAATTAATAGTCCGAAAAGGAAGAAGAAAGCAGATGTTCATGGTTTAATTCGTAACGCTGAACGTTTTCGAACGGAACCAGCCGTTCATCTTCCTAAGCACATACATTAGAGAGTGATACATACAAAGTAAAACAAAAAATAAAAAAATGAAGGAAGTCACATGACAACAACTATTACATGACATCCCAATTCCTATGAATTAATGTGACGCTTTAGCCAGAGTGTTATTTGCTTTATTTACAACCTGTGACAATAAAGTTCGGTGAATGATGGCATATTGAGAGTGGATTGCTCGCTTACATGAAACAGCAGTTACTATCCTTCAAAGTAATCCCCGTCGATGGTAATGCACTTCTGGGAACGCCTGTGCAAGTCCTGGAAACTCCTGGTGTAGTCGTTTTTAGGGATAGCCTTCAGTTGGGTCGTAACATTATATTGGATGTCTGGCCACTTCGGGGGTGTCTTCTACGGTGTTCCGGCCTCCTCGGAACTGTTTAAACCACTCATAAACACACTTCAAAAGTAATAGCACTTTCTTTGTAAACTGTTGTCATCATTTCATGAGTCTCTTTCGTTCGCTGATCCATTTTGGGTTTCGACCGCGCGTACTACGCCTTCTCTCTTCAATGTCCTGTTTAAACACAATAAACACACTCGCAGCGCTGATTCTCTCAAATTTGTTTAAACATGTCTCGACCTGTCTGGGATAGGATACGACGATGGTGCACTCTTACAACCGTTAGCAATTTGACGTCATTCATCGAACTTTATTGTCACAGGTTGTATATAAAAGGCCTCTTTAATAATTCTTTTTTTTTTCCAATTTTCTTCCCTCCCTAAAATTTTAACTCCCCTCCAATTTATTTCATGGCCAGTACAATAGCAATGTCTGGCTAAAGCGTTTTCACAATAATTGAGCCTGATCGCTCTCTCATGTTCTTCCAAACGAGAGAAGAGAGAGCGTCCCGATTGGCCAATATAATTTACATCACAGTTCATACAGGAAATTTCTAAAATGACATTATATTTCGAGGCTATATTTATACAATTCTTTTAAGTTATAAGCGTCTAAGTTATTATTGATGACATTTTCAGATTTATTTTTAGAGTGCATGTTAACTAGTTGCTTTCTAACAGTATTGTTGATCTTTGGGACAATTTGAATGTTTTCATCTTTAAAACATTTTTAATGGCTTCAAATTTATAATCATACTTAATAGAAATTCTCTTTTTTGATTAATGTATTTTGAGATATTTCTTTTCCCATTTTGAAAACCTCTAATTTTCATCCAATTAATTATGTGTATTGACATTTTAACAGTGTGTGTATTAACCTAGGTATTCATTCAGAGACATTTTGATCATTAATTTTTGTATATACAAAGGCAATAATTCCGGTGAGCACAAATATCTAGCTTTGTATAAAATTAAGAATCGTATTGTCTTTATAGCTCCAAGGATTCTTGGATTTATAGTGTACGTAGTAAGTTATTGCCTTGTGTCACTTTCTCATAAATATTAAACATCAGTTGATTATGATTTCTGATGATTAACAAATCTAGAAAAATTAGAGTTTCATTTTGCATTTTGTTCACTTGGAATTCAAAATGGGATGTAGATAAAATTTGAGAGCTGAGCAAACCAGTATCATTCAAATTGGTGATTATAGATATATCGTCTGCATAGCGTCTCCAAAGGAGATGTTGTTAGATGACATACTGGAATCATTGATTAATTTTGTTTCCCGAAGGTGTTAATAAATATCTGAGGCGAGTCTTTTTTAGAATTTTTTTTTAAATAAATTTTACTATTATTTTTAAGTTAATTTGTTTTATTAGGTTTTTTTTCGTATTACTTTTTCGGAAAAATAGAAGAAACTATAATTTTATATATTTGATGTGTTTGCCATCAATCTCAATGAGTTTGCGCAATCGGATTACAAAATTCGCCACCACCTGTTTGAGTCGTCAAAATGTCACTCTGGATGCATGGTCGTCTTGTAGACCTTGTCTTTTACCTGACCCCATAAAAATAAATCTAATGGTCTGAGGTCAGGTGAATACGGGGGCAGTAGAAACCACATCCATAGCGCTTGAAGTACGATGATATTCTGACCAAATATTCGTGCAACGGTTCGAAAATGGCAATTGTGCGATGGGGCCGTGCATCATCTTATACAAACCACTAATTTGTGAAGTCAAACCCGCAGAACCCTTGAATTGCAGGAATGAACTGCTTCTCAAGTTCCTGTCTGTAACTCAGCGATGACACATTTCCTCAAAAAACACTGATTCACAAATCCAACCTTTAAACAAAATGCCTTGATGCCACGTTAACTTTAATTGTTAATTTGGTTGGTTTGGTTTGTTTGGTATTAACGTCCTTTTCAACTGCTGTGGTCATTTCAGGACAGCGTTATAGGGGCCGCAAATTTTGCCTCGCAAGGGTTCTTTAACGTGCAGCCGGCAAACGACTACACGGGACCAACGGCTTTACTTCCCTTCCGAAGGAAGTGCGTGATCTCAGGATTTCCCCCTGAAAAATCCTCGTCGTCCTCGGCCGGGATCGAACCCGCGTACTCGGGCGTCAGAGGCGATCACGCTACCGCTGAGCCACCGAGGCCGATAATTGTTAATTTAAATAGTTCTTCTTTTAAAATTGAAGGAATAAATGAAGTAGCGCATGATGCTTGCGTTTTATATTGGTGTATAAAAGGACAAGCAATCAAAGATATCTAAAAAAGAAATGTCGTGTATTTTTCCTTTTACATGAATGGCGATTTGATTAGGCTTCATGTTGATATAAGTACCTAAGTTGTTTATGTTTATAGTAAGAACCATGGCTAGAACAAGGAAACTCTTACAAATGTAAATATACCTTAATTCTAAAAATACGACTTTTCTATGATGTTCCAGTAAGCCTCTCAATATCTGATAATCAAGTTGCACCAATCGTTGCAGATTCGTTCTTCGCCGGAAGCAGACTCGATCAAGACACCCAGAGAGCGAATTCAACACCAGGAATTGCCCCAGGATTCGAGCCATCATCATACAATGGCTAACCCATTGTGAGCAAGTTAATTTTAAAATGGAGTTCGCCACTGAAAAGCGCGCTAAGGAAGAAAGAACATATTTCGTTATCGCCAATTATCAGCAAACCAGACTAAAAAGACTGTTCAGTCGGTCGAACTTTTCAGTGTAACAGTCGTTGAAAAGCACTTGCTTATCTCTCGACTAACACACCACTTGAAGTCGACCGACCGCGCTTCCCATTCTCTACAAGCAGCTAATCTTCAAAAGCGGGTTCAATATATACCGGCACTAAAGTAAAAAAAGAAAAAAAAAGTCTTTAACTAGATTTTTTTTCTTCCCTCAGTCTGTATTTGTTTAAGTGTTGAGTTTAGTTTAAACCAAAAAAAGCGACTCCGTGTGTCTCCGTCTATCTTTTTTCGCCACGATGATGCGAACGCAAACATCAAACGACAAAAGTCCTAACATTCATTAGTCGACGGTCGTTTTTGAATGTCTTTTAATTATCTCCAGTGGCGACGGACGGGGCTCATATGATTACAGCAAAACTGCAATAAAACGTTGAAAAAAGACTGGAAAAATAAGATCCTCCTCCCCTCTTTCCCACTTGGACGACGCACTCCTATCCTTCGCTGTGTTTTGTCCTCGTCGCCTTCCCTCCCATGTTCCCTTGGTACCGGCGGTAGAGTGGATCCGAACGCCGAACTAGACGAGCAAACATAATGTCCAAGCCTGATGTTTAACAAAGTTAATGTAGCGGTAAAAATTTGCCCTCAAAAAGGATTCTCTGGAGGTTGAATCTCCCTACCCAACCAAGAGCTTTCAAATAATATTCCTAAAGAGCAGCAGCAAAGAAAGACTTATTTATTTTGCGCGTTAGTTAACTAGACTAGAAACTTACATGTTCGTGTGTCGGCACGTTTTTTTAATTAACGCAAATTTGCTTTCTCGCCAAATGTCATTCACACAAAACAGTCTTAATGCGCTTTGAAGATCAAGGATGATACTTGAATGAAATATGTCTAGGTTAATGTAACCCTCAACGAAGTTTTTCTATGATTTTCTATGACTTTTCTGATATTATTCTTTACTTCTTCTACATTACCAGTACCCATATAAAATCATCTTAAATGTTTTGCTCAATTTTTTATTATATTCATAAAATTGCATGTTTCCCAATGTTTAGTGACATTCGGGAATTATGATGATTATACATGACATCAAACTTTTCGTCCTGATTGTCTACAAAACACATACTGATACAATCATTTTTTTATATTTTTTACATATTTTGTTTCGTTTCTGCTGTTGATTAGGTATCCGAAAGAAAATGGCATAACTCCACTGTTGTTTATAATCGTTCTGAAGAATAATTTGGACGTCATAGGGTCGTATACTCTGCAGATTAATGCTCAAGTAGGCTCGAGAAGTGAAACAAAAAAAATGGTCCTTTGCAATAGCTCTTGATAAAACAATAGCGGATTGTAACTTTATTTCTATATTAATATATTGAATGTCAAGGCGGAAAACAAAATATGTCCATACTCTTACAGAAGATGTTTCCCGTCTGCTTTAGGCAACAGACATCCACCTGAAAACAGAATAACTGCTTTATAGTAATTAGTTTACTCCGATTTCAAGATATGGATGTGAAACTTTAATTTTTAATAATCGACATAAGTGATGAAGTGAGGGCAAGTATTCATCGGACCTTTTAGATTGCAGTGTTCGACATCGAAATTCTCTTAAACTAAAACAGGTGTGGGGTCTTTTGCTATACGTACGATTGCCTTTGAAACGAACTGTAAAAGTAGCACCCCCTGAAATCTGTACTGCGTAAATTACGTGCTATCATTTGTAATATAGACAGTTCCATACGCTATAGATGTAATATTTGTAGTATGTGGTCTTCAAATTTCAGTGTTAGAGACGCAAACAAAATATCTACTTGTATAAGAATGGAAACGTGTGGAATTGAATAAGCTCTAAATAAAATGAAAACCTCGAATCTGTTCTCATTTTCATTATAAAAGTACGAAGTACGTCCAGAAAGTAAGTTACGTTTGGTAGCACAAAAAAACAGCAAATAAACACTCAGCAAAAAAATTTATTACCAAAAAAAATCTCCATATCTTGAACTATTTTTATTATTATTATTATTATTATTATTATTATTATTATTATTATTATTATTACCACCCTTATATTAGCTCGCTCTTGGATCTTGTGAGATGGTACGGAACCTTTCAGTCGAATTTTGAAGCACTTCCGCTTTTCCATTCGATCTTAAATTTTGCATACAGGTTTGTTCTTGATGACAACACATTTTAAGAATTTTTCTTTCCAATTTCGGGTTTTTTTTTACCCACAAAAAAACTTAAGATTCATTTTTCCTGAATGCCTATGGAGTTTTATTTGTGTGGAGCAGTTTGTGACGTCAGAATTTGTTTTGTCAATAAGATTGTTTCTTCTAAGTGATAAAACTTAAACATTTATTTTGAGAATAAGGGTGGTAAAAAAAAAATGCTTCATTTTTCCTCTGTTTACTTATTCTATACAGTTCTTACCATTTTGAAGGCATTTATCATAGCGGGGCACAAAGTATCCCTCTTCTTATAAAAAAAGTTGCCGCCTGTGATGTGAACCACGTAATGGCAACTTCTTTTACCTCGTCATCGTTGTTGAACTTCTGGCCACCAAGGAACGACTTCAGCAAAAAGAGATGGCACAAGAGGTACCAAGTAGCATTATTTCACATCAAAAAATAAAATCAATATATTTCAAAATCGAAATTATTTTATAATAGCTGTTGCCCGCGTCTTCGTCTGCGCGGATGTTTAAAAATTAGCGCCATCTATTGTTTGTTTTGTGAACTAAAGTATATCTTGACCGCATGCCAGCTTAAGAGAGTTTAGCCTAGAACTTGGCTTCTAGGCAGCGTATCACGATAAATCATAAACCATTTTTAAGTTACAACTATGGCTTGCCAATCGATGGAGTTCAGCAACTTCAGGCGCGGCCAGCTGCTGGTTGGGTGACGGCCTGGGCTTGAGGGCCACCGCTGGCGGGACAGCTATTTGGGGCGCGGCTGTTGGGGGACTTTGGTCTGACCCATTTGCCGATTGACCATAGCTGGTGTTCCAGCAGTTGGTGACAGCCTCTGGTTCGTTTATCCCCAGCAGCTTTTCCATCATGAAACCCCCCGTGCTTCGGAGGGCACGTTAAGCCGTCGGTCCCGACTGCTACTGTCATCTCGTAGCAGTCGTTATTAATGGGATGGCGCAAAACTCCCTCGTAGGAGTAGGTGCCGCAGATTATCGCTTGCGATAATCTACCCTCTGTACCAGATAAGTTACAACTAAAATAATGCAACCGTGAAAACCACGTTAATTTCCATGTAGTAGTTCTTGCATGATGCGGTAACAAACAAACATACAGACAGACAAAAACATATAAATTCATACAGATAAAAATTTTAAAAGTAATTTTGGCTTCTGTTAGTGTCGCATAAGATTTTCTTACAGACACGGGTCGGTTACAGATTTATTATATGTATAGATGAGATGGTCTCAAAAATGAGAGATAACAATACAGTTACAAAGACAGCATAAATTTTTCCTATAAAGCTTAGTGAGCGACATTATGCAGAGCTAATAATTCTAAACCTTCATTGAATTAAGAATAAATGTAAATTGGATGAAGAATTTCTAAACTTTCAAAAAAAAATATTGGTCAAAATCAGGGATTGGATCGAGCTCGTCAAAAGGATGATAATAAGTTACCATAAACGCTAGTCAAAAACGCATCTCTCAGGAATTACGACGCATTTTAGCAGAACTTCCAGAAATGGAAAATATCCCGATCGGTGGATTAAACGAGGTGGACCAATTCCATGACCTGTGCGTTTTCTGGATTGCAACACTTAGATTTCTTCCTATGAGAGCACCTAAAGAATCTTGTTTATGTAATTTTAATCAACAGTGTAGCAGCTTCTGTAAATAAAACTAAAGTTTTTTTCCTTTCATGGCCTTCCAGTTTTCTGAATCCGGTATTAATTATTCAATGCCTCGTAACTCTGAAGAATGCATATTTGGAATAACGTTTATGGGACTTTTTTTCGTCCTTATGACGAGCCCAATCTAATCCTTAATTTTGAAAAACTATTTCAGGGCCCACCATGATTACAGGTTCACTAAACAGATTATCGTTTTAAACAAGTTTGATTTACATTAACACAATAGGAAATCTTCCGGGGCCATAGAAAATATCGTTAAAGACAATGTCATTATGAGCAAGTTTCATTGTCATAGAATCTATGCTATGACCTTTGACATCCCTTCCTTATCGCCTATGATGCTGGTTGCTTTTATAATAAGATGTGCGCATAAACTTTGCCACAATAATCACATCAAAGTGCATCGTTATTATCCTGCACAAATTCTAAACGACATTGTATGAAATACAGTGAAATACGTAAAATCATGGTGGGATATCAAACCTATTTAACAGAATATGGTAAACATACCAAATCCATGCGAAATGAAAGACCAGCTCATGCACTTTGTTTTACATTTCGAAGTTCAATAATCTCGTCACTTGATGATGGTTTACAGAACGAATTGAATCCAACAAGCTGCCAGTTTACCTGAGCTGCCGATCCCAACGTCAAATGTTATTTTTATGTGGTAACTATTCATTTAACATTCGATGATATTCACGTGTCACCGATTCAAAATACGCAATGGACTATCTGGCGGGATTGAGTGGCATCGCACATCAGCTCCTATCTCCGAACTGTTTGAGCTTCTACTCAATGCAGTGTTAATGTCATCTTCCTTTTGATTAGTTGTGACTTTACGAACAAGCTGTATATAGAATGGAAACTTCTCATTGTTTACGTCACTTTATTATATTAAAATTTTCTCTTTTTTGTAATTCCATGTATTTATCTTATGGTACTTTATTATTATGAAAATAAAAAAACATTTTTAAGATATTAGAATTACATGAACATGTTATACGTTTAATATCGATTCCGTTATCAAACCAAAACTTGCATTTCAATTTCAATTTTGAACTACAATTGAAAACTAATAGAAAATTCTATTCTACGGCATAATGTTTTCATAATGACGCTTGAAAGCATTGAATTATTGGAACAGGTGAATTTGATATCGTTTTGATTCAATGCTGCCTTTTAAATTTTTTAATAATACGCATTCGGCTTCGAGGTAACCCATTCAGAAGTTTGCCCATATTCAATAAAATTTAAATAAAAGGTTGTGGTTCGAAATGATTTATTCAGCCCTTAAATCTCCTAGTTCCATTTGAGCAAAATTCAAAATGCCTGCTTGACGTTCACCCTTCAAATACAATGTTCGATTTGAAATAAAAATCCTTGGTCGCCGTACAAGTTATAGATGATTCACAAGTTAAAGGCGATCCCTATGTTTCTATAAAATCTGGATTTAATGTAGAAATATGCTGTTTGCTTCAAATAATATCATCATCAATATGGCAATTGAGTGATTTAGAGTGAACGTTGAAAATGATCTCCGCCGACATCAATTAATTATCTGGGTTAACGCCTAGTGAATCACGCTCTGTTTAATTATGACCAATGTGCTTCAACAAAATATCTTCTATAGAATCAAAGGTAATCAAGAAAGTGACAATAAATATAAACAATAAATATCAGCCAAAGGTTTTGGTTGCAGTTCAAGTCAATTTCAACAAGATAGAATTATGCCAATAAATACAGGGTTATAGAAATATAAGACAGACAAAACTGTGGACATTAGGATAACACAAGAGGAAGAAAAGAAACCACTATTCCACATAAATTGAATGAACCGATTTCAAAGCCCTATTTCCCAGTCCTCAAGCAACTTCACGGGATGAGTCGCATACCATTGCAAAAAGCGGGTTTCTAAGTTTTGGCCACATTGGACACTTATAAGACAGGAAGTAAACCTTGAGTATCAGTAGTTTCAAAATATATTAACATTTATTACGTTTCAAAAGTATTATGCTGTCATAGTTGATGTTTAATTCCAAATGAATATAACACATCAATAAATTTAATGGATTCTCAAAAGTTACTAGTCGCATTCAATACCTTTTACTTAAGGGAAAGTGACTTTGTCTTTGCCTTTGAAAAGCAAAGAAAATAGGTTTTCATTGTGAATGAAACCGGAAGTGAAAAGATCACTTTTGCTGCTTTTGTTACTTTTGCATCTAAAACTGTGTCGGCCATAAATAGCATGATGAACATATTGAAATTGTTTGAAAAATAGTAAGTGACTTATTGATTGTGAAAAATGTTTTTTTATTGTTCTCCATGGTTTAATTATTCCTTAATTTATAACCAAAAAAAATTTACAACTACGTTACTTACGCCTTTAAATACGTTACTTAAACCTTTAAATTACAAGTTTTATCGGTGGGCAATCATCGAAACGAGCGAAGCGACGATTCAATATGGCTACCACTAAACCGGAAGTTAGTAGCTGTAAAGCCAGAAAAGTAAGAAAGGCAGATGGGGAAAGCGGGTACTGACTTGCTTTCAGAAAAGTGACTTTTGAGACGTCGCTTTCCTGAAAATGACGTCACTGAAAGTGACTTAAGCAAGATAAGTGAGAAAAGCGAGAAAGGTTAAGAGTGAACGCGACTAATGTCTTTCACAACTTTTTTTTTTTTTGTTCGCGCATAATATTTGCCGATTCAATTGTAAGTGAAGTTATCAGTTTGAAAAGGAGAAATGAATACGGGTGTGCTAGTCTATCATCAATAATAAACAATAGAAGAATTAAAATTTTTGTTACAACGTGTTTCGAGTATAATTTGCGAGTGTCTAAAAGTGTTACTTATAAAGTACAATTAAGGGAGCGGCGATGCCTTTATCATCTGTAATCTAATTTTATAATCAACTCATTAAAGTCTCAGTAAAGAAAAAGCTATGTGGCGCGAGTTCGCTGATTGGATATAAAAGATGAGATGTCTGCACTCTGCTGACATGGTTATCAGACCAAGAGTTGTAGCATTTCCGAAACTGCGCAATTTGTGAACTGCGAAGTAGGTTTTCTGGGCATTGTCTGGTTTACTGATACATTTGAAAAGCACTCTCACTTGATTTGGTTATTTATCCATCATTGAGGACCAGATACAACCATACATATTGTCTGCCTTCGGTCGGATGAGATATTCCAGCAGAACAGTGCGACATGATATATGGTCAGGATTATCTGGGAATGTTGGAAAAGCATGGCCAAGATTTCTAAGTATTCCTTAGCTTCCAACAATCCCACACCTAAATCCAATGAGCACTTTTATGGAATTATTTCGACCTTCATGGTCGTTCCAAGGATCCTCCACCACGTACCCTTCAGCAAATGTCGGACGCTGAAGTTGCATTCTGCATGATTCCAGATACGAGTTGATACCTTGCAGCTCTTATTGGCAGTTTGGGTGCTGTCCGTGTTGCGGCGTTATTCTGGATGTCAGTTGGTGGTTTATTTTTATTATAAATATTGCTATATAATATTGAAGTCAGTATGCCTTTGAAATTCTAACGCAATACGCTATTACAATGTAAACATAGAGGGTATTCCGTTCGAACCTCTCACATTTTCCTTAAAATTAAATTACGGATTGTAATCAATGCTAGAAGAAAGAAACGATCAAAT
Organism: Rhysida immarginata; assembly: GCA_023313115.1. Taxonomy (NCBI): domain Eukaryota; kingdom Metazoa; phylum Arthropoda; class Chilopoda; order Scolopendromorpha; family Scolopendridae; genus Rhysida; species Rhysida immarginata. The sequence continues at coordinate 1,128,546 of JAHWFO010010124.1, forward strand.
AATTTTATTTCATGGTTTTAAATTTGACCTGTCGCACTCACCTTGATCAAAATGGCGATTCCACAATAGCGTACATAAAGAGTAATTTGTTATGCGGAAATCAATAACTTCAGGTGAAAGAAATTATCGACGACTTTATGGAGTAGATGCGGTTTGAGACATTCCTGACGACTGGAAGTATTCTAAAACTTTCGGGTTGAATTTATATATTAAAATTCCATATATATTGGATATTGTTTGAGCAAACTGTGTGCACCTAAAGAGGTTTATTAATTTGTCAAATAATTTGATTTATTCTCACATTTTCCATCACTTTCTACCATACTTTCTGTTCTATTATCTGATAAATTGTAGAGGCTTGAACGGTACGCTCTGTAAAATAGGATAAACGCCAGTAGCAATCGTTTAATTTTTTAATTTTATAATTTTTTATGTTGCAAAGAAAAAAAAATCAAATTTTTGTCACCATTCCAACGACAGCGACCTGTTTGTATCTGATGCCAGTATATGTTGCTATTTGTGTCCAAGGATAGGCTTTGTTTCGCCGATAGTATAATGCCCATTCGATGCCCATAATTGCACGTCTTTCAAGGATTCCATACTTAAATCATCCTTTTACCGTCAGTATCACATCAATTGATTTAAAATGGTGCCAACTTGGCGGTTTGTGTTTAATTAAACCCGTCCTTGTTGTTCGTTTATGATGGTAAAATTTTGATTTACAGGAGAAAAACCCGAGAGATGCAGATGTTAATATTTAAAGGTAGGACAGGTGTAGCAACTTAATGATGACATCGTACGTGGTTTCCGTAGTTATTTCCTCAGAAGCAGGAAATTTTGTCACTTTGTGGGATTCATTAACATGTAACAAGCCAACAGCTTACGGGATCGAAGATTATGCTCTTTCCAAGGAAGTAATAAACATCAAAATATGGGAATATTATCCCGTATTTTCGGTCTGCTTGAATCACAAGCTTGCGACAAACTTATTAAACGAGATATGTGCTATATTTATTTTTATTGGGACTACGTTGAACGAGAGTTAAACATTTGGACCTTAATTTCGAACAACATGGTACCTTCAGGAAGTTGAGGAATTCGCGCTTAAGACTTGAAATCGTAATAGCAACAGGAAAATAGGCACCATAAGTTGGCGGCGTCCATGAAAGAACAAAATGAGTGCACTGGAACAAAATCACATCAGTTAATGCGTGTGAGAATGTCGAAAATTCAAAATGTCCATTTTGTACTTTGCTTGAGAAATCACCGTTAGAGACGTGAACGGTGATTGACAAAACATAAGATTATCACACTTATTACAGCAATGAAATAAAAAATCGCAAGCATTATGAATTCCGCAATAGTTTCTCTGAAGATCATCTTAGGGCTTAACGATGATTCACTAGAAACGAGGTTTTGAAAAATGGGTTCTAGGAATGTTTCCAAATAAGTTTTGAAATTTGAAGAGAATGTAGTGTAAATCCTTTTATTGCAAAATGTTTTTGTTAAATAAACGTATTCCGGGCACTATTTTGAAACTATCTCATCTTGATATATTTTACTGATGTTTTTACATTACATTATTTATTTACATGTAGGAAAAGTCGAAACGACTGAAAATTAAAAAAAAATTATCCCTGTATTTTCGTTCTCTCTCTATAAGGGTGCTCTGCTATTATTTAGACAAGTAATTAAATACAAATATTTATTTAGAAACCAATTATCGTATTTAAAATTTTAAATTAAATATTAAAGTCTATGGCAGCAATAGTGCCGCAGGGTATTCAAATACCACGCATTGAATACAGGGTATCCATAAAATAAATACAACTGCAAAAGTTAATTACACGTACACAACAAACTTTCTTGCAGTAATATGTATAATGCTTGAGTTTGTTTTCCTTTTGTTTTTTTTTTAAATTAATGCTCAGGACATCTTGTGCGTTTCATTTGTTACATGGACGATGTCTAGCTGACAGTTTACTTCAACATAATTGCGGCGACAAGAATGGATACACTTGACCAGTTCTCTTTCCCTTTTATACCAGTTCTCTTCCCCTTTTATACACTTCCTATAGGTTTAAATTTTTTAGCCTACTCTTCTATGCTCTTCCGTGTTTGTGGATCTTTTTTGAACTCCAATCGAAAGCTTCGCTGCACTTGTGTTAACGATTTCAATTCTACAAACCATAAGACACACGCTCTTTTCTTGTGTGTGGGTCGCCATTTCAGTTCATCCATGCTACCATGACGGCTACTTATTCTGATGCAAGTATATCACAGAATTAAAAAAAAAACAACAAAACTTTCAGAGTTTTTGCATGTTCCCGTCTTTTGTGGCTTACTGTTATTAAGTTATACTGTTGTTTACTTATTTTATTAAAAACATGCATACCGTAATTTGTTTATTTTTAAACGCACATGGAAACAACGCAAATGCTCCTAACACAATAAAATCTCACCGGGATGACAAGTGGTTGAAAACTGTCGATTTTAAATTGGATGGATTCAATCTATTGTGTGGATCGGATGCGCAAATTATTCCTTACTTTTTCATCCACTACTGACCGTAGTGAGCAAACCTTCCTGACATTTGTTTTACAATGGGCTCGATCGGGCGCAGCAATGTCAGCTTCTTCCCAGAAGATTTCGAGGTCTATTTCGAACGTTGTATGGCGTGTTTCTCTTTTCCTCTGGGTGGTATCCAATATATTACAGACTTGGATAAACGAGGTGCTACCCAAAATTTCCGAGAATTTCTTTTAAAGAGCAGAAAACGTACTTTTATACTTTAATTTCCGCTGTCACCTTCAAAGTAGTCACCTCCAGAACGTATGCAAGGATCCTACGAGTTTTCCTATTTTTGGAAGCAGTCCCGGAAGTCCGAAAGCTGTAGGGTATTAAAGATCAGTTGCGATTCCACTTGCATATCTTCGATGAAGTCATTTTGCCCTTTCATTTTAGGGAAAAAGTAAAAATTGCAGGGGGGTAGGTCAGGAGAATAGGGAGGATGGGGGACCGTTACCTTGTTGGTTTTTTGCCAGGAATTCCTTCACAACGAGCGAGGTGTGTGCGGGTGCGTTGTCATGGCGGAGCAACCAGTCTTTGTTCTTGAACAGTTCGGCCCGCTTGCGCAAAATTTTCCCTTCAAAACCTCGCAGTAAAACTTCCTGTTGGCAGTCTGACTAGGTCGAATAATTTGAAATTTCGCAGAAGCAGAAAAACACACTCCAACACAAACAGCAATAACTCACAAAGAAATGCGCCTACGATTACGAAACTTGGCAGAGCAACACTAAGGTGAAGATGCACCAAGAGGCTTCCAGCGGCAGAACCTCGTCTGTTTTTGGTTTGGACGGAATATTCAAATTCTCGGATATTTTGTGTAGCATCTCATACATTGGCATGGAAGACGCATAATATGTCCAGAAAGGAGCGTTTTTTCCAGTTTTTGCAAGGCGCTTCTTTGCAAGACTTTCTCACTGGTCATGCAGTCCCTGTAGGATATACTCAATATTCTCTCGTTGAAATTTCGGGCTATTCTTTTTGTGATCCTCCAGGTTTCGTTTGCATACATGGCAATTGGGACGAGGGTGATGGCATACAGTTGAATTCTTTACTGACATAGTCGGGATTTATTTAATATATTCAGAAAAAATTTGACGCTTGCATGCTTGATGCTTGTTTTCTGTATGATATGGTAGCAAATCCAAGATTTATTGCATTCTATCACAAATATAAAAATAAAGGACGCTTCACCATTCTTTTATGAAATTTGATTTTGTAAAGCATCAGATCAATTCTTAACGGAATGTTCTTATTAATAGAGTAAACTGAATAAAAATATCCTACCGGAACAAAGATGTTACAATTCCACATTAGTGTTTTGATATTTGCAGTGATAATGACTGTCGTATCTCTTTTGCCGCACCTTGAAGTGTTTTGCTGTCCGTCAAAATGTATGTAGCCCGCCTTGTAAAAGTTCTAATCAAAACAGTTCTGGCATAGTTCTTAAGGTGAGAAGTTTTGAATAAAAGGAGAAGAAGAATTTGATGATACTTCACAATTACTGTATGTTTTTATAAAATGAGTGAAACGGGGGGGACGTGTTACTTGCAATTGAATACTTCGTACAAGATTTCAACGATTTAATTTAATAAAAATTATAAAAACGCAATTACAACTTTCAGAATATCATGTACATTTAAATAAATTTTTTTTAATTTTGAGGAATACATTGCAATTGTTGGTTAAATACTTTATTTTTAGCAGATATATTGTAAATAAATTATAATCGTATTTCTCTCTTATGCGTTTTTGCTTGTCTGACAAAAACAATGAATGAATGAAAAACTTGTATTAAATTTCATGTTATTCTCAAGCCATAATTAAGCCTTATTGTTTCACATGGTGAAATAACAATCGCTGTTTTCATCTTTTCATGTAGTACCCAGGTTAGAGTTTTAATAATTGATTGTGCCCGTATTTTAAACATCATTATCTTGAGGACGTTGGCCCAGAGTAGTAATACGAGAAATGTTGGAAGGAGTAATTAAGAGGCCACCAAACCTCATTTGAGTGAGTCTTCCCCCTACAAAACCCATGTCGACCGCTACGGATTTTATCTCCTTGTACCTGTCGACGGCGGACGAAGAGGGGAGAGAGGAAAGGCGAAGAAAGGAAGGAAGGCGGGCGAGTGCGCGTTGTCATGGCGGTAGGCATCCCTTATCGCCGCCGCCGCCTTTTGTGTCATTCTCACTTCCACCACCGACCTGAATCTAATAAATGTAAAGCTCGTTTTTATCGCAGCCCAGATAATATTCGACTTGACGGCTCCATATCAGAGCCGGGTTTAAAAATATCAGATTTTATAAGATTAAATTCTCCTCTTCCACGTTAAAGTTGCCCAGTTCTTGCCTCTGGCTCGTTTCACAAGGAGTTGTCTGTCAAGACGGTATCAAATTGGATATTACCATTTTAGTGAACTCGTCCTCTTTTCATATTTATTGTCAAATATTACTATTTTTTTATTTGTATAGAACAAAAAACTGTAAATCGTTCAAACCAGTTGTTTAAAATGAAAATTCTTGCTTGGACGATGTTAAGCTCGGAGATGTTACTACATAAAGCAACCACGAGGGTCAGGGATCAACCAGTACGAAAAATTGTGATGCCCTTCTTATGTTCTCAGTATAGAATTGTGAAAAGCTTAGTATAAGAATAAATTAAGAAGAATAGGTTATTAAAGATTGGTTTGTTTATATTTTCGATCAGCGAGATAGATCATGTAGCCTACATATTGTAATTAATTAGACTACTGTATATTTTGTAGGAGACCGTGTATAGTATATAAATAAAAACGAGAGCCAAGGATAGCCTATGTAAACGTGAGTTATAGGTCGTTATTAAATACTGAATTTCATAAAATGACTTTCTCTGATGGCAGAAAAGTATAACTTCTTATTATAAGCTAATTTTAACTAGTAATTTTCAGCTCAAAACATAGTAATTCAAGAAAAAGTTATTAATTTTTCTTAACGTAAAGTTATATAGTGTCACTTTAGTTATATCAAGGCCAGCAACTCTTAAGTTAATATCTAATTTAACACAAGCATAAGAGAGACCAGGGAGAGTTGATATATTTCTTACTTATTAATTTTTCTAATTTTTTTAAAACTTTTGAAATTCCAAAACAATTTGAAATGACAACTTATTGTTGTATTTTTTAATTCGGCAATAATCATTTTCATATATGAAGCCTATTGTTTGTAAAAGATTTTTATCCTAGTATGTGTCTCAAAATGGCCCACGTTTGAGGTAAGCTGATTTTTCTCAAACGTGGCGCCCAAACAACTGTTTACTAAGAAACTTCAATGACCTTTTGAGATAATGAATATACAAATATCAGGAGTGGGAAAAAAATGACATTTTGAAATTAAAGAAATTGAAACTTGAACTCCATAAGGCTTCGCTTGAACAAAAAAATTAAAGGTTTACGATAATATTTCTTTTGTTAAATTGAATTGAAAAAATAATGTGAATGTACTTTTTCTCTAAATATTTTGTTGCCTCTAGCATCCACATTGTAGCCAGTACACGCATTTCAAGCACTGAAAGTCTGCCAACCGTATATCGTGCTTCCTGCGGTGCTAAAAGAAGACACACGGTCTACAAAAAAAAAATTAACAATGTAAAAGTTGAAAGCCATAATCGTGCTATCACAGCTAATCGTTTTTATTACCATTTGTTACGTGTACATACAGTGTATCAACATGAGATATTCTCAACTTGCCCCACTTAACGCCATTACGGTTTTCTATATAAAAACACGCGGCCTGTACGAAAAAAGAAACTAGCCATATTTACTCTGTCAGGCTATTACTCTTAAGAAATCCTCCACGTTACATACAAAATGTACTGAGACTGGAATGGAAACATGGAACTTTGCTTCGCACTGATTAAACAAATACCCCCCCCCCCCCCCGTCTATTGAAGTATAATTAAAAAACAACGAGCATACACACAGTTTGAAATCTTGGAAAAAAGCATTTCACTGGTGATGATACATTAACGACAGTGTATTAACGTGACCCCGTATCAACTTACCTCGGTCTCCTTTAAGAGCCAGATCAAGACATTAAACCTTTCGAATGCTAGAATGCTGAAAATTTACCGTCTCAATTTGTGCTAGTTGATTGTAAATATGGAGTAGTCTAACGTTTTGTATATTTTATTTTTGGTAATTAGGAAAAATTAGAATTTGCGAATCTCTAAAAACACTCATACGATCTTATATTAAAATTTAAAAATGTACATAACTGACAAAAATTTAACATAATGCCAGATTCGACGACGATTCGAAGAAGCAGGTTCTTATTCCACTAAATACTCATTAGTTCCTTCGTCCATCGATAATTTCTCATTCTCTACTATTTGAATATAAAAGTGGAAAAATCAACTAAAAATTCATGATGCAATTTCATTGCCATTTTATGAAGCTTTTCGGGCACCACTGTGCCCTTCATCAGGTGAAGATTGAAGACGAGTCAGCTGCTTATGAAGAACGACAACATACATGCAGAAATAAAAAATTATTCATTATCTATTCAAATTTTGTTTATTTTCTGCATACTATTTTGTCGTTCTTCATAAGCGGATGACTGTCTTCAATCTCAATCAAGTGGTGCCCGAAAAGCCTCGTGAAATTGCATTGAGATTGCATCATAATTTTATCTTTCTACTAGTTGACAATGGCAAATTTCACCGATAGACGAAGGAAGTAACGAATATTTATTGGTATTATAATCTGTTTTTCTTCAAAGCGTCATAGAAATTCTCAAAATTTTTGGAATGTTTGCCTCTTGGGAAAATAAACTTTTTAAATTAATATAATTAGCACAAAACATTTAATAATACATGTATTATACAGGGTGGTTCATAGGTCCTTCCGGGTTTCGGATGTCGATAGAAAAGTAACGGTAACAGACAGTTGAAACGATCATATCAGCGGGTGGAGAATCTTTCCAAGGTTTGCACTTACCTACTGGTATTCCATATCTCCACCCTTGAAGACGCGGTAGACATGAATTCTCTTTCAAGTTCCTGCCGCACATCCCAACACCTGACGGTCGATGCCAGCGACTGCATGAGTGATCCACTCTCGCAGTTGGGCTAAATCATGTGGTAAAGGGAGCACGAACATATTATTTCTGACGTAGCCCCATAAGAAAAAATCACATGGGGCCATGAAAGAAGAGGAGTGTCATCTCGAGCAGCACGTCCAGTCTGCATCTGTTTGGACCAACGATATAAAATGAGTAGATCGCTTATGTGGCCGCCATCTTTGGGCAATTTAAAGGCGGAGAAAAGACTATGGTGAGAAAAGTGGAACTAATCTCTATTGTTAGTGTAGACGCCATTACTGTGGTTGGCAGAACAACATCGCCAGCCAAAACGCCATTACTATATATCCGCTTTGTCGCCAGCTGAGAAAGCACCCCCCCCCCACCAACATCGTGCTTGTAGTCCGAAATTTCTTAAGCGACCTCTCCCAAATTTAGATGCTTTTTAATAAATGCGGTGTATAATTTCATAAATACCTCTAAACAATCATTCTGGTATCACTGAAACGACGGTAACATGGTTGAATATCGACATCTTTTATGTATCAACAACCACGACCAGGATTTTTACATGAGAAAAACATTTTAAGACGCAGAAAGATAAAAACACACCTGTGAAAGGTCAGTGGTGAACCTTTAATTTGTCTATTACTACAATTTAAAGCTGGACAAGAAATTGGCATTGAGTTTTACTGTGTTTGTCTACGCAAACTTCAAACGTAAGCATACGATGAAGGCCATGTTTTGCCAACCAAAGCAATGGCCGACAGGCTTTCAAATGGGGACGCGTTGGTGGCGCTGAAAGCAGCTCATGAGCGATCTACTCATTTCATATCGTTGGTTTGGACATATGGAATACCTGTAAGATATATGCAAAATTGGAGAGATTCTCTATCCATTGATATAAGCGCTTCCGCTGTGTCTATCTTGGTTATTGTTCTGTCGACTTCCGAAACCCTGTTCTTCTGACTTGTAATAGAATGCACTGAAATATTTAATATTTTTTTAATTTATTAAAGTAAAAGGACTGCGTTACACAATTGATCAAACACCCGATCACAGAAGAGCCAAAAAATATACGTATACACATTTCAATGCAAAAGAAAAAGAAAACTCTTATAATACTAAATTATGAAGGTATCAAGGGATGAATATTTATTTATACAATTATAAGTGAAGCGCAAAACTTTTTGACTACGGCGAAGTATGCTGCTGGTACATTGTCCTGATAACTCTCATCTAGATAATCTTCCATGTGTAATAATATTGGAATGTAAACGTAATAATCTTATCTACTTTGCTTTAAAAAGTCATAGATAACATCTATTAAAGTGTTTATTCATTTTCTTTGGATTCTGTACTGTGTATATTCCGGATTAAACAATGTTCAGTGTAATATATGTTACAGGAGCTATAGCTAACTGTTCATTAGGGAGATATTACGGCCGAAAGTTGGGAAGAGTAGAAAATATAAACGCATATACTGAACAGTTAACTAGATTTTGATAAATGAAAAAAAAATTGAACTAAAATGGTAAAAATGTGCTTTGCGCTTAATGACTAATTTAAATCAGGTTTCGAGTGCAAAATTGTGGAAGCCCATGGGAGAATATGAAGCGCCACTTTGTCCTTCGTCATTCCATTCAAGAGACGGAAATTAATAAAGGGAGTTGGGAAAAGAAAATAAAAGCTATGAACTCGATGAACTAATCGATCCCACTTGGCAAGACCCAGCAGTTCACTGTCCGTGGCTTGGTTTAGAGAACGTATCCAAATTTAAGTCACGTGATTCCCTTGGCCTTGACTAGAAATCGTCTCGACTGCACCGATGAAATGAGGAAGAGGAAGAAGTGTCTTTACCTTTACTGGCTTCCTCTTTCCGTTTGCACATTTTACTGCCCTGCTCTTTTAACACACGTTTAAAAAACGGTCTTAAATCAGCTTTGATTATAATTATCGGTCAGGCATCGTTGGAAAGATTGATTTTTTTTTTAAATTTGTGGAAAGGAAATAATGAACGGATATAAATTAAGAGAAGGACGAGACACAAGAACCCTGGAATACAATAAATAATAGTTATAAATTAAAAATACAATTTAAATATAAAAAAAAAAAAAAAAAGGAAAGGAAAGGAAATAAAGAGATAGCGGTAACAAGTAAACCTTGTTTTAGCATATATTAGATTCACAAAAATCGATTTTTAGTTTGATATGGAAAGGATTGAAAACTAATTAAAAAAGAAATTAATGAAAAAATCGTGAATTAAATTATCAAATCTTCTTCGCTCTGAAGTAATGAAGTAACGCAAAAAGAAATTACCTTTGATATAAGGAATTGTCATTTGCTAATCGGAACTTTGCTCATTTGTAATTCATAGAAGACACAATCAATTTAAAATGTTAGAAAATAACTCTATTACTCTAAAGATGAAATGCGATAATATTTCTTTATTATTTAATAAAATCTTGTAGACATTCCAAGAAGGAGTTTTTGCTGAAACAGAAATTATTAATATACTATCTTCTATATATATAACTAGCAAAGGTACCCGGCGTTGCCCGGGATAATTACACATGGATGTAAACAGAACAATCTCAAAAAATTAAATTAAATTTTGCAATATCTTAAAAATAAACACATGAAAATGCTTAGAATTAATACAGTAAAAATTCTTAATGAAAATTCGAAAAAAATCTTTTTAAAGGCTCACAATGGCTGGACCTCTCCAATAATTTCTTACTCACGTAATCTTACCTTAGATGTATACTTAGTGTTGTTGCAATTTCCACTCTTCTCTCGATGTGTTGAAGCAAAACTTGGCCATTCATCACTTTGTGCAGTCTAGCGCTCGCCGATTCTTCTATTTACTTGCTTCCCATTTGCTCAATACATCACGGAGCTAACTATCGTCTTTCCACTCTTTCTCAATAGTCTGCTAACTCTCCATTATCTCCATTTACTGATCATTTTTAAAGATTTTCAAGAAATTGTTAAGTACTAAGAACTCTCTTTTCTAAGAAAAGCCTGAATAACAGGAATTCTATGCATTGTTACAAATTGAAACTTATCCATATTGCATCATCATTTTATGTTCATTGTTATAATTCTTGGAAAGTATTGCTTTATCATTGCATCATCATTTTGAGCTCATTGTTATTGGTGAATTGCGTGTTGAAACCATTGTTGATACCTATTGTTGCACAAACTTTTATTTGCATTGTTGGTCATGAGATATATATTGTTGGTCCGTGCAGAGTGTTTGTGAATT
>JAHWFO010010124.1:1139835-1157746 GCA_023313115.1 Rhysida immarginata
TCTTTCCAAGAATTATAACAATGAACATAAAATGATGATGTAATATGGATAAGTTTCAATTTGTAACAATGCATAGAATTCCTGTTATTCAGGCTTTTCTTAGAAAAGAGAGTTCTTAGTACTTAACAATTTCTTGAAAATCTTTAAAAATGATCAGTAACTGGAGATAATGGAGAGTTAGAAATTATTTAGACTAGCAGTGGCATCCTTGGAGAGGTCCAGCCATTGTGAGCCTTTAAAAAGTTTTTTTTTCGAATTTTCATTAATAATTTTTACTGTATTAATTCTATGCATTTTCATGTGTTTATTTTTAAGATATTGCAAAATTTAATTTAATTTTTTGAGATTGTTCTGTTTACATCCAAGTGTAATTATCCCGGGCAACGCCGGGTACCTTTGCTAGTCTTTCTATATATATAAAGAAGGATGTTTGTGGGTCTGTTTGTTTGTTTGTTTTTTATACAAATCTACAGTTTTATTCCGATCTTGATAAAATTTCGCATACATGATCTTCAAAGCATGAGGAAGGTCACTGTCTACCTCAGATTTCGAAAAAATTATAATTATTGATAAAAAATCGATATTCATGGTTATTGCAGGGCATATTAATGAGAAATATCTCATGACCAACAATGCAAGACAAAGTTTTTGCAACAATAAGTATCAACAATGGCATCAACACGCAATGCACAAACACTCTGCACGGAACAACAATATATATCTCATGACCAACAATGCAAATAAAAGTTTGTGCAACAACAGGTATCAACAACGGTCTCAACACGCAATGTACCAACACTATGCAAGGATCAACAATATATGTCTCATGACCAACAATGCAAGGCAAAGTTTGTGCAATATAGAATTCAATGCATAGAATTCCTGTTATTCACGCTTTTCTTAGAAAAGAGAATTCTTAGTACTTAACAATTTCTTGAAAATCTTTAAAAATGATCAGTAACTGGAGATAATGGAGAGTTAGCAGACTATTGAGAAAGAGTGAAGGACGATAGAGGAAGCACTCCTTTAGTTCCGTGCTGTATTGAGCAAATGGTAAGCAAGTAAATAGAAGCATCGGCGACCGCTAGACTACACAAAGTGATGGATGGCCAATTTTTGCTTTAAGACATCGAAAGAAGAAAGGAAATTGCAACAACATCAAGTGTACATCTAAAGTAAGATTACGTGAGTAAAAAATTATTTAGACTAGAAGGCATCCTTGGAGAGGTCCATCCATTGTGAGCCTTTAAAAAATTTTTTTTCGGTAAATCAAGTCCCGGTATATCGCCTAGAATGGATTTTTTCAGTGAAGAGGTAAATTCCTGTCTTTCGGATTTTTCTAAGAATGGATATCCCTTCGCTCTAAATTGTAGTGATTGAGTTATTATTTAACCAATTTGGAGGTTTAATTTAGCTTTTTGAGGTTGTCCTGTTTACCTACAAGCGTAATTATCCCGGGCTACACCGGGTCCTCTGCTAGTATGCTTATAAGAGAAGCGGACACTACAAGTGTATTCATTCTTGACGAATCGATTGTTATATGACATACCATTATCTCGGTATTCTTTACGGTCACTGTTTTAGCACATAACTTCGACTTGAAGGGTCCACGAAAAATCCATAAAAGTTGATACAGCCGAGTAAGATCTTGATGGTCATATTTCTAAAAACTTAATGTTTTCAAGTTATCGTGCAAACAGCGGACGGACGGCCGGCCTGATAAACTTACAGATCAAGCGTGCTAAAGCTCCTAATAAAGAAATTTACAACAAGGCCTTTGCAACTTTACCAATTTCATCGTTGTATTATGTTCTCGTATTCTGAGTTGGTCTTCGCTTACTCTTTCCCTTGTTATTTTATTCTTGCCGGTATATTACGCTAAACGCAAATACTTTCGTCATCTTCCTTTATTTTATAAAACGGAATTAATACGCCAAGTGAATTTTCTAAATTTGGGAATCTTTACATGAATTGTCCTCGCCTGATAATTTGAAAATTCCTCCCAAACACTGATTTTCAATAATAATGAAATGAATTTATCATTGATGAAAAAAATAGGAAAGAAAATTCCACAGCCTGGATTCGAACCAGGAATCTTCAGCTCATGTCCCTGACGCGCTAACCAAATGCGCCACTGTAAGCATTCAGCTCATGAAAGCTATTTACGTGTCTTTTAAGCTTGGTTAGAGCAGTTATCTAGTCTGCAGGCTGGGTCTATATTTCCTAAGGCGCAATTTTCAGTAAAGAATAAATCAAGATGGGTCCATAAGGGTTTTATCATACGCCAAACCCCAGATGTTAAATTATTGTGGAAAATAGAAAAGAAAGGCATGAGCTGAAGGTTCCTGGCTTGAATCCGGGCTTGTGGAATTTTCTTTCCGATTTTTCATCAATAATTTAACACCTGATGTATGGCGGTATTATCTTGATTTATTCTTTAAAGAATTTATTTCCTAAGATAAATAAAGGGCCGACCATCTTTTATTAAAATTGCCTAAGAACTTAGGATTATATATTGAAAGCACGGCACATCATTTCAAGCAAAAATTCTAAGCAGCTTCTTCGGGAAAGCTGATTGAAATATCTCTTATTAAAATCATCTCACTGCTATGGATTGTCATCATTCTTAGTCATTCAAGTGATTTCAACATAAATTAATTTAAAGTTTAGTTACTTCGACGGAAAAAAAACTTCTCTTATTTTAATTTTTATTTCTGCAAGAAAGGCCTTAATTGAAACACCAAATGATAAAGTATACATAAAAATTTAGCAACTTGTCTCTATTTGAGATAGACAGAAAAAAATAAAAGAAAATTTTAATTCCATTGGCCCTTAAGCGAAATTTTATCAAATATTAGCATATTTGAACTAGAGAAAATTAATTATAGCTGAACATTTAAAGGAAAAGAAAACCCATAGGAAGCAATCCTCTATGCTTTTTCAAAGTCTAGACTGCCTGTCAAAGTATCCCCATGCGCCAAAAGTACACATAGTGCGCCAGCTTTAAATGAAAATGATACCGACAGTAACATATTGGACTATCCTTTGTTGCATTTACTTGCTGCAACACGACCAAGAAGGCTGTTGACAAGTTTTTACGCTTCTCTGGCGAAACTGATACGTTACCACTCGGCCTTTAAACGATCAAATAACTGATGACGATTAGTAGCCACTAGCTTGTGCATTCGTATGCGGCGCTCCAGCACAACCCAGGAGTGAACTTGACGGTAACAACTTGATGTCAGCATGAGTGAACAACGCCTTTGTTGAACGAGCAGCATTGCAGGAGCATTGTCTTGCTAGAAGAAGCCGTCTGGTGCATTGCCAAAATATCCTGTTTCCGTTCCAGGAAATTTTCCAATATTTTTTGGCACCTTGGAGCATTAAGTCGCATGTAAACACCAGTTATTGGATCCCACGCCGCCTGCTGTAAAGAACGTAGCCCACACCATGACCCACTATCGGAATCCTTCACTGTGAACTCTTTCATCGTATTGTTCTTTTTGTTGCCTAGAGACCTATACATGACCGTCGGAGTGCTGAAGAGTAAATCGGCTTTCATCACTCCGTATAAACTTTGCCTAGTCATCATTAATCCAATGGCGACAGTCTTCACACAATGGCGGACGACGAAGAGCATTCATCTTTGAGACAAAAAGTATCCTCTTTCCGAAAAAGTCCATCTCATGAAGGATACGTTGCAAACTACTGCACGAACTGATGGGCCATGAGCTACGGTCGATGAGCAGGCTTCTGGGTCCACTGCAAAAACAGCAGTTATGTCCTGAAGTGTGAGTTTTGAGATTCTTCAGCATCACCGCGAAAGAGTACGTTGATTCTAAGCTGCCCGGAACGTTCTGCATTCATCATTGTAATTTTCTGTTTGTACTTTGCACATCATGTACAGTGGATCGAAGATGCCCGGCGAAAACACTGACTTCGTGAATTGATTTTTTTTTTCATTACTACGGCACCCTATGATAATTCTCCGAATGTCGGACAACTCGCAGCATTTCTGTATGCTGGCTGACGGAGTGAATGCCGTTTTAGCTGCTGTTACATTTCTTTTACATCACTAGTGAAGGGCTGTATCATGGGAGTTAAAACCGCAATAAAATAGGGGTAGACGATAACTTTGGCAGAGCAGTGTATATAGTCTTGCAATTTATCGTACTTGCCAACAACTCATTACAGACGACTCTAGCAATGCTTTTTAAAATAATTAAATTTTTTCTTTCAAGTTTACTTAATATTATCCATTTCAAATTTAAACTGAGACAAAGTATAATCCTCTTCATCTGTGATGGTAACATCAGAAATAGTTTACGTAGGTTGTTGAAAATATCCGTCTAATGAACTCCTTGCTGGTCTATGTGATTTTAAGTCGGCATACATCAGTGACGACATATTGACTTAAAGACTTTCTAATTTAAATTACAGGATATTTATAATTAAACTGACAGCACACAGAGCCGTCTGTAGCTCGATCTCACAACCGGAATGTTACCAAATTGGTAGGGGGACTAATGACGATATGTGAAGAAGACTTCCGCGGAAAAAAAAATTATTGTTGCAAACGTTGCCGATAGGGTAAAGATGGCGCTGTTATAGTATAAGAGTCGAAAATTTGCATAAAACGCAAGTAAAAATCCATACTGCAAATTCTCGACTACGTAGGTGATTACAGCGCCAGCAATTCGGCTATAAAGAGTTGGGGAAAAGTACTGACAAACATCCCAATGACCAGCTTAGCTCAATATGCGTTTTACGTTACGTCAACATGCGGGGCGCCAACTTTTCAGTTTCACTTCAATTCTGCCCTTGTTATTCTTTACACTGCAGGGCGCCAACTTTTCCCCTATCGGCGACTTTTGGAACTACATTTTTTTTCGCAATCCTTCTTCTCATGTCATCATTAGTTCCCCTACCAATTTAGCAACATTCCGGTTGTGAGATGGAGCTACAGATGGCTATGAGTACTGTCAGTGTAATTACAAACATTTTTTTCTAAGTGAGAGGTTGAGTTTTTTTTTTTTTATCTATTTCGTAGTTATTTGATTTTTTTATTTTTACTTCAACATTTGTACTTATAAATAATTAATTAGATTAAATAATTAAAGAATTGAAGATTTTTTTTGAAATTTCACTGGTATTTTTCGATGACGTTAAATCTTCTCCAAAAAAATCATCTCCAAAATTCTGCAGAAATTTTTCGCAAACATTAAAAAAATCTTTAATTGTTTAGTTATTTAATTTAATTTAACTTAAAATTATTGTTTATAAGTACAAATGTTGAATAGATTTAAAAATTATCAGGCGTGGGAAAAATATTCCATTTGATATCTTCAGGAAGCTCACTGGCACGGCCTTTTACATCAAAAGATACTCCAACCATTGTTGGAGGCAGAAGATTTCTGTGTTTACGTTCCTCATCGACAGGGCCCTTCAAACTCCACTGAGTAAAGATAAATTAAACATCGAGCTACAAGAAATTTAAAAGCATTGCCTTGAAGAATGGATATACCACGGACATTATAGAAAATAAGATTTAGACTTTTCATAGTCAACGCTTCCCGACTGTCTCCCATTAAGAAAAGCAAGCGATTCGTCTCCTTGTCATTTAATCAACCTTTGACAAAAAAGAATCTTTAAGTACCACGGACTGGAGTTTTTTTTACAAAAACCCAAATAGTTTGAAATTCTTAATTGGCAACCCAAAGGATAAAACTGACTCCATCAATAAATCTGGAATTTATGAACTACCTTGTGGAATTTGTGAGGCTGTTTACAAAGGCCAGTCAAAGCGTCCCGTGGAGATGGGATGGAAGAAACACATGGCGCATATCAAGTATCATCGACCGGAAAAATCGGCACTGGTGAAGCACATCATTTAAAATGGCCACCAAGCTTTAATATTGCGTGATGTCCAGAATATCCTAGATGCCTTGAAACACTTGAAATTAATAGAAATAAGCGGGTACAATTATTAAACCTTGATCTGGCTCCTTGGGGTGATTCCAAACTATTTCAATTGGTTAATTAGCCAAGCGTCAACCCTCCCCCCCCCCCACACTAAATTCAATTCTTATTTTTTCGACTGTGTTTTTCTGGTTTTTATCCATGAAATTTTACCTGATTGGTATGTACTTTTTACCTTATTGTTTCTATAAGAACGTCATTGTAATTTTACTTGATTGGTCTTCATCCACGACTTTATGTATTTAAACGATCCTATTCTCTCATTACTTTGTATTCTTGCTGAATGATGGTCATAAGGTTGGTCGCAATGTACATATAAGAAGTAAATTCTATTTTATGTGGACAAGAGGTTTCTTTATTTTTACTACAAATATTGAGTGAAAATTAAAAGAAAAAAAAAATTACAAACATCTGTATATATGTATTAAATACTATTTGCGGTTGAAGGACTACTTCAAGCCATCTTTATAAAACATGAAATTATCATTCATTGCTTGATCTACAAACAGTAATGCTTTAAGAGTTGTAGTAAGTACGAAATTTGACAAGCAAGAAATAAATGTCTTAGAAATTTCTGTTTTAACAAAAGCGACAACATTTAACTGAACACCAATTAAAAAATTTATTCCTTAAAGTGAATTTCCAATTAGTGATGAGTCACGATTTCAACTTAAAAAATTATTTATTTAGAGCACCTGCATTCAGTTTTGTGCAATATATGCTGTTTACTTTAGAAATAGATTACCTTTTTATTATAACGCAAAACACTTCTATCCTGTTAAATTAGATATTAAATTGTGTAACTTTTAAAAAGCTTTTATAATTGCAAACACTTACCACTTAAGAGGTTTTTGGATTTTTCAAAGTATTAATAAGTATTAATTGTAGTTATACTGGAAAGCTATAAATGTTTGTAGATGTTAGAAAAGCGGATAAAGAGTCATAAACATGTAAGAAAAATGCATAAATATTTAAATTTAAAACTAAATAAGAAGAGACAAAAAATGTAAAATATTCAGGAAGATACAAGTTTTCAATCTTAAAGAGAAAGAATAACATTTCACGATTTTATCACCGAAAGCAAAAATACGAAGAAATTAAAGATTACATCAAAATAACTTATGAACATTTGTCCGTGAATAAGATTTATTAATAGATAAAATCATAAAGAATGTTGATATTGGAAAATTTTCTGACTAGGAATCAGAAGATTGGCCAAAGAATATGAAAAATGGAAGGTTACTGCATACCAATCAAAGCACTAAGTCCCCGAAGAAGAAGATAATTTACGAGTAAAACACGTGAGGAAGCTTCTTATCGTAAATTGGTTATATTGATGTTTAGAAAGGTTGAGGTTAATTACACAATTAATATAAGTGGTCGCGCTACGTGTAAGATATAGAATATTCTAAAAAATCATGTAAATTTATATGCCTTCGTACGGATTCACGAAGATAAGAAAAATGACCTATTTGTTCTGCCTTTCAAATTATCTAAAGATGATGTAAAAGAAATTTCCGTTTAATTTTCTAAGTCATCTGGAGATTTGTAAATGGGGTTAAAATGGTCAAGGATTGTCATCTGTTCTAAGATGAATCATCATGATATAACTAATCGATTACGGAGCTCTAGTTATCTATTAAAGACTGTTTGCATAAATACCGTAGATGTCGTGAGTCATTGTTCCCATCAAAAGATGACATTAAAGCAACGTCCTGTATGACATTGATCTTTAAAGTTCACACAGATTCACCATATCACAATCAAGTTCTAAATAACGAAGAATAGTCATGAATCTTTTCGCTGATAAGCTTAAAATAAATAGATGATGAGTATGGATATGGGGTGATTTATATTTTACGTCTGAAGGTTACGAGAAATTGAAAAGTCGATCGACCAACACCTTTCACTCAAGATTAATAATTACCAAAATTACTTTGGTCAAACGGAAATTAAATTGGCTTCAGATCAAATAATATTGGCATTTGAAGGCTCACAAAGCTGGAATCCAATTAAAAATCGAAAAACCCATGGCAATAACGATTTCTGCTCCATTGTGGTCCCATACATTTTATTAATAGCGAAGTTGTTAGCCTTCGTTCAGCTATTTGCTTATTGGTTCCTTTTATCTGAGAAATTTTATTGCCTAAACAAAGTTATAGATATTGAATATGGAATTGCATTCGCATATTAGAAACGCAATACGCATTTAAACAAACTATTATTAGTTTAGTTTGCTATGAAATTGAGCTCATTTTTTCAAATATTCTAAATATTTAAGGTAGTTTCTAAGATTTATAAGCAGCTAAATAAATTTTTTCTATTACCAATTATTCTACTTTTGCTAATTAGCTTACACTATAAGGATACGTGTAAATTTGGCTGTTATTTCAATATAAGTGGATGGTTCAGAAAAACAGCGAATTAATAATATTTTAGGAAAAAAAGTATACTTGGGAAAAAATGTTCTTATGGAACAGCTTGACAGTCCCCTGTAGATGACATCACTTGCATAATCGTAAAGGCAATATGTAAATATGATGGTGGCGCCCTTAGCGGTTTTCCACAAAAGAGCAGCAGGTTTGTGTCGTCGGTTGGGGGGGGGGGGGGGCGCAGTAACGTGTATCCGCGGGAAATTCATTGAAGAAGGTTGCAACAATATGGAAAGAAAAGTGTGCGAATGGGTGGACAGGTTTCGGAAGAAATGATTTCCTAGCTGAAGAAACGAACAAAATATTTTTTCTGCGGAGTAAAGAGGTTGATGCAACGGTGTGAGATGTGTAAGAAAAAGAAAAGTGCATTTTATAGAAAAATAAAGTTTGTATCTGTAACTTAATTATATATATATATATCTTATGAATCGACTGCGAATGTCAAATTACTGGTCAATACTATACAACACTTTGGGCAAATAGCAATTTAGAAAAAATGTTCGTGAATGATAAAAAAAAAAGTTTCACCACGACTTTACACACGTTTATTGAAGTTCGATCATTTAGCAAAAAAAATTAATAGAATTGAAATTTAAAATCCATTCGCAACCACCGTACTCCAATCCCATGCGTCTCCAAAATACAAAACTTCTCTTTTCAAATAAGTGCTATTGGCCTTCTGCATTTAGCTTAATAAGCTACTGTGTTGTATGGATAAAGCAGAGGTGGTAATTCCTCTTGAAAATACACTATCCTACATTCTAATGGAAAGGATTGTACATTTGGTACGGGTAAAAAGTGATATTTTGTTGAGTTCTGCGTGCTGAAATTAGTCAGACACCTGTCTGGGCATATTTTCTGCAAGATTCCAATAAATAGCTTCCAATAAATATTTGGGTCTATTATTGCTGTAAGAACCTAGGCATGTCAATAGTACATTTCGGACGCGGCTCCCTAGCCATTACTCAACATGGTGCATTATCGTCATGAAAGTAACGATCTTTACCAAAATATTCCCCACAAAGCATAGGAAACACCCAATTATCCAAAATTAAAGGAAATATACAGCTTCAAGTTCAAAACTGCCTTCGACCACATGGAAGGGTCTCAAGCCAAGCCATGAAAACACACCCACACCATTTCTCAGGAAATTCTCTACCATCACCAAAGTTCATGCTTGGAGCGATGCACTCAGGTAAAAGGCGCTCCCTAGCATTCGCTATACCCAAGACGTGCCCATCCAACTGAAATCAATGTAGCGTGAATCGTCACTCTACAAAATATTTTTCCACTCCTCGACAGTACAATCCCGGCATTCCAAACACCGCTGAATTCTGGCATCCTTGTTGTTTAACGAAATGTTTGGCTTTCTGTGCAGCTACACATCCTGAATGTCGAATGTATCCAGTTCCTTCGGTCGCGTTCAGTGAGTTGTGGGAATCGTCCGACGTAGTGCTATCAAGTTTCTATACCCTGTAGTGTTCCATTTTTTCACGATATCACTGATAGTTGAACGTGGCTGTGATAATTTTTCCGAAATTTCACGAATAAACATGCCCGCATTGTGATACCCGATTATTACTACCTGACTCCCGCTGCTTGGAGCTCAAGCTTTAAAAATTAATATCTTCAAAACGGAGCAAAACACAGTTTTGAATTTTTTGTATTGTTTTTATGAAAGTATGTGTAAGATATTAATAATTTTTTAACGAGAGCTCCTCCCACTCTCAAAGTCACTAAGTTCCCTTCGTTTAGCCATTCTCCAACAACGACTACGTTACACTTGAAAATTACCCTACCAGCATAACAAATATTCTCCATCAGCTTTTGAAGTGCGAGCTTGGATTCCAACGCGCAAGTCCGATTTCATGTAAATTAGGAGGTGTCCGTTCCATTATTGTAGGGTAGTGTAGGCTTTCTTTGAACATTTATCGCATTCTAAAATTAATGAATATTTTTTTGTTGAATTCATGAAACATAATGAAATGATGTGTAATTTAATGAAGATGCTTAAATAACAATTGGAAATCTATTATTAAGCTAAACATTTTTATTTTAAGCCCTTAATTATTGTTATATTGTCTAGAATTTTCATCTGGGCAACATATGGTTAGAACAGTTTTACCTTTCAAGCATCGTATATTCTTTCTTATACAGATGAGAAAGACTCTTTATTGCAGCATTGATAAACGATGATTTCAGAGCCAAAAGATTTCCGTAAAATGAAGGAATGCCATAAAACAGACTTGAGAATATGAAATACCCGGTCGAAAGGCGTTTGCATCTGAACTTTCGTTACGATCAGTTCATTCTTTCGGGGTAGGTCGATTTTATTTTGTCAAAGACTGCACTTTTTGGCGTTCCTCCTTTCATGGAGAATTTTTTTGGTTCGGAAACATCGCTTGTCAATAATAATGAAATAATAATAATAATATGGAACAAATCAAAACTTCGTATCTGGACATGGCCTGGATTGTGCAAGACCCCGCTTGCACCGTAAAAGGCCCACGGCCAGAGTTATGATCTGGAGTGCCATTTCGTTCGATAGCACCCCTTTTGTAGCCTTTCGTGGTACCCTCACAACACAACGGTACGTGGAGGACATTCCACGACCAGTTGTTCAGCCAATTCCTTTCAAGGCACATTTTTAAAAAAGACTATGCCTGGATTATAGAACAGGCCATACATTGCGGGCTTCTCAGGGGATTGTCTCTGTGGTTGCGACACACTGTCTGGGCAGTCAGAACTTTGTACATTCATCACCAGCCCAGAATGTCGATGAATTAAACCGCCAATTGGAAGTCGCTTGTACGATATCCCTCAGAACACTGTTCGGCAACTTTATAAATCCATATCACTTCGGGTAACAAGTTGTATTCAGGCCAAAGATGGGTTAACTTATACTAATTTGCTGGATTTCTGTCCAATAATTAATTCAGTTCTTCTGAAAATTTAATTATTTCTTCTATACACAGACATTCCACGAACCACGTATCATATCAATTACTTACTTACTTCTTGGTGTGTCGTTTTTTTTTGTATTTTATGCTAGCCAATTTTTTAATATGTGGACACTAGGATAACAACAGAGTAAGAAAAGAACCACTATTCCACATAAAATAAAATTCATGTGTACATTTCGGAGCTCTCTGTTTCCTTCCTCCGTTGTTATTATAGTATGTCTTTTCATTATTATCCTCAAACGTTTTGTAAATGATTAAACACCTAAATTTTTTCGATGGTACATGCAATGGATATTACCATACTGTAATAACATTTTAGAGACGAAATCAAACTCCATCAGAAAAAAAAAATCACCTTGGGGTTCTTTGAGAATTTAAAAGTACTGACAAATGTAGGCGAAGAACAGTTTGGGGATGCTTGCAGAGAACTTTCTTTAACTCGAGAAACCCAAGTGTAGAGTTTTCGAAGCAGATAAGCGAAGCGTAATGTTTCTCTCTCCTTTTTTTTCGTTTTCCTTTGGTCAGAAGTGGTACACTGGAGAGTGCAAGCGTGATATGAATGCATACATGAGGAGCACGAAGAAAAAAGGAGGAGAAAGAATGGGTCCCGGGTAGATTTCACCGTGACGAGGAGAAAGCTTATGGCGAAAGGGACTCTCGTTGCAATCTTTGTTTCAAAGCAGGACGATTTATCCCCAGGAGCAGGAAAAGAAAGAGACACTCGATTAGGGGAGGAGGACTCGATAAGCAAGTCTAAGAAATTGAAACTTCTTGTGAATACGAATTTCCCTCTAGCCTTCTGCCATTTCGAGAAGGGTTGTCGGTGAGGTGCGCAATACCCTTTGATCAAGTATCCCCCTCCCAACCTCCGTCTATTCAACCATCCATCCATCTTTTCATCGATCGTACACGGCAACGAACCTGCGAACTGACACGCACACCGTGTCGGTGTATGTACAAATTGCACTGTTACTCGTTTCTAAAACAAATGTCTAAATGGGCAACGAACGGTCCGGGAATATTTTGAAATGTCGTCACGGTTTGTCGCCCGTTGACAAAAATGAGAATAATGCCTCGCCCATTAACTTTTGTTATTTCGGTATTCATTAAAAACTAATTAACCTTGCTTGATTTACGACTTGGAACATCCACCGATTTATTATCTGGAAATTATGAGATGTTCGAATGCTCACTCTGCTGGCACTCCGCCAATCGTATTATAAACATACAATTCTCCTTCAGGCATTGTGCATAGCAAATTGTATGCACAAATTCCCTTTGAAAATTAGAATGCGGCTTGTTAAATAAACAGCTATGAATATAAAAGAGGCTTTGAATATTCAACCATTTAAAGAAACCATTGCTGATGATACAGAACAAAAGGGAATCTTATCACTTTCAATTTTGTCGTTATTTGTGATTTCCTCAGTATTTGAAAACAGTAATACTGTGATTTAATTTTAAAAACCAATTCATTGTTTTGAAAATAAATGAAAACTCGGAACAAAATAATAATAAAGTTTCAATCTACGTTAATTTTAATCCATGTTGTATTTCAGTTCGTTTACTTAATTTAGACGTACCAGTTCAGTTCAGGAAATTTTGCTTACCCAAGGATTCTTTGAAGAGAAACAGAAATTTACTACATCGGAATCAAGTTTGTCCTTTCAAACGTCCGGACGCAATGCCCGGCTTTAGAATTTCCCTAGGAAAATATTCCTACCGTCTTCAAACGGCTTTGAATTCGGGTCTCGAATTTGAAATCATCTTCTTATTTCATAAATCTTCTATATCTTTGGGGGCCCAAAATTGATGTCGAAATATTTCCCTTCGTGCCATCGTGATCTCTTAAACAGGGCCTATAGGAATCGACTACTATTGGTCATAGAAATAATCGATACTCGTAATGCTTTAACAAATGCTCTACTTCAACTTCAAAACTGCTCAGGGCCTCCGAGCAATTTTCTCATTAAGAGCTCGAAGGATTCACTTACCTTGGGACTCGGATAAAGGATGCGATGCGGTAGCGCACAAAAGAAGCAAAAATGCTATTATAACAGTGTTTTCCTTCCATTAACGTTGTAATCCCCAATTTTGCTGTTAAATCTTTGGATTAATGATACCAACGAATAGTTTTTTTTTTTGCTTTATCCTTTAAACTATCTGATTACTATCTCGTATAATAATTGGATACCGAGATTCCCATATCAAGGATTTCCTTTGATTTTCAGCAGAAGTCTATAATTCCGCAATCGAATTCTGAAATTAAATTGGTAAGGGTCGTCCTGAAAATTTAGATTCGTTATCTGTTACACAGAAGCCTTTAGAGATTTTAAAGCCAATTTCAGCCTACTTTCCAAAAGTATCAAAGGCTTAAGGAATAAGCCGTTTCTTCCTTGGGTTGTACTTGTACCTTCTATATTATTTCACAGTGCCTGGAACAATTTTATTGAAAATTGAGACATCCCCTTTATTAAATTATATCACACCATCATAAAAATTTGACAATATATCTATTGTATCTATGTTTTAAGAAATGTCTTTGCTAAAAGTTTTCTTTTCCTTATAATTCTTTGACGAAACCATTTCACAGTTTTATTGCTCCATTGTTGAATAAAAGATTAAAATCGAAGTGAATTTTGATAATCTGCAAGGGTCATTCACCGAGATTTTTGTGCGTAAAAATCGATAAACAGTTGCAGCACGATGAAACTTGAGGTGGGACATAACGTAATTCCTCTTGAATATCTCGCGTCCGGCATGACGATATACAGAGTGCTTAAAGAGTCTGTTACAAATCTCAATATCTCAATAACTAATGGGAATTTTTAGATTTCGCAAAAATTATCTCCTATCATATCGGGTGTGGGCTTTTTAACAATGACCTTAATTTTGACTTTCACATTTAATTTCAAAGTCAAATTTAATGCAAAATGAAAACCGTAAGAGACAGGGGAAAAAAACCAATTGAAA
Organism: Rhysida immarginata; assembly: GCA_023313115.1. Lineage (NCBI taxonomy): Eukaryota > Metazoa > Arthropoda > Chilopoda > Scolopendromorpha > Scolopendridae > Rhysida > Rhysida immarginata. The sequence continues at coordinate 1,154,183 of JAHWFO010010124.1, forward strand.
TGTTGTACAGCATCCTAAAATTAGTCTAAATCATTTATCCGATTTCATTTTGCAACAATGGTTACCTAATAAAAAATAATTTTGTGACAATAGGAATATAAAGCTACAGAAAACACCAATAGGTAATTACGAAAGTAAATGTTCAATATGTTGAACCTCAGATGCTCAGCTATCATTGTTGTAGTGGTTATTGCTGCACATGAAATTGTAATTCTCTGCTCAAGTTCAGCTAAACCTGCTGGTAGTATTTCATAAATTGTATTTTTACATGGCCTCATAAGAAGTCCAGAGGTGTTAAATCTGGTGTACGGGGTGGCCATGTGACTGTTCCATCTCTTTCCAATCCATTTATCTGGAAACATCAAGTTTAAACATTCACGTGCTGCCATTGAAAAATGTGGAGGTGCACCATTCTGCTGAAATCAAATTTCACAACCCTCTCTTAGTGGCATCTCTTCAATAAACTTTTGCACAACATTGTTTAGAATAAGATTTCGATAACGCTGTTTAGTGAGATTGCCATCGTAAAACACTGGACCAATAACTTGATTGTTGTACATTCCAGACCAAACATTTGTCCTCCAATTCACTTGGTGAGCAGTTTGTCTTAACCAATGAGGATTTTCATAGGCCCAGTAACGGAGGTTATGTTTATTAACAAAACTATTGCGTGCAAATTGTGACTCATCTGACCACAAAATCTTTTTTTGTGAGCTGTGGATTATCATCAATTTGACAAAGAATCCAGTGGTAGTACGTATGAACGTATTTCATAGTCATGTGCATTATGATCATGAAGCACAATCCACTCTGATTCTACACGGCAACCAATACCATCAGCAAGGGAACGTATGCTGGTATGTGGATTAGCAGCAACTGCAGCAAGAACCACTGTGGCAGTGTCCTCATTTGTTGCTGTTTTTGGCCGTCCCTGTCTTGCATGTTGTTAAACTCTACCCGTGTTCTGAAAACCTGCAATAATTTTTCCAAAGGCTTGTCTTGAAGGATGGCGGCGATTTGGATATCTTTCAGAATGTTACCATTCAAACACTGATCAGGATCAATGCTGTTTAACCTGAAATCAAATGAAATACGTATTAGTATCAGTGACACGGAAATCCCCGATCGTCGGAGAGCACGACGGAGAGATCGGGTATTTCCGGACACGATCGTTTCGTCGCTCGGGCCGAGAGCAGCAACGTCATCAAGCGCATCACGGGAAGAGAACCAATAGGAAGGGGGAGAGGTTCTCGGGCGCGAAGCTTGAAGAGACAGAGGAAAAAAAGGAAAAACGGTCGTCGACAGCGAGCAGGACAGACGAGGCATGGAAGGCATCCTCTCTTCAGCCTAGCAGTAATGGTCGGAGTCTTTATGTTGTGGCCAGGCAAGCGCCTAGAGTGGGACGGACGCCGTCCGTAGAATCTACGCAGCGAGCCACGACTCCACTGCCGTTGAGAGAGCGAGTGCCGTGCAGGAAAGCATCCGTGGCGGAGGATTCGCCTACGCAGCAGAACGACGACGACGTCGGCTTGTTTTCGTCGCCTCTATATGTGTGCCGAGCTCAACAAAGTGTATCAAGGTCAGTGGCCGAACAGGCCTTTTCCTTAGTTTCTCTGTCATTTGTTGTGGGCTTGAGTGCCGAATTTACTCAAGCCGCTTTCGACGACTTTTGGCGGCGTGAGCTGCACGAGTCAACGCGAGTGAAGTGCGTTTGGCCAGGCGGCCTGTGTGGATATTTCTTGTGCCATTATGGTTTTGCTATGGCGTTTAGTTAACATCTGCTGTGTCCCTAGCTTTCCGTTTAGAGAAAGGAGAGGAAAAAAAATGTGAAGAGTGTGCTTGTAATTAATTGTATCTTTTCACGTAGTGCGTAATTTGTCTTGTTCCTTTCAGTGCCATGTGCATTGTGTTATCTGTACATTCTTGGCTAATTGTCGGTCATTTACCGTGTAGGTATATGTATGCTTGCTTATGTTGACTAAAGGACATTATCTCATGAACTTGGACAATTAAAATCCACCGGACTAGTCTTTACCGATTTGTCTGTGAACCAATAATGTATAAAGAGACTTATTAGGCGTTAGCCCTAACTGTGTGCTTTTACTTAGCTTGGACTCAATAATTTATTCCTGCATTAATGCGTATCAGCGTTAGTTAACCAGTGTGTAATTCTCAGGTTAATTTATCACCCGGCTCTATGTTATGTAAGCTTGTTAGTATAAGCCATATATTATTTAGGTTTACCGGGGCAGGTTATTGACCGTTGTGTGTGTGTGTGCGGTTCTCATTGAAGCTGAATGCCTGTTAGCGCATAAGCGCCATTGTTACTTTTCATTACTGTTACCTATGTTTCAATTAGCTTCTCAGGCCAGGGTCGGCCTTTAGTTAAGGTTATTGTTGATCTAGCCAGTGCTTTTGTACCAATTTATTTTGTATCGAATTTGTGAACAAGATTATATTTTCATGTGAATTTGAATGTAGGTTAAGCTAAGAATTGGTTTAGCCTGGTCATCAATTTGCTAGAGTATATTAAGTATTTATTTTGTGCTTAATTAAGGTCATTATATTGCTTTAGTGTTTGATTTACTTTTTCATACTTTTCTTTAAGTTTTTGAATAAACTTTATATTTTTTTAATTTACGTTCACTGTTCGTGCGTCTAATTCTTCCACTGCGTAAATCTGCTTACTTACAGATTTTGCACGTTACAATCAGCAAAGCTGATGATTGAAAACTGTCATCACAAAATTATTTTTATTAGGTAACTATTGTTGCAAAATCAAATCAGATAAATGTTTTAGGCTAATATTAAGGTGCTGTACAACTTTCCAATAGACTTTTTTTCTATCTCTTACGGTTTTCATTATGCATTAAATTTGAACTTGAAATTAGAAGTGAAGGCCAAAATTAAGATCTTTGTCAAAAAGCCCACACCTGATTTGATAGATAATTTTTGCGAAATCTGGAAATTCCCATTAGTTATTGAGATATTGAGATTGGTAACAGATTTTTTGAACACCCTGTATATTCGCAGCGATTTGGCGTATGCTTAGCAGTTGCAGCGATTATGGTGGCGAACAGTGCATAATCAAATTTGTTTGAAGGAGAACGTTTTAAAAAAAATGATACAGCATGGGAAATAAACGCTGTCACGAATAGTAATGGCAGCTTAAAGATTCCCCGCCACCCAAGAAGAGCAAAGCGTAAGACCTTGGAAACTGTTTTCTGGCCATGCAAGATGTTAAACATTGTTTTTTCAATTTCCCAAAAGTTGAGGTCAAGTGACTTATTGTATTTCTTAAATAACCGCTGCAATATCATCCCGGAAGGGATCTACCTTACGGCCAACTCTTAGCTACTCCCTCGCGAGTTCGCTTCTTTGTTAACGTTATGAAATGGAGAGTTCTCTCTACTGTCCTACTTGATGAAGTGGAGACATTGCAGTACATATCGAGAAAGAAAACACAGAATTCCGACCAGTTTCGACTTTTATTCCTGGATTTGACAAGGATACTTATTAAACAAAACAGGTGGTGGCCTTACAGTATAACAGAGGGACATCAGG
>JAHWFO010010124.1:1168707-1179995 GCA_023313115.1 Rhysida immarginata
AATTTCAATGCTAAGATATGGCATGTAATAGATCAATCGACTCGTAATAACGTGCCATGAGTGAATATCACGTGTAAATAATGATAATAGTTATTGGTTTAGTAGCACGTGCCCTAATGGTGCCCTATGGTACCATATGGTAACCTTGGAACTTTCAATGCCAAGATATGGCATGTAATATATCAAACGACTCGTAACAACGTGCCATGAGTGACTATCACGAGTAAATAATGATAGTGGCAATTGGTTTTGTAGCACGTGCCCTAATGGTACAATACAGAATTTATAGAACTTTTAATGCTAAGATATGGCGTGTAATACATCAACCAACTCCTTACGCGTTATTAGATCTTTTGTTATCCATAGCTTATTTGAATCAAGAGTATAGTACTCTTAGGCTTAATGGTATTTAAAACTCATTACTAATTAATTTATTAGTAGTTAATCGCTTGCTTCAATAAGAGTTTAGTAATTTAATATGAAAATCTAATAGATGCTTACACATAACGCTTCAGCAATTGAGGCTCACTTCGTTTAACATTATGTGAGAATTCTTACAAATTAAAGAACTTTTATTTTTTTAAGTGTATGAGGAATAACTTCACTCTCCATTTACCTTTCATTCTTCAAGTTTATTCTTTTAAATTCTCTCTATACGTTAGCCTATTTAAATAGTAATTTACAATTTAGTTTTCATATTTATTTATTTACTCTCAAGTGTTTTAAAATGTTGGTTAATTCTATATATCCATGTACGATGCTATAAATAGAAAATGTGCTCCCTTTATCCGCTTTGGCGGTAAAATCATTCTTGTTCTATTTAGTCTCAGTAAATTTCACTTACCTTGGTCGCATGATCAGTTATCGCGCGAAGTGCTGATAGTTAACATCAACCCTGTGTTCACATTAAAAAGATAATACGTAAGTACATTTTACAATAATTATAAATTACGTAAGTCCCTTCATATAATGGCATTATTATTTAATTAAAATATATAGTATAAAGAATGAGAATTGTGAAGGAAATGAACGAGTCGTCAAGTGTGGCTATCGCACGACTGCTTTCATTGCCGCCATGTTTTAGTTTCTGTTGAGGTTTCGATTTAGCGGGTATAGGTTTCGATGTATTCCAGTGAGGTCAAAATACGCTTGCGCAGTAAGGCAATTTTTACTACTTCCGGCAAACTGACCCCCACCTTGTTCTAGATCACCTTGAGTAACATCTATATCCAATAACATATCGATTATAAAAAAAAATTACTTGCCAAGGTTCATGTTCAAAGATTTTATTAGCACATTAAATACCTCTATACAGTGTGTACAGGAAATTCCAGAAACAATCGAATAACTTTAGAACAAAAGATGCTAGAGCCATAAAAGTCAGGTTTACCTATAGGAAAGTGGCTGTGCCCGAGCGAATACAATGTAAAAGTATTTTCAGCGTCCCTTGTGTAAACGCTGAGAAGTTACGAAAACTAACTTTTGAACCATAATAGATAGAGAAAAAGTTCCAATTACAAAGTGTAGAGCGTCAACGATTTAGCAGAAATCTACTCTTTGTATAAAGAAACCAAAGGCATGAAACTCGTAAAACGGAGGAGAAAATTCCATGTATGGAACATATTCTGAACACCTTACATTGGAATATTCACTCGTAGAACAAAAAAAAAAAAAAAAAAACGCTCGTAATCGCTCCTACTTAATACTTGCCATTGGAAGATCGAATAAAATTAAACGAAACAATCACTCAATGCCACTCTGGTCATTCTTTCCCTCCCATATATGGACTGTTCTGGTAATTTCTGATACAAAATTTATTATTTCAAATTTTTACAATAATGGTAAAAAAAAGAGTAGAAATGGTGCAGATCTAATGAATTTGTATTTAAGACAATGTCAAAATACCTATCAAAACAAAATTGAAAAACTGACACAAAAATGGGTCGTTCTTTGAGAATAGCCGCTTATAAAACATGCATATCGCAAACATGGTTTTGAATCTTGGAGAAGAAATTTGTGGAATTTAAATATTTTTTCCAGTGACGTAATTCGACGCCCAGTTGTTCCACCAGCACATAATTTTGTAATTTTGTAAAATATTTTCCACGGAAGGAATGCATATACATTAAAAGGTTGTTCCAGTGTGAGAATTTTCCATTTCCCGTAACAGATGCGAAGAGTTTTTCGTCATTTTGACTTGAATAAGAATCAAGAATTCTTGATCATTTCCCATTTATGGAGAGTATCCAGTGAACCGATTTTTGATATTTTTCGTGGTCACTTTTCTTAAATTAGAGTTTTCAATTTGAATATTTTCAATCACAAAACTATTCTCTTGGACCCTTGGATCTAATGTTTTATCTTAAAGGACGACCACTGGTGATGATCAAAGTCGAAAGCGAATCTCCTTCAGCATTTAAGCAGGGTGTGAATCAGGAATAGATGAGCACTCCTCATCTATTATTGGTTGAATTTTTTAACTATGGGTCATCGCGAGTGCTGACTGAATTATTTATTATTTGGACATCCTTTTCTCCCTTTGTTTTGAGCGTCCTGAAAGATTGAAATTTACTAATTGTTTTGTTTAATTTTATTCAATCTTCTATTATGGCAAGTATTAAATAGGAGCAACTTCGTACGTTCGTTGTTCTACACGTGAATATTCCAAAGTACAGAGCCCAGAAGGTATTCCTTATATGGACTTTTCTCCTCCGTTTTATGAGCTTTCTGCTATTGTTTTCTTTATGGAAAGAGTGAATTTATACTAAATCGGTGACGATCGACAACTTTGTAATTGGAACTTTTTCTCTATCTATCACGGTTCAAAAGTTAGTTTTCGTAACTTTTCAGCGCTTACGTTAGAGGCGCTGGAAATACTTTTATTCACTCGGGCACGGCCTTTTCCTATAGGTAGACCTGAACTTTTATGGCTCTAGCACCATTTGTTCTAAAGTTATTAGACTGTTTCTGGAATTTTCTCTACATACAGTATCTGGGCATTTAATGTGCCTATAAAATCTTTGAATATGAACCTTGACACGTAATTTTTTATAATCGATATACTGTATTATTGAATATAGATGTTACCTATATTAGTTTCAGTTCTGAATTTTATTCTTACTCCGTGAAGTTCCCTAGTTTCACGCTATTTATTCCTCGGACCGGCCCCATCAGACTTTCATATGCTTCTCAGTTTGGACCATTTCTTGAGGGTGAAATGTTTCATTAACCAAGGTGCGCTGATTCATGGAATCACCGATATCTTAGAGTACTATTCCATTCAAGACTAGCTGTATGTTTTTCGATATCTCTCTTCTCTAAACTTGCGAAAGCTAAAACAAAGATCTCTCAATGAACAACGGATTTTTGAGTTATTAGTTATATTAAAAGAAAGAAGTTGCTATACATTTGGAAAAATCATAAGGGCTAACTTGTAAAAGGTAGCAAATCATATTTTACAGGACTAGCAAAAAATTTTTTTCACAAATTCTATAATGATTAATTTTATTGTAAAACAAAATGTCGAAAGGCAAAACAGAATAGCTAAGTATAACATGGACATGTGTGATAGTTATTTATCGTTTTAAAAACGAAAATCCACATTATTTTGGCTTTACAAGTTAATGCCAGAGTATATTTATAAAAATCGGTCCTATAGTTTACAGAAATATAAGAAGATTAACGACGTGAAGTTTCGATTTCGTGTACGAGGACTCTTTAAACGAATATTTTTATTAGTTACTATTAATAATACAATTACAAAGCACTTCATTTGCTCCGATATTATTTGGGGAGGCGATGAGGCTTACTTTCGCCTCCGGTGGACCTGCCGATGATGGAGAACTGGCCTAGAAAGTAGGTAATCACCGGTGCCCATTTGCTACAAACCAAGTAATCTTGTTAGGAACATTTTTCGGGCCCCGAAGCTCCTTTCTTGCTCTCTACTAAGAACTCGTTTTTCCGACGTCGTTTTCGCTGATGGCATCACAATTGCCCGTTTCAACCCCCGCCGAACCGAGTGAACCTCCTCCTTTCCTCAACCGACAACAACTCCTTTGGCCCTCCCTAAGCTCGTCGCTGATAAGATTTGCTCAATTTTCTTCAGTTGCGTATGATTAAACATGATATTCCTCTGAGTGGAAACGTTTGCATCATCCCTTCCTCTATTGATTAGGTGTTAGATAAAAGAGGCTGACGGATAATGAAATCCAGGAAGTTATTAGACTCTTCATTAATAATACTTGTCGTTTTCGCACGAAAGTTAATAAAAAAATTAAAGATTTTTAACTATAAGCCTGGTGATTGCCAATCCAAAATGAAAGTTTATTCGCACGTGATAACAAATACCGATTATTACTTAAACGAAAAGTTCATGAAATATGACCTGCATGAAATAAGATGCTGATACCGACAAGATAAAACCACTCTGTCTGTTTAAAGGTATTTAACTTTAAATATTCCTAAAACCTTCCATAGATTTTGAGCAGATTTTTGGATTAATATATTCGTAAATCCAGACAAAGTTAAAGCACGATGAAGCAGGATTTAAATAGTTTCTTATATTTTCATTATAAACAGTGCCGGTCCGAGGGCGGTGCCAACGTTCGCGTTTTGATTTTCCATGATGCTATTAGAAATATTTTTCATATTTATGAAAAGAGGTCCGCACGAGCACTTTGCACCAGATCCCACTTTTTCTTGGGCCGGCCGTAATTATAAGGATGTACAGTCGGGTGCAAAAAGGTTTTCACCTGCTCCGTAGCAACTGAGCTTACAGGATGTTGAACGGTTGCAAAATCAGGTACTTTTACTGAGAGTCAAGGCAGGTTAGACTGGACCTGTCACTTCTGAATGAAAATAGGATAGCAGTTACACGCTTGGGGTGTTCCATTCACGTGCTCAAGCCTTTTTGCACCCGACTGTATATCTGTGCCTGATGTCCATAAGATTTTATTCGAATAATCCGGCACATCACTGGTTTCACATGGTTATTAGTAACTGTACCAAGCATATGCGCTATCTGGAAAGAAGAAAACATTCTGTGGCATGCCCTCCTAGATCTCCCACTCTCACGCTCTGTGATCTTGTTCTTGTGATACTAGGTCAAAGATCAAGTCTAAATACCGTATTTTTATTCTTTCCTACTTCAGTATTATTTCTTTGGTTACTTTTTTGGACAACTGTGGCAGTGGAAGCATTGCTTCTGATCATTCGTCCCTATGCTGTTCGATTGTCGATTCATTCTATCCTTGACAAAGCCAGGAATAAGAGGCGAAACCGTTTGGAATGCTATCTGATTTCTTTCCCAAGGCCTCCAACATCAATATACAAAACCTACCAGCATACCACCTACAGCAGACCACATGGGGAAACACAGGAACAGAACGTACCAGCATGCCCTTCTAGATCTCCCAAGATTTCTTTCTATTGAGATTCTTGGTGCCCGTATTGTGGAAGGGTGCGAAACAATGCGCAGTTCTCCAGGGATACATCAGTGTCAACGCGACGGCGGTTTGATGCATGTATCCATGCTACCGGAGAGCATTTTAAACATTTCATGTAAGAAAGAGTTTTTTATGTGGCATGCTGGTACGTTCTGTTCCTGTGTTTCCCCATGAGTAATGTAATTAATGAAGAGTTGTAGAAAATGAGTTCTTATATGTTAATAAAGCGTTTCCGGACCCATGTCCATATAACATATTTTCTACCTTTAAATGTGAGGAATATTTCGTGAAAGTTTGGCCATACCTTTCTATATGTGTAAGTTGAGTAAATGTATGCATTGAGAGGTCTTGTTTTCTTACTTATTGAAAATTCTCGTAAAACGCTTTTCTTTAAAAATACTTATATACAAGGTGTTTCATAACTGGTGTCCCGTCTTTAGGTCCAAATAACGACTCAAGGGGAACAGATTGGGGGAAAATGAATATTGATTATTTGGTTTTAATATCCCCTAATTCAGAATAAAAACATTTCGCGTCTCTGGGGGTGAAGGGTTAAATTTTGAAAATTTTAATTTTGTAGGGGTAGGGGTTAGACCCCATGTGTTATTTAGAAAGTTGTAGAGCGTCATGAAAAATGTGGGTTTAGCAAAAAACCCGGTGAAAAAAATCTCATCCCCTGCCCTTTATCGAGTGGGTAAAGTGAAAGGTATGGCTAGCTAATGTAGACAAAAGCAGAAAAACTCATTAGAAACTTATTAGAACTTTATTACTTATTAGAAAACAGTACATTTGAAAATGAATGAGAATGAATGAGTCGTTACCCTGAAAAGCTAATGGGTCCTAATTTTTTTCATTCATTCTCATTAATTTTCCAAATGTAGGCCCTACTGTTTTCTAATAAGTATGGTTTTTTGTTCACATCGGCTAGCCCATACCTTTCACTTTACCCACTCGATAAAGGGGGCAGGGCATGAGATTTTTTCACGAAAACGATCTCCAAATATATGCAACAAAGATAAAGTGTCATTTTTAACCGACTTCATAAAGGAGGAGGTTCTATGTTCGCCTGTATGTATTTTTTTTTTATGTATGGTCATCGATATTTCCGTCATTTTTCATTGGAACCGGTTTAGCACCAAGATGATCCCATATTAATTTCATTGTTATGTCGGTTTAGTTTGTTTTTTTAATTCATTCAACTTGAACAATAAAATTCCTTACGACAGCCATTACAAGCAGATGTTTCGATCGGCGGGCCAGATTACATTTTATGTTCCATATTATCATTGTTTATGAAACATATGTTCCATATTATGCCTCAAGTATTCTTGAGGAGCAGAATAATGTTATAGATCAGAAGAATAATTTTTTGTTTCTATTATATTCTGGGGCTTTCAAAATATCTCGATAAAAATCGGTACATTTGATACAGTCCTTCATGGACGACTTTTTCGTTATTGAAATATTGAAAGGGCTTGATTGTGCCACTGTATAATTATTTACTGTTTACAAATTAGCAACGATTTTTCTTCATCTTAATTTTTATTCAGTTCTTAAGTTTAATTCCTCAAGAAGCCAAAACAGATATTTCTTCTTCTTAATAGAACCAAAGCCGAATCTCAGCAGGAGAAATTAAGTGGAAGAAATATTGCGAAAGAAATTACTTTTTTTTTCCTCTTTTCCTTAATTTCTACCGAGAGCTTTCGGTGTTCTCAGTCTGTGCAAAATTAATTTGTTAAGCGTGGAACAACTCACCTTGAAGTTTCATTGTAATGTATGGTAGCCAATTTCGAGCCAGAGTAAGACTAGCGCCGTTTATCTAACTTTCCGCTTGGGATTAAAGAAGGACACCAAGGAAGTTGAACAGCGAGGAAACAAATAATTAAAACAAAAAAAATTTCTTTCTTCTTTTTTTTAAGTAAAAACTTTTTTATATATCGGACAAGTTTCTTATTTACGTTTACATATAAAATCAAGTTATTTCTCGAGCAGAACTTTTAACGAAACCCTCTTAAATATTCAAAATCGATAATGATGATGATTAAAGATTGGATGTTTACTATTTTCATGTTGATTTCCTAGCTTTCCAAAAGGAAGCTTCGTAAGCGAAACGGCCGCTGTCACTACCATCTGGTTTTCTTTAAATTATACTCACCATCTTATGGGAATTTTTCCTCCCAAATGAGATTTACCTGCAACATTCCATTAAAAATCTTCCGGTTGAATTTGATCTTTAATCTTAATGAATCATTCGAAACGAGCACGCAAACAGCGTATGCAGTGAGCCATTCCCTTAACATGGAAAGGAGGAATGTTGAGAGAACTGGTTTCCTTATACAAATTCCCAAATGCTTCAATGAGAGTTGCTTTAAAAAGTGACGTTTCACTTTTCTTTTTCTCTCCCTCTACTCTTCCTCTTCCTTTACCGTTATCTACTTCTCTTTTTTCAGACATAAGATTAATTTCTGTGCAAGTGATTTTGACAAATAAGAACGAACAAGGATGGAAAGTGTAAGGATGGCCGCAAAAGAGAGTGGAATGGGGGTGTTGTGTTTTAGGTAAAAGGGATATTGAACCGGAGAAATGCGAAGTAAAAAATAGAGACGAGATTTCTTCTCTCGCAATTCGACTCTCACCTGGTGGCCCAACCACTGGCATTTCTCAATTAAATTATGCAAATAGAGTGAAGTGCGCATGTTCCGAACCATAAAGGTTTTCGTTTTCCTAAGATCGTCTTCAGCTTTTTTTTCCCATCTGCATTTCATTGATTGTATCGAAAGGCGTCGACCTTAAATAGGAAAGGGAAAAAATTAATCGATGTGGGTTCTTAAGAAACAAATTCTCTCGGAGGTTGCGTCTCTTTATTTGTCTTTTTGATGTCGTTGAACTTATTTTACTGTCAGCCATTTGTAACGATTTTCCGCTCTTCGTTCTCGGAGTAAATCAATGGATTTGAATTCATCCCATTGTTGCCAAGGGCTTCTCCTTGGTCGCCGTTGTCGTTTCAATTTTTCATAACATAAGAATCCTCTACTAAGAATATAGATCTGTCATCCACCTTTTAATCTTCGCTAAATTTCAAAAATGCGAAATACTAAGATTATTTACTCAAAAATGTAACGTTCATTATAGAATTTTAGGCTATGTACAGGGCTATTTAAAAAGATGGAGCAGATTTCATCACTGGAAAATTTCTTGTCGTGAGCGAAGTCTTTGGGTTGCTTTAGAAAAAAGAAAGCCAACGTTTTTAACAAAAACTAGAATCAAAATATATTTTTAGCTTTATAAAATTTATCTGTATTCAATAGAGGTGGGCCTCCTGTGAAACAACATGATACTGATTTAAGAATTCATTACCATAATACCTGACAGCAATCTAAAACGACGAGAGGTGATTGTAATTTCAAGCTTTTTCCATAGAATTCATAGAATAAAAAATTCATATAATGAGACTGAAGTTCCCGAGACAGATTTCAAATGAATCCGAAGTTTTAGTTTTAACCTCCTTTGTTTTCATTAGATTCGATCGTTTATGCCACATATTTAACGTGAAACATAAGATTAAATATGAGACCTTCCTTGGTCTTCCAAGGTTGTTAATAAAGGGACAACACTAACGTCCATTAAATTAATGAAACGCTTAAATCAAATTATCTCTTGGAAGCAAATGCATTTAGCGGAATCAACTGTGAAAAAATCTTAATTTACACAAAATTAAGCAAATCTTTCTTCAAGTATCAAGAAGGCTGGTGCTTAGTAGAGCAACCCATTTCTTTTCCCTGTTTAAGCCAATGTAAATAAATGGATTACGTTTGTGTACAGTATGAACGAAGGCTGGAATGATGTCAGCTTCTTTCCTATATTTATATTCATGTTGAGCAGAAAATTCCAAGTCATTATCTCGACTCCTCTCTCGAGATTGAAGACCTCGGTTCTTCACTAATGTGCTGCTTAATTAATTCCGTGTTTTCATGGAAGCTGCTATTGGAAAAGGCTAAGCAGTTTCATGGATGTTTTCAAATCAATCTTTGCTGTTAATCTTTATTCCATCCTGAATTGACATCCTGTTTAACGTTTGTCATCTCTTGACTAAATCAAAAAGATTCTAATCTCTTAAGAATACGCGCATTTCACGAGTGGCTTATTCTTATATTGGCTCTTGGTGCCGTTTTCATTAGTCCTTTTATCACCAGTCTTCTGTAGTTTGAATTCTAACATTCCTCGTTCTTATCCCATTCTCTTCTCTGTTGTCTCGTATTTGTGTGTGAATATCTGTGTGTGTGTGTCTGTGTGTGATCTCGAAGGGCTGTTGTTGTCAGTGGAGGGACTTTTCTCCTATAAATCGAATCTGTCAAGCTATTGATTGAGTGGGTGCGATTCGTGGCACGATTTACTGTTGGGCTCTCGGACTGAATCTCGAGAGAATCTTCACTCTGGGACTAAGAAATAAAAAAAAATCCCCCAAGAATGAAGCCTTCCTTACCTTCCCCGCCTAATTTAAATGTACTATTTCTCATTTCACTTCTGTTATCTATTAATTTTTTATTGCCTGGAGAAAGGGCATTGTATTATCCTCATTTCTTTTCATTTATTGTACGAGAGATATAGTTTCCTACTTTTTAAAAACAATTAGCGAGTCGCGGGTTCGAATCCCGCTGAGGGCATGGATGTTTGTGACTCTTCTTTGCTAAGAAGCTTGGAATACCAAGCTAAGATTCAGTAGGCTTATCCCTTGCTAGGTTAAATTGTAAGTAGATCCAAAGGTTATTTAATATCCTCGACGCCGAAAAGGTAAACGGGGAATAGAAAAGATAGCGATTAAAAATTAAAATTCCTATTTTCATACGGCTACTGAATAATTTTATAGAACGAAATTATTGCATAACACGCCATACAATGACACTAAATATATTCAGCTGTCGATTAATGCTATTAAATATTAATGCTTACAAAGGTTATACCAGAAGTACTTAAATTACTCTTGCTGATACGATATAATATCTTCAGAAAAGATATCTTAATATGTTTATCGCTTTGGCTTTTAAGGATAAATTCTTTATTCTTTCTGATTGTTGGAGGCATTCGTATGCTTTTTTAAGGATAAAAATACAATACAGCGTCGTTCAGAGTTCACGACTCAATATACTCTTTTTCACGGCTGCGTGGCAAACGGTTTGCCTCAGGCGATAATTATTATCGAATTGCTGCAATAGTGCGACGCGTCATCTGTATATCCGCATGCCATGTGCTCGTGACAGAGAGTACAGCCTATTGATAGAAAAGGGAGCCATTCCACTTATAAACCAAAATATTCATTTCGTCAAATACATATATTTGCAGACGACGAAAAAGATAGGCCTGGGCACTGAAAAGCCACCTGACCATGGTACTCTGGGCAACAATCCAGCCGTCAGTGTGTCCATCTTGGATTTTAACAATCAGTGTTTTAAAGTGCCCAGTCAACACCTTCTAGAGAGATGGCCCAACGCCTCCTAAAGATAAGGCCTGAGCGCGAAAATGTCCTACATTGTTACATCATTATCCGAAGATACGTTTAATCGCATTATTACCAATAATAAGCCCTGAAATGCAATTAAACGTATCTTCGGATGATGATGTAACAATGTCTGACATTTTCGCGCTCAGGCCTTATCTTTAGGAGGCGTTGGATGGCCTGCGGACAAAAACTATATACATTGTTACATCATCATCAAGCGGCCAAATTTAAGGCTTATTATTGGTAGAAATACGATTAACAATAATCGCTTGACGATGATGTAACAATGTACGAGGGGAATTCAATAAGTAATGCAACACATTTTTTTTCTCGGCCAATTTTGGTTG
>JAHWFO010010124.1:1180395-1203456 GCA_023313115.1 Rhysida immarginata
CAACCAAAATTGGCCGAGAAAAAAAATGTGTTGCATTACTTATTGAACTCTCCTCGTATATAGTTTTTGTCCGCAGGGTTCTCTCTTGGAGGTATTGGCCCAGCCGGCTGCGTGCATATTCCGTTTGTTAAGGTATATTATTTCGTGTTTTTTTTTATTTTTAAATTGTTTCGACTCACAGTTTGTAAGACAATAGTTTTTAAATAAATTAACTTATTTGAACAGAATTAGCTGCAAATAATGTACGGTATTTGTTAACGACGTTTCATACAACAACTTTTCATTAGTGACTCCTAATGGGAGAAAAAACGTTTGTCCTATAGAAAATTAATTTCACTTATCAACAAAGTTATAGAACTGTGTCGACGAATATTAACAGAGTTTGGACCACCGCCAAATATCAGTTGCTGCTTACTTTGTTCAGATAACTTAATTTGTTTAAAAGCTGTCATGTTACAAATTATGAGTCATCAATTCTGGTCCATTCGGTAGTTGTTAGGTATTAGAGTAGTAATTCTCAAAGAGCACTAAGGCAGTAATAGATACAAGTGCTGATAAATTTAGTAAATTAAATGAAAAAAAAAAGAAAAACATTTCAAGAAAATTGACCCTGAAATTGTTGTGTTCTAGCCAAAAAATTCGATCTTTTTATTTCATGATGTATAAGAAGAACACAGTAATTAAAAAATTCTTTCGTCAAAGAAAAAAATCAGATGTATAGTGTATTAACAAATGAAGGCAGTTTCACTTTCCAGAAACCTTATCAAAAACATCTTTTCCAATTGTTTACGCATTCCATTTCTAAAGCAAAACTTGGAGACTAAGTATAACTGGTTCCTTATGGGCATTTGAAATTTATACTTCTGAGTCATTAGCTACAGTTCAAGAAGTAATTTCCATGAGTGAAGATGATTATGGTAAATCGCGGATTTTTATTTTACCAAAAGTAATATTTTTAATCGAAAATACAATGGAAGTTTAGCTATAATTTTAAGCGGTCTTTTAATATTTTCATAAAACGGTCAAATCGTTACCTCTATTTCATTATACCTTGGATTGCTTCAGTTAAGTTAGGAAGGAAAAAGAAATGAATGCAGTGCAATTTGTCTTCAGCGCTTTTTACAATTGCTTTCTGATGTGTTGATATATCTAATTAAGAAGCAGGTTTATAAAAATTATGAGAGCTGCTTAGGAAGTATTATTCCGCATTTTTTCCTCGGAAACTGTTTATTCAGAATATGTGAAATTTACTCACGAATACAAATAAATGTTTCCTTTACGCATACGATTTTTCGCATGATTTTATTTTTAATTTATTATTTTATTTAAAATTGTAAGCAACAGACTAAACGCTCAGTGACAGCTTACAGATAAACAATTACAATGGTAGAGAGAAATTAAAGTAAAAGAGAATTAAAGATTCTAAAAAAGTAAAAATATCAATAAGAAAAATTATAATTAGAGTAATATAATCAAGAATTAAAGAACGAGTGATATTTTCAATAATAGTTTTTTTTTGAAATGGTCATAACTCATATCATTGATATCAATCATATTAGATATAATATTGCTTAATTTAAACATTCTATAGAAAAGTAGACTGTTTCTACAATCGTTACTTTAGTAAGGGTAAATAAAAAATTTCATTGTTTCTGGAATTGAGCTTGGGTACACGTAATTCAACATAATTAAGAAATTTAGAAGATTAAAAAAAAAAGACTCTGTTGATATGAAATGGACAAAATATGCATTTATATGCTCTTATTCAGAGAATATGCACTAAAGGCCAAAATATGCAATTATATGCATTATAAAACCAACGTTTTTAAGCACGTTATATACCCAAAATCATTGTCCATAAATTTCATGAAGTTGCATACTTGCAAAAAAAA
Organism: Rhysida immarginata; assembly: GCA_023313115.1. NCBI lineage: Eukaryota > Metazoa > Arthropoda > Chilopoda > Scolopendromorpha > Scolopendridae > Rhysida > Rhysida immarginata. The sequence continues at coordinate 1,182,288 of JAHWFO010010124.1, forward strand.
TATGCATCTGCATAGAAATCCGCCCCCTGATGATAACCATCTTCAGTGATTAAACCATCTTCTTTAAGGCAAGAGAATTCTGAAAAGTTTATAAAAATTGATAATCCTCATCAGCTTTAAGCCAACGGTAAACAAGTGCACGCTGATGCTGTTTGCATGCATCAAAGCTCTCCGACAATGCAGCTCCATCTCTCCTCACTGAGGTAGACAACTTTCATACACAATATCCTTGTCCCAAGAATTCAATTACAGCTCGTTATTCGTAAAAGGAGCCATTCACAGACGCCGGTTTTTTTTTGGTTTTTTTTTTTTTACAGAGAAACGCATTTCTACCAGCTGCACTATCGACTGGAATGCCATACAATTCCGCACACAAATGCGGAATTATTATTGACTGAGGTTGACTGAGGGGGGGATGAGCATTACATTTTGAGCAATCCTCGCAATTTATTGATCAATAAAGTTCATCTTTTATTTTAGATATTCTTTTTTCGAGGCCATATTTTTATGGAGTCTAATATACCAGTATTTCGGGATGCTCGAATTGTAAACAATAGAATAGGAAATGTCAGCAGTTGAAATCTACTTTTAAGAAAATATTTGCACCTTTATTTTAGTAGTAATGCAAGGCAATGGTAAGCGCTCTCCATAAATTAACATGTTCAGATTGTGGACTGGGATCCACTAAGCGCTTATTCATAGAGCTTCTTAATGAACACAAATTGGTTGAACAATGATGGCAGCGCCGTCTTTGAGTTGTATTTCGAGGAAAACGTTGATTATGAATAAAAAAAAAATCGACATGAATTAAGTAAGCACGAAAGCATTATAAAAAATGTATGGTTTTCGCTAAATTTTATTGATGTCTACGGTTAGGTTTTGCACTTTCGTAAAAAAAAAAATCCCAATTCAAAGGTATCCAGGGAATCTACTAACGTATTTTATTATTCACGTGCATTTATGAAGCACAAGACATGAAAAGCATTCCTAAACTTTGTTTTTGAACGAAACGTCTTTGTTTCCTTTAAATGTTTTCATTAAAAATTCATGGAATGGTTTTAAATTGTGAACATAAATAATTTAAAGGGAAAAGGTAGGGTGAGAAATCCTAAACAAAACAGAGATAATGAAAATGACTGTTATGTAATTTCATCGCACAATTAATGATGTTTGTATGGATTTATCTTAATTTAATGCGGACCAATTTCCCGAACAGTTGCGTGTTTTATGGTTGTGAGAAAAGGTTTCATTTAATTTAACCGTTTCGCCAAGAATTAAAGTTCAAGCAAGTGAACCTGCCTTTGTTCTTTTTGCCTATTATGCTGGATAAAAGCTAATAATAAAAGAAATAATCTTTTAAACATTGTAATATAAAATTTTTTTAATTATAATAAAGGTTATTCAAACTAGTTTATTTCTTTTTTCTAAGTAAATGTGTGGGGAGAAAGAACGAACGAAGCCTTATTGGCAACGATTTTAAATAGAAAATCTCAGATAAGTCGGGTCACCAATGAGTATTAATTTAGACAGACTTTCTTAATAACATGTTGGTTAGTTGAGAGAATTGGCTCCATCTATGGAGGAGTTTCTAAACAAGAATTTGGTGTTTTCATTCCTTGGAATTATAGTTGGCTCCTCGTTTGTAGCTTTTGTTCAAAACTTTAATGTGCCTCTTGCATATTACAGGCTTTCTTTTAATGAATTCAAAATATAGAAATTATTTCTAAGTAAATTAAATTATCTCTAAGTATATTATTTCTGTTGTTCAATGGAGCTTGAATTTAGTCCAGAAATTTAAAAGCGAATAAAAAAAAAATCGTAACTTGCTTGTAATTCTAGCTTTAATGCAAAATATACTTCTATGACAATTGACAAAATTTGGATATTCGCATATTTCAAATGTTTTAGTCCAAGCAAACCTTTAAAGGTAGAAACAGAGTAAGATTCAAGTGTAAAAGCTCGTATAGATATTCTATTCAATGTCAGACAATAGCGCAGTTTCTTGTTTATAGGAAGTCGTTTTGCGTGCTACAGCTTGTGTTTCTGTCTTTTACAGTTCTTTTGAAATAAATATTTGAAAACTAATCCATTTTTGGAATAACTGATTTTTATTCTATTTCTTCTGACAAAGTATTTCACTTGTTAAAAATAGAAATCACATAAAATTAATTAAGTAAAACTAGTCATCAAATTAGTGTCAAAGTAATCTCACCGTCAATCTACTTAAGAAGTTGTTGCATTTCTTTGTTATCGTCTATAGATAGCTATATTACTGATAGTTGCTAATAGCATAAGGTATTACAGTAGTATTACAATGTCTTTTTTTTTTCTTTTTCTTTTCCACAGACAGCAACTTTGTTTTGGGAAATGCCCAGGTGCCGGCTCTCTACCCAATCGTCTACTGCTCGGACGGCTTCTGCGAGCTCACGGGTTTCGCGCGTGCCCAAATCATGCAGAAGGGTTGCAACTGCAAATTCCTCTACGGCTCCGAGACCAGCGAAGAGCACAAGATCGAGATCGAGAAGGCGCTCGAGAGCAAGACCGAACTCAAACTGGAAGTACTTTTCTACAAGAAGAATGGTGAGTTGGAAAAATTTTGATAACGATTCTTAGTGTCTGATCAAAAGTATCCAGGTTCCGTTCAAAGTTCATCATACCCTTAACCTTGACCAAAGCTCTGCATACTTGAATCTGCGTACCTATAAACAGCTATAAACAGAAGTATTCTTGCAATTAGTCTTGCAACCTCATAAACCTGCAATAAACACGCAGAATCGGCCGCCAAAATCATAAATTTGCAGCATCGAGCGGTTTACTCGGGAACTTTTTGCCTTGCTTTACCTGTACCGGCAAATTGTAAATAATATTAATGGTAAAATTCATACTCTCGTTTCTCATTAACAGTGGTGAGATTTGGCTTATGGACAGCAATCTGGCCTTTGCAACCTACAGTTCAGGACAGGTTAACTTTGCTATGGAGGAACAAGTACAGTTGCGAGATCATTGTATTATGAGTCGTTAAGGAAGATGAGTAGGTAATAAGTGAATCTTATTCTAAAGACAGGACAATAGCTTGTTATAGAATTATTTGGATAGTGTTCACGCAATCTCAAGTAAATATTTAAAACTAATTGCTTCATCGACTTGTTGAAGGCGTGCTACACAGATTAGTAATACAGATTAGCAACATAGGCTGTATTACTAATCTGTGGTTACTGCTTGAATAGTTTTGGCGTGGAAACCAGCCATGATAAAATATAGTTCCGATAAGATGTCTACGCATGCATTATTAAAGAAAAAGTGTGAAAAAGCTTATATTAAGACTGTAAAATATGAAGAGTAAAGAAAAATTTTAATCATATATATTTATATATAATTATATTAAAAAATGCTACAGCCGCGCATTCACATGGCCTTAACGCTGCCTGTACTCGTTCCTTCATAGCAAGGTTAACCTACCCCGAACTAAAAAGCAGGAAACCGTCATAGTGTTGATAGTAGATCTCTCCACTTGATGGATGTCCTTATGTAATTGCGTTGCTGTCGTATGGGCCAAATTGGTTCATCATCATCAAGAGTGTTTTGTCCTTCCACAGGTCCAGACTTAAAGTTTCTTTCTACACCCATGCCTATCCTGTGCAAGTGTCTTCAAGTTGATGTAAACCCTATTCCAAAAGCGTTTTCACTTAGGCGAATGATGTTCGGCGTCCTTGTAGTACATTAAACCGGTATAGAGCAGGCCATAGCCTGGTGGGCTTTCATTGAGCACACAACTTCTGTGAACTTAAGTAGGCCTAACTGTAACGTTCAGTATATCTGATTGGGAGCAGATATGCGCAGTGGAAAATAACACGCACAGTGAACGGGATATAATAAAGAAATAAATATTTTATTAATTAAATAAAACCTTAATATTTAAACAAATCAAACAAAGTCGGGGACACCTCTCCAATTATACTCAATGGGAGGGTTACGAACTCAATGGCTAAATCAGCTATCAAAAATAACGAAGATACCTTAATACTAAAAGGCACAAAACTGAATTTTCAATTCATTAACACATTACTTCAATATGTGATAACATTAACTAAATCTAAAGTCATGGGCAATACCGCATTTAAAATAAATAGCAACGAATACAATCTATTATTGCTTTGGAGCAAGATGCGAAAATCAATGTGAGCAATCCATTTTGTGAACAACACCAAAATTTACAATTGCATAAATATAATCATATAATGAAACAGCCCAAGATGACACCTGTTAATACAACAATGACAATTTTAAACGGTACACACATACTCGGTACGCAACTTATATCACTTCAGTAGGGATAGCAATGACACAGCTAGGTTTCTGTCTTTTAGTCATAACAAATATTTTCACAATTACTAAGGTAAGTAAATAACACAAACACAATTCACAGCTGGCTTAAGTCGCTACCAACGTTAACTTGCTTAACCCTATCACGTTAAGCGCAAACTCATAATATTGTTAAGTAATAAAGATTTATTTATTACATATAATCTTTAGTCCACACCAATGAATAACGTCAAGTCCAAGTCTGATAATGTCTTAACCGATAATACAGTATTGAGTAAATCTTTAATTAGAGCATATGGTAAAGCACAAAGTCTATATAAATGGTTCTGTCAAAAAGTCCTTATCCTTAATGGAGTAAACATAGACACCTCTTAAAGCACATAACAAGTCGCATTATGAATTCTACAGAATTAAATGAGATAACGGATACACAGAATTAATATCTTCGGTATAACCATAAATTAACATTAGAACCTCCAACACTTCCGCAGACGGAAAACTAGGGATAGGTTTAGATTTAAATCACATTAGCACACATTTAGAAACAGGTCATTGCAAAGACTAAATAATATTGGAAATAATTAATCAGGCCACAAGGCCACACGTACTCGATTTGAGACGAATTGCGTAGTTCGCGATTCCATAAATCACTAAATACTGCTCGAGATATTATGGCGTTGGAACCAACCACGAGGTTCATATGCACAAGAGAAAAAGCCTGTTCGGCTACTGACCTTAGAAAATATTGAGGAGAGGCTTGAACGTGTCCATGTTGAGGAAAAACTCTGCTATTTCCGCCGCTCTGCCACGTCGACGAAATCTCCGCCGCGATAACTTCACTGCACGGCTAACTTTCCTTCGCCAGTGGAAACGTCAACGGCTGTCGCTCTGGAAATTCGGGCGGCGTTCGTTTCTCCCGTCCGACTGCCTGGCCACGACGTAGAGCCCTTTTCCACGACTCCAGCGATGAACTCCTGTACGGCCTTCCCAGCAATCCAATCTACTCTCTCCTGTTGCTCTCCATTTCGTTCTCTCTTCCTTCTTTCCAAGCTTCGCGCTTGAAACACTCTCCTGTCGCTCATTGGTTGTCTCCTGCTGACGCAACCTCTGATGTTGCTTCTTCCTTTCCGAGTGGAAAAACGATCGTGTCCGGAAATGCCCGATTCCACCGTCGTGATCTACGATGATCGGGGATTTCCGTGACAGTAACATCAGGCACGGCTAGTCACTGGATGGGCGACCATCAGTGACACACGATCTTCACTCCTCCCCCCCCCCCCCCATGGTTGCTGCGACCATCATACAGCAGTCCTTAATCCAGGTTCATCCAGGGACCCAGCTCGTCGGCCTATAGCCATACAGGCCCTGGATGGACATATTGGATTACATTAAATAAATTAAAAAAAAATTAATCACGTCGGACTCAAATTCTTGCCTGAACCGATTAATTTCACTCGTTTAACGTATTACAAGAACACCGAACATCATTCACCTAACACCATTCATCATTATTCATCATATTCGCTTTTGGAATAGGGTGTACAAATCATCTGACTTTAAACAATATAACAGTTTGATTCTTCTTCTTCTTCTTCTTCTTCTTCTTCTTCTTCCTCTGGAGAGTTAACCTTTAACTGTACCTTCAAGCGTGACCTTTATAACTCCACTACCTCGTAAGATGTGGCGGATCCAGTTGCATTGTCTCTTCCTGAATCCCCACAACAGTTGCCTGTGTTCTCCTATGCTTCCCAAAACAACTACATTTTAACTTTGTCAATTCGCTTTGTCCGTGTTATTATTCTCCAAGTCTACATTTCAAATATTTCCAGCTTCTTTTCGTCAGTCTTCCTATGTGTCCACGTTAGCTACCAAAAACCGCTGCAGGCAAAACTGCAAGAAAAAGCATACGCCGTTTGCTGCGGGAAAATAGATACACGTAGCCATACTCTGAACACACCTCGGTCTCTTTGGATGAGATTGTGGTTTTGGAAACATTTTAGGGTGCTCGGTTTCAAATGATCATTCAGTGTATATATTATTCAAACATATAATGATTGACATTGTACTTTTATATTTGTTTCTTTAGGGACTCCGTTCTGGTGTCTCCTGGACATTGTCCCAATCAAGAATGAGAAGCGTGAAGTTGTCTTGTTCTTGGCCTCTCACAAGGATATCACGCCGACTAAAATGACGGAAATTCAGATCCGAGAAATCTATCCTGACGGTAAGCAGTGAAATTTTTATTGCTGCGAATCCTGTTAATTTAAAATTATAATTTGAACAAATTAACAATATTTGTTTGTTTGCCAGAGGCGAATGGGGACCTGGATGCAGAGGGCGACATTCCACCAGCCAACTACCAGAGGCGACGGAGCCGCGCCGTCCTCTACCAACTCTCTGGTCACTATCGACAGGATAAGATCAAAAACAAACTGAAGCTCAACAACGTAAGTATCTATAACAACATCATTTGTATGATTTAAGGGCATTTTTATATTAAGTAAATGGTGACGATAATAAATTGGTAAATGGGAGGGGGGGGGCGACTGAAACGTCTGGAACTGTAGGTTAAATTACCACAAATGTTAACATTGAGAAACCGAATTTTAGACATCTCCTTTCCTGTTATCGACAAGAATGTTCATAATAGAAAGCGGAAAAATTTAACCTCAGTTATTCAAAAATAGGAGCCACATATAACCAACAGGAAAGGATGGACATCCGGATATCCCGTTTCCCTTTATCCACTGGATGTCCATCCGTAGATATTTAGTGGATATCTTGGATATCTTGAGGATGTTCGTTGCATAGTGCATTTTGAATTTGGATATTATGATAGGTTTAGTTTGTTTGGTATTAACGTCCTTTTCAACTGCTAAAGTCATTTCAGGACGGCGTTATAGGGGCCGCAAATTTTGCCTCGCCGTCCTGAAATGACCTTAGCAGTTGAAATGACCTTAGCAGCTGAAATCGACTTTAATATGCGTCTGGCAAACGACTACACGGGACCAATGGCTTTATTTCCCTTCCTAAGGAAGTGCGTGATCTCAGGATTTTCCCCCTGAAAAAAATCCTCGTCGTCCTCGGCCGGGGTCGAACCCGCGTCCTCGGGCATCAGAGGCGATCACGCAACCACTGAGCCACCGAGGCCGCTAGATATTATGATACGATCACAACATTTTTTCGATAGCCATTGGATGTTATATGTTGTGTGGGATTCGATGTCAAATCAAGCGGTTCTAGAATCGACGACGGCGCCATTTGACGGGATATTCTGGCATTTACAGACGTCCTAATTTTTATATGGATCATTAATCGCAGACTTAAGAGACAAGGGTGCACTTACATCAGTCTTTGGGAAGATTGCCCCTGACCTGTCGTTCTGCAAGAATGGAGAGGTACCAACGCTAATATAATGTCGTTTTAGTTTGAGCGCCAATATACTCTTAGCGTCATCAGTGATACATCTTCACAGAATGATGTAACATTTGGAATGCCATCGGCCTATTTAACGTTCATCCCCCATACGCATATTAGATATATTAACAAAATGATGATACTGTGCTGAAATGCTGCAACCGCTTTGTTGCCATATGTTTAAAGTGTCCTCATACGCTTTGTTTCAAAAAGAAAATATGCGACCGCATACACTTAGTGCCAACAGAAATGTCTATAACGTATCCAGATATTACCCTAGTAGCGTATTTCCAGATCTTTCTGCAAAAGAAAACTTGCGGGACGTCAATGGTCCTCTATTCACTGCCTCTGCACAATTTTCCAGAATGCCGACTTATAGGTCACATTATACTACTGTCTCTTTGATCACTGCATTTATGTAGCACTTATTAAATTTCGTTACATTTGGAATATAACTTCCGAATGTTGCAGCGTCTGTGGCGAGCAGTGTAAATTGTAACTTTATAATGTTTAACTGTAATTGTCATTTTTATTAATTCATACAGTTTCACATTCTTTAATCCATTTATGGACTAGTATTCGCCTGTAGCCAGGAAGACTTCGCTCCCGTTTGACAATCAAAGTTTAACGTTTCATCAACCGTGATCATTACTGGATGCACAGAAATCTTTGTAGTACTGAATCAGCCCTGATTTTTATTTTAGACGAATTTCAGATAACCTGGAGAATTAACAAACACTCAAACGAATTAACTACTTTGCTAAATTGCTACTGGCGTCAATGTTTAGGAAGGTATCTACAAATGTCGTAGGGTGCAATTGCTATGAGAAACATATCAGTTTGGACGGATTATTATATTATTTAGCATAGACTGCAGATACCATTCAACTGTAATAGGCATTCGACGATCGCCAAGAGCATTTCCATTTCAACTCGGACTAGCATCAGGCTCAGTAGACCGGAGCTGGGGTTAGACGGTTTGGGAATACCGCTCAGGTCGATCGTTCTTTCGTGAATACTAAACCGCTTATTCAAAAGGCCTAATTAAAGCGGCTGCCTGTGAGCAACATCCTATCATTATTTGAAAAACTTTACTTTTCGGATAATTCCTAAATGCCATTTTCGAGCAAAATATCGCACCTTCTTATATAGGAAGGTGGCTACGAGCTGTCTTTATATTCTGCGCTCAAGAAGAAATAAACCATGGGGTACATTATTATACCTTTGAAAATGTAAGGGAGGCCATGTAGCATCTCTTTTTACCTGAACCAAGTGAACATTATCTTCAAAGTGTCTGGTTGGGGCGATATAAATGCGAACCATGTAAAAAAAATTTCTAATAGAATCTGCTCTTGGGTTTCTAGAACATCCTGCTTAATACACTATCCTAGGATTTAAATTTGCACGCCTTCAAGCGCTAGAAATTAATTAATGGGGTTATAGCCTTTAATTTGCTGTATTTTTTAAAACATACGTGTAAATTATATATCAGGCATAATGCTATTAATAAGGCTTAACTCAAATAGCTATCAACTGACATTACGATCAATAAGATTATCGATTCATCTATTTTCATTTCTGGTGAAGCTGGGAAATATTGATTTGCGGAGGTACTTAATAGTTATTTGTGAAATAAATTTTTATGGAGTAAAACATTCCACGATAACACACTACTCAACAGACAAACTGCAACACGATGAAAAATGCTTCAAACGAGACAAAATTTGGCACAGAGATAGAGAGGATTGTTCTGATAAAATGATTTTAATTTCACAAACAATTATCCACGTCCAGCGGTTGAATATACAGGTGGTTTAGTACAGAAATGCACTGACTGCTCAACTGAAAGTGGACACTTTCAATTTTAGACGTTTTGTCAAATATCTAGAAAAATACTTGACGAATTATCCAGAAACTTCAGGGGTGTAAAGAGCGTGTTACACCTCTTGAATTGCGTTGTAGCTGTAGCATTTGCTTATGAGGCTTCTTTTGCTTATCTGTATTCATTTGTATGAGAATGGCACGTATATTCAGGGAGATATAAAGGTTACTTTAAAAAAATCGAAAGTTTTTTGTTTATAATATGCAGGGTTTTCAACCCAATGCAATGCTATTTTTAGAAAACTTGACAAACTACAGTACAGACAACACCCTACAATCTGAATATAAAAATATTAAATATTTGATGAAATATGAGCATTTTTACTAAATAATGTTTAACTGCGCATGCGCAAGCATTACCAGAATGTTGTATGCATAATTTCTTAGCCAAATTTATAGAACTACTCTAATAAAAATCCAAGCAAACACAGTACATGAAAATTCAGAAAGATATCGTCGATAGAATGAGTTGAATTTCAGTTGCTCTCAAAAATAAACAAAACGATAACGGGTTTGCTCCAAATTTTTATTTTTGGACCGGACATCAGTATCAACTTCTCTTTACGCTGATATGAAGTCAATATGCCAGTCAGTGTAAATCCGCCATTTTGAGCGATACATTCGTTTACGCGGGATGGCATTGAAGTCCTGGGTATTGTGGTTCATGTGGTATTCACCAAAGTTCAGAGTTCATTTTGAGCATTTTGAGTCGTTGTAGAGCATAAACTCAGTGTTTGCATTGGTGGTTATGCGTTTTCTTGTTGAAAAATGACATTTATAGCTGTTATAGCTGATAGCACCCCAAATCATAATTCCACTTTGACGAGCTATGTGGCGCTCAAAAACGATAAAAGATTCGATTTCCACATCGCCTCCAGATTCACATTTGATGATCATCATTGCTGAGACAGAAGCGAAATTCGTCGCTGAATCCCGCAGTAGATCATTTGTCATGTCATTCTAGTGCGATCCCACTGCAAGCGTGTACATCCATGTTTCGGTGTTAAAGGTAGTGTTCGCAAAGTCCCTTACCCGCAAACTTGCCTCAGCCAATCTACGATGAACTGTCTCCGTGGATATTGAAGCATCCAGTCCTTCCTCTACACTCTGCAAAATGTCGCTAGCTGTGGACCGTGGGACTGTTACGGCTCGATGCCGCATGCATCAATCTATGCGTTGTGGCATTCACATATTGATTTAATAGCAATTGTTGCATCCTACCCAGTTTATTCCCCAATATGACGCAAAGACCCAGATGTACAAGGAGTCCTTTAATAAACCTCGAATAAAGTCATCTGCTTGAAGAAAATGTCGTCGACAGGGCCTTCCAAGTTTTTTTCTCTCCTTAAGGTTTATTCCTACACGAATAGTAGCCATAGCACTTCATTTTCGTCACCTTGAGAAATTCTCGTAAATTATTTTAACGGTAAATGATATTAATAAGAAAATGGATGGAAAATACTGCGATCTAGATTCGAACCAGGAACCTCGACTGTCATGGTCGACGTCTCTACCAATTGGGTTATCGCAGACCCTTGTACAGACCCCATGCTGTTACTAAGAGTCTTAAACACACCCAAGTTGTCAAGATAGAAAGCACAATGAGAGGCGGGCACCCGCTTCACAGATCGTGAATTTCTCCTATCCAAACCATCAGAAAGTTTGATGAACACACAATAAGAAATAAAGAAATTAAACTGGAGCTAACTCCAAACATCAGGTATTTACATGATTTATTTACATGATATATATTAAAAATGGATTGGTAGAGGCGTCGACCATGACAATCGAGGTTCCTGGTTCGAATCCAGGTTGCAGAATTATTCCATGCATTTTCTAATTAATATCATTTATCTGATGTTTGGAGTTAGCTCCAGTTTAATTTCTTTATTTATTACTATTTTAACGGATTACTTGTTTCCATCTTTATTGCATTTTCCAATGAAGCCATTAATCGAAAAATGAAAACATTTTCATAATTTGTCTCTCTAAATACAGGGTCGGGACACATTAATATGACCACCTGCTAGAATCCAGAATATCCACCTTTGGCGGCAAGCACCGCAGCTAGTCGACGTGGCAGAGAGTCAATAAGTCCTCGGAAGGTGGTTGCAGGTATCTGGGACCATTCGGCGATCAGTGCATCCCGTAATTCCATCACCGTGCGTGGTGGAGGGTCCAGCTTGCGGACATGGCGATCGAGATGATCCCACGAATGTTCAATGGGGTTGAGGTCCGGGGAGTTTGGTGGCCATGGGAGTAGCTTGAATTCATCCTCATGCTCCTCGGACCAGTCGTGGACAATTTTGGCAGTATGGCAGGGAGCATTGTCCTGTTGAAAGGTGCCATCACCCTGAGGAAGCATTGTCGACATGAAGGGGGTACCTGGTCTGCGACAATCGTCAGATAACGAACAGCATTCAGTGTACCCTCCAGCGGTATCAGTGGACTCAGACCATACCCCAAACAGTCACTCCTTCCCTAACCAGCCTGTCGTCTGCCAACGATGGTGTCGGGATGCCTGTTCTCAGATACTTCCCGGCGAATTCTCCATCGTCCGTCCACTCTGTTCACCAGAAACCGCGACTCGTCAGAGAAAGCAACCCTTTGCCACTCGGCCGAGATCCAATGGCGATAGTCCATTGCGAATTGGAGGCGTTTTCGGCGATGCACAGGCGTCAACATGGGTGCTGTTACCATACGCCTGCTCCGGAGCCCCAACTTCAAGAGGGATCGTTGCACTGTCTTGGTGCTGACACGCCTAGTGGCCCCACTGTTCATTTGCTGTATCAGTTGTTGGATCGATGGCCCGTAGGGCCCCACAGTTACCTCTTCAGTTGCTCGAAACTGTCTGGTTCGTCCAGTCGCGGTACACCTTCACAACGGCAGCCCTAGAGCAGTTCACAAAGGTGGCCGTTTCTGAAATGCTGCCCCCCTTGGCCCGATAGCCAATGACCATCCCCTTTTGGAGGTCCGACAGGTCACTTGCTCTGCCCATGACGGCGACAATTGCTGTGTTAACGGATGCTACTACACGTCTGCTGTTGTCAGCTTTTAATGATATGCAATGATTTTTCATCAGCATACCATGGAACGTTCCAACAAATTCGAGGAGAGGTGGTCATATTAATGTGTCCCGACCCTGTATATCCTGATAGTTGCGACAAAATTTTCACGCTGTTGCATTATCTTTGTGGAGTGGTGTATATTGCTTGAAATAATGTTTTGGTGAGATACCGGATTGGAATAGAAATGTTAAAAGTCTCAAACTTGCTGGTTATTTGGAAAATGCGTGAATCTAATTGTGTTTGTTGTGTTAAATTCAAACGTGCTTTTAGAATTTTTCTATCATGTAAGGATTTTGAATGACACCCACTTAAAATTCCCATTAAAATTTACAGTATATTTATATTGCATACATATTAAAGGATTATATTAATCAAAAGGTAGAAATGTATGATTTTTTGCTGTAAGTTTCATCAAGAACTTACCCTTAAAGGCCCCAATAATAATCAGCAATCATAATCGGACTACACTTATCCTGGTATGGCTTCTCCCTTCCCAAAATATCCTGATGGAATCATACACGAAGTTCATGGCTCATTGCTCCTAGATTTATAGGAAGAATATAGGATTTTCTTCTTTGTAATTTCTGCCTTATGTTTCCTAAAAAGTACCGAAAGCACTCTTGAAAGACTCTTAAGAACGTTTCAATCTCGTTCATTCATCTTGAATGAGATCTCTTCTTTAAGGCCTTACTTTTGATCTTTGCATCGCTGACCCTTGAGAATGTCTTTAATTAAATTTGTAGATACTCCACTTCGACCTACTACAAACACAAAATTTTTCATGCAAGAATTCTTCCATATATACAGTACTTTATATTGCGTAGAAGGGTTAACAAGTGAATGTATTGCTATTTCTTCTCTTCTTTAGTAATGTCCACTGTTTTTAGATGTAATGATTTTTCCGGTCTCTGATGTCCCGCTCAACTTAAACAAAGGTACCTCATGAAATAAAGTTATAATCGAAGCGAAAGAACAATAGCTTTCAGGTCAATATAGGCATTCGATTTGTATTCTTTAAAGGTACAAGGTTCAGGCTTCTCTTTTGTTTATTCGTGATTAAGTGCTTCCGCAAGGTGTATAAACATCATTGCAAAAAATGTTTCTCTTCAAGTGAAAAGAAATATTTAAACTCATTTTCTTTAGTTATACAAACTTGTTTCTTGGTGGCCTTTCAATCTGGAGCCTAAAACTTGTGTGCCATTTAGCTAGGTTCAAATCTCGGACAAAGTCATCGAGATCTCTTTATGTAAATAAATATGATTCAGAACACGATTCGAAGTTGGATCAAAGCTTATCATGCTCTATATTCGAAGTTGGATTCTTCTTCTTATGCATCATCACTAAGTAAATATTTTCCCGGAGTCTTTGGCACATGTGATTCCTCACTATGAGGCATAAGTTTTGTAGAAGACGATAAATTATGCTTTGATTCAAAACGGATGCCTGAAATGTTTCTAAGAAAAATATGTGAGTGATCTCTTGGTTCCCACCAAAACACTGGAACCGTAAAATTCATGTGCCGTGAATCCATTGACTAATCTTTGCGGTTCATGCCACAAGTGTCATAACAAAAGCGAGGGGCCAAATTTATATCTTGGTGAGCAACATTTTGACAAGTAATGAAAATTCAATAAAGAAAGAAACGTCTTACTCATGGCTAAATTCCATCATCTAACAGAAGCTCGATGATTATTTTTCTATGTCTTTTGGAATTAGATAATCTTTCCAGACCATAATTAAAGAAACAGTGGAGTTGTACTGATAAGTTAGAATCTCTCTAAATTATAAATACAGGGTGTCCACAAATGATTGTTACCAGTTTCATGTTTTTATTGCAGGTGTATTATTTAACATATCATCACGAAATTTTGCAAATACATAAGAGCCAGTCGCCAAGTTTGTTTTTTTGGTTTTTTTTTGGAAGATGTCCGGCAGACCTATGTTTCCGTTTGCGGCCGCTAGAGGGCTACAGCTGCAAATTGATGGAGCGGTCGTATCGGAAATGATCAAGAAAGCTGCCATGGCTTCCACGCTCCCCTTGTGGCTTGTTTGTATGAGGATATTTGATAGACTTAGTGTTTGTGCTGCTGGTATATGAATCTGGGGACTGTCAATTTGAGCAAAAGATCGGTGATACGAACCAGGTAATGGCAGGTCAGCCGGTAATAGCAGAGACTGACGGGTCTTGACCAGGCTGATCTGTTAACTACGAGAGAATCTCCAACTATAAACTGATGGTGGTTGATGGCTTAACCATAAGCTACAGATCACTACATTTAATACGAAAAGTCATCTTGCCTGGTGCAAGGAAATACTTTGCTGGTCAATTTAACTTTATAATAAGGTCATTTTGAGCGAAGTGTTTAACACTACATTTTTCTTTAGTCAGATGATCGAATCTGGATGTGGTGTAAGGCAGGCAAACGATATAAGGCGATAGAAGTGTAATGTTGTTTCTCCTGGTTTGTTCTTGGTCCTTGATTGTGGTTGATGGAACCATGATCTCCCATAGCTATCTGGACATTTCGAACAGTTATACGCTACCTACATTTTTGCAGCTGTTCGACAAAGGAACATTTGTATAGGAGCAGGACATTTATCTTTCTTTTTAATATGAGACCATTTTTAGAATCTGCGAAAGAAAAAGTGTAGTAAACCCTTTCATTTCCCTGTGTCAATTTTCACTATAATAAAATTTAAATTTAACTCCAGAAGCAAACTGCTTAAATATTTAAGGAAATTAATTAAACATATGGATTAATAATATAATTTGGGCGCATTTTCTTAGTGACTAAAAGATTGGCAAATAAATATTGTTGCTATCAACAGGAGACAGAAACCAACCGCTTTTCCACAAAGAATTTTAATAAACATGTATGTACATTTTGGTCGCTACGCGGCATGACTGAATTGAAATACGACAATCGACAATCGACAATCGACAATCGAACAGTGTAGTGTATGGGTATTCGTGTGGAACTTGAAGCATAGCTTCCATAATCTCACCCTTCATAATCATATTCCAAGGGAAATACACTGAACTAGAAAAGAAGCCTGATGTACCCACAAAGGTCATCCAAAGTATGAAAGAAGAATAATTGCCTCCTCTTGGTGGAGGAAAATTTGATTGACGATTGTCTGAACTAGGAGTATATTACATAGTAAGCCACAAAAAACGAAAAAATTTATGAAACCCAGTAATCTGGGAAGAAGACATTGTCAATGCCATCAAAATTGACATCAAGGATATGTCTTGGATTACGGTGCCTTTTTCTATGTAGAGAATGTTTTAGAATGCCAGATACTAGATCATTATCATGATTCGCCATACTAGGCAGCACGGTTTTCATGAGCTCTTGAACATATTTCCCGACATGGGTCATATCGAAATCATTATGAATGGAGTAATTGCGAGCAGTTCTCCTGTCTAATTGTGCAATAGTCCTTAGGGTAATGTTCTGGAAAGTCTGGAGTTCCTTCCATCTTGTCTTGCAAATCGTAGCCCAGACGGGCATGCCATATAGCAAGATGACACGAACAATTATTTTGTATAACAGTAGTTTGTTATCAACAGTAAGGGCACTGTTACGACCCAACAGAGCAATTAAGCTAAACTTTGCTTTTTTGGCCTTGTTCATCGCTTAAGTCACATGCATATTCCATGATAGTTTTGAATCAATAACAACGCCAAGGTATCTATAATTATCAACCCATTCCAAGTATTTGCCATATAACTTTAAGGAGTCAAGATTTCTCTTTTCCTTCTTAGTGATAAACATTGCTTTGCATTTGTCGACATTCAGTTTTAATCGCCACTTGCTAAACCAGATTTCACATTCTTTAAGGGCTTTCTGCAAACGTGATACAACAACACTAGGCTGGCGTGCCATGCCAGTATAGCAGCATCATCCACATAAAAATATAGCTTGCAGTAAGAGATTTCAGGGAAGTCACGTATATAGTAATTGAAATACATTAACAACGACTATTTATATAGAATACAAGCCAATAGAATACAGAGGATGCTAAGTAGCCAATAAGAGAAATTACATAGGAAAGGTCAATTATTTAATAACATCAACGAAGCTAGACCAATCAGAGAGATCCATGGGACTGGAGATTTGGGAGATTTGGGGGTATTTTTATATCAAAACGGTACTTAATTAAAAAAACACGCATCGTAGCGTGTTTTTCTTCAGATTTTCTCAACCATTAATCCTCTATTGTAATTGAGCAGATTGTTGCCTGCATTAATTAAAAAATGTCTTGGAAACTTTCAAGAAACCTGTAATACAATTGGATACGTCCCTTCCAGGAGTATCAAAATTAAGCTGCTGTTCTACGGGAAATAGAATATAAGGGTCGTTCAAATGAAACAGACTATTCGCTATGCTGCCCGCATATTTGATGCGGTGGACAGACGGCAGTAGTACCCTACTTGGACAAAAGTATTTAATATGCCTAATAACATCCCAAATCGTGTTCGAATAAAACTAAACGTGTTGTGTCTAATATTCATTTGTTAGTGATACTAGCAAGATGAGAGGTTCAGAGCAGTTCAGTGAGTACAAATATGGTATGATAATAGGATGCCATAGGTATAACAAATCTATTAGACAAATTTCTCTCCTGTTGGAAATCCTCGTTCAACGGTAAACGATGTCCTTTTGAAATGAAAACGTACTGGAGCGGAAGGAGTTCAACAACGACCAGGCAGACAGCGGAAACTGATGGAAAGGGATCGGCGAGCTCTAAAGCGTGTTGTAAAAAGGAATCAGCGGTTTTCCCTCAGCCCAAAAAATCACTACTGAGTTTCAAAATTCATCTGGGGCCGTTGTCAGCACTAAAACTGTTCGTTAGGAATTGAACAAGATGGGATTCCACGGTCGTGCTACAGCGCATAAGCCAAACATCACCAAGGTGAATGCCCGATGTCGTTTGGCGTGGTGCAGCTGGATTCTGGGCCAATGGAAACGCGTTCTCTGGAGTGACGAATCACGTACAGCATTTGGAAATCCGACGGAAGGGTGTGGGTTTGGCGATTGCCAGGGGAACTTCAGTCTGAATGTGCTGTTACAACTGTTACATTCGGCCGTATCATGTTGTGGAGATGCTTTTGGTGGTATGAACTAGTGAAGGGATACTCAACAGTGAGAAGTATAGAAACATTTTAGTCAATTCGGCACTCCCTATGTTGTGGCAACAGTTCGGCGATGGCCCTTTCCTGTTTCCGAATGCTTCCTCTCACAGAGCAAGGGTCTTACAGATGGTTCCATGGACGTTGAAAAAATGGACTAGTCTGCCCAGAGCCCGATTTAAATTCGATAGAAACACTCTGAGATGAATTGGAACGACGATTACGGAACAGACCGACTCGCCCAACATCTGCCATCGACCTCGCCAACGTACCAGTTGCAGAATGAAACAAAATTCAGAAAACCTTTTCTAGTGGAAAACTCTTCCAAAAGAGTGGAGACTGTTGTTGCTGCAAAAGGAACCTACCGGATACTAATTTGTGAAATAAAACATTGTTTTCTCTCCTAATACATGCGTCCAAGTAGGGTATATACGCTAATGCCAAGAAAGAGAACGTGATGTGCTCAGTTGGCAAGAGACTTTGCTATGGTAAAGGAGACTAATTTTTCCAACAACAGTGTGTGCCAAGCATGTCCAATAGACTTTGAGTTAATTTTTGTGTAAGGAAACATGCAACCAGTGGAAATCTTTCTACAATACTAAGCTCAGCTTTTCTGTCAATGTCTTTTGCTCCTTAATTAGTTTGAACTTTATATATTGTGCTTCATACTACAAATGCAATAAATGTCAGAGACATGGTTTTTAGATAGTATTCATTTCTGAGGTGCATTCTCACACTAAGATATTGGATTGTTTCAAATAAAATGGCCGATTTTATAAGTTATAGAAAAAAAAACAAAAAGGGGAAGAAAGCGAAATGCCAATTTAATCAAAGTAATCTCAAAGAATAGAAATAGACTGTAGCCAACGAATTGTGAATGCTACGTTTGAAAAAATTCAGCATATTTGGATATGATCCACTGCTTCATCATAATAAAGCATTTCTCCGGCAAAAGGTTATTCAAGTATCGAAAAGATGATAATCGGTTGCCGAAAAATTAGAAAAATAAGGAAGATATAGTACAGTTTCTTAGGCCAAATGATGGATTTGCTGCATGATTATCAATGAGATATGCAGTGGAGCGTTATTTTGAAGCAAAAAGACACCCAGTTTATTGTAAAAATGCCGACTGATTACTGCAGTATTCGTGCATCTGCTGTTATGGAAGGAAAGAATACTGAATGATAGTGGCAGAAGACCACCATACAATAAAAATTACCTCATTTGCATGGAGCGGTGGCTTCGAAGTTCTTACTGGTATGTCTCTTAATCCCAGTCGTTTAGTCGAACATGTACAATTTCTACTTTTCGTCATCAGTTATTAAATTCATTCCTACTTGCTCTTTGGAGGAGAGAAGAGTACACTTCCAAGAGCTCCACTTGTAGAGCTTTCGTATCTACCCTATTATCTTTAAGTGCCGGGAAACAGATGAATACTATATATTTAACTTCTGGGCGGTCACTGTCGTGGATCTGCTTTAATCATGTCCTTCGATTCGTCAGGATTGATGGAAGAAAGACGATAGCCACGGGGTTCATTTTGGAGGCTATCTCCGAATCAAAATTATTAAAAATCAACGCCGACTAGTTCGTTCACAAATAACTTAAGTCTCTTTACCAAATGTTTTATTAAACCTTTTGGCTACAAGATCCTCAATTTAATTCCATAGAGAAATATTTTTCTTATTTATTGGGTTCATGACTAAGTTTGAGTCTACAGTATTCGCTTTTCGACTTTCACTTCACGCAATAATTGCTATCATTGCATCACCCCCGTGTTGTCTTATCGAATGACATCAAAATTTTGCCAAATCCGGTGTTTGCGTCTCCCCCCCCCCCCCCCCCCCCGCTCCAATAGAATAACCCACACTTATTTTAATTGTCCATTTAATTGCTACAACCCAGTAAATATATAATTACATGTATCACAGTTATCACAGTTTGTAAAGTTCAGATCACAGAAGTTAATTTTTTAAAGGCCCTTACTAATAAATTTGCTAAAATAATGCGGCATTTAATTAATGCGTCTCGAAATTAATATATTTAAATGTGCATAAAGTGCTTAGGCCAGGGCTGTCCAAGATTTCTGTGCACGCGGGTAATCTTCCTTACCCTCCTATTGCCCATTACGTTGATCAGTTCCTTAAAATCGAGTTGCTAATTATCAACTCGACATTGTAAAAAAAAAAAACGAGGCAGTTTACCAATTTATTTCCTTCGTTTTTATATGACAATTTTCTCGATGTCAGGTAGAACTGCATTTTTTTCTTCGATAGGACACGATTGCATATTAAACATTTCGAATCCGATCTGTGAACAATGGAAAAAAAACACACATTCTCCCACTACGGTTCAAATGCTGGTTCGGTGATTTTATGCTTTTTCGGAATGTGCGCCATGTTATGCGAAACGAAAAACAAGCAAGTATCAGTAACAAAAGAAATAATGCATCATTTAACGGAATCGCTCCCTAAAGTCTGGCAACACTGCGTAGGAAACACTATACCCACTCCCCTCCTGAGTTTTGGACTATTTCCTCGGCTTTGCCCGTGAGCTTTGTCCGCGAGCATTTTATGTTGCACGCGGGCGACCTGCACGATTTGGATGGTCCTGGCTTAGGCGTTTATTAGTAGAGCATGAAGAAGGCTTCGAGATGCAAATGGTATTTTTATTTGGTGTATATCTAATTATTTTAAAAACTTAGACTTTCAGGTTTTTTAATACCCCAATCAAAAAATTGTCTTCCAATCATTACATTCATTTAAAGGATCTATGTAAAGGAAAGATAGATTTACGCTTAAAGCGCTTGAAATAATGCGTATGTATTTCAAAGAATCGTTCGTATATAATATTCAAATATTCAAGTGAATTCCGGGGAGGAAATCATAAATACTTCATGCAACTCTAAAGAAATGATCGATGTTTTGTTTTATCTTTTATGGATTGAAAAAGGATATGGAGCATTAGTTTGACCGATGTTCGTCTGTCACATTAATGTAGATGATTGTTTATCAAACTTTCTTCCCGTTCACCTGAGCTGAAGATATTTTCTCGTTTCTGTGTGAAATTGTTTTCTTATCCATTCGAATTTTCTAGAAATAGAAAGTAATAGAAAAAAGAATTCTTCTCTCTTAAAGACATCGTCTCAACATTAAAGATGTCGAATCGAGATAGGGGCTTGAATTTATTAACATTCCTTTTTATTTCATGAGATAGCAGACTGCATTCATGAAGCGTGCGATATGAATATGCGAGGGGCGTTCAAATTTGACCTGGACTTTATTTTTTTGACAAACACACACACACACACACACACACACACACACACACACACACACACACA
>JAHWFO010010124.1:1207757-1223039 GCA_023313115.1 Rhysida immarginata
GCTGCGCCCCCCAGACCCCCCCTCTAACGAACTGATATATACCCCAACTTATTTGGTTACAGGGGGCAGTTGGTTTCCCCCCGGCCGGTTACAGGTTTCGCGACAATTCAATTGGCACTGGACATTCAATTCTACATCGTTTATCGTCACTAGAGGGCGAATGATGGTCTGCACCTCGTGCGTTTCGAATATACGCGTCCCGTCCCGATGACTGCTACACCAACATCCAAAAGAAAGACGAATCCAACTTGAACCTCTCCAGCCGGATACGGTCCCACGGTGGCGCGAACGTCCGCGCTATCCAACATGCAAAGTCAAAAACATAAGTAAAAACAGGGATTATCAATAAGCAATAAATCCTTATTATCTTGGCCGCTAATAACATAACCGAGCTTCATCAAAAGTCGGTAATAATCTTACAAATAACAATGGTACAATTATTCAATAAACTACTAGTAGGCCCAATCCAACACAAAAACCAACTCACGTAGCGGGGTACCTCAATAAGCAATACCTGCCCCCGTTCCAAAACTACTCAACAACGTACTGATATAAACAGTAGCTAATCACCATAGCCAGTTCCTTGAGCCTTTAATTTTCCTGTCGAACAATGAGAGAATGTTCCTTCGACGCGGGCAATATTACTCCTAGCCCCTCTTGCATATACATTCTCACTCCTCCAGGAAAAATGCCGATTAGCGGCTCGTCCTCGAGCACAACTCGTACTTCGACAAATAATTCACGTAGCCGCCCATTATTGTCCGCAGAAAATACCACTAACCAATTGATGAGACTAGCCGAAATTTGTGTCTGAACCCCAAGCGTAACACCAATAGCTAATATTCTTATATTACCTTGGTAGCACCGGTTACGATAAAAAAACTCGTTGAACAACGTTGACACATTGCCAGCCGGCTCCGCAGAATCCACGCCGGAAAGACTCCCTACTCCACGGCCCGCCTTCGGCACACCGAATTCCTTCGTCCCTGTCTCGGAAGACACACAGGCCGTCCTCCTCGCTCCCCGTGAAAAGTCCAAGACCCAGTTTAAAACCTTGCCGAGTCCCTCACTCCTCTCTTCCCAGCTCCTCTGGTCCACTCTCCCTCTTCTCCTCTTTACTTGAACTCTTCCTTCTTCTCCGCTCACGCTTTTCTCATTCTTTTTCCGCGGGGGTGAGCACGAACTCGAGCCGTAATTCTTATTCCAGAAAATTCTTGTTCTGAAACCTCGCGTCCGTGCCTCCCCTCCCCCGACGTCATCTGACGCTTTTCTCTTCGAGAAATCATCTGACATTGTCAAAGCAAAAAAGTAAAAAACGAAGTAAAAGAGTTTGAGATAAATTTTATATATTCCAACAGATAGCCCACCTGTGACTTCCTATTTATTGGCTGCAATAGAAAATGAATATAGGTAGGAGAGGTGTAACAGACTTTTTAGCCATATTGATAAGCCTCTTGGTACAAACCTTATCTTTTACATAACCCTAAAGGAAAAAGTCACATGGAGGCCAGGCAAGTAGAGCCGACTTCTCGTCAGACTTACGCCCAATCTACGAAACATTTACGAGTAACTGGCATCAGACACAAAACTTTGCGTTTCCCTAACCCATTGGTATGTGTTATCTTTTATACGTGGCTTTGTTACTCCATGGCCAGATTTCGAAATCCCCGAGGGAGTAAATGCAACACGCTGTATTTTCACCACTGCCGTAATTGAACTCGATGACAAAACGAACACGCTTAACTGAATATTACGAGATAGGGTCATAATGTCATAAAAATCAATTGCTTCGTTCACTAGTGTTTCGCGTTAATTTTCCATGAATTTTATTTTTTGTTTTGATCAAAATAGCTATCATTTGTTAGGTTTTCAATTAGAAAAGTTGTATTATGTCCCGTTTTTCGCTTTCAATATAATTGCTTGTAAATAAAATATATCAGTGTTTCTTGAGTTTAGTTTGGGAATGCGTAGTTTTATGAACTCGAGAAATCTAACAGAATAGGTTATATGATTATATAATTTGAATAAGCAGCAGGCGTCGAGATAAATACGTCTGTTAAGTAGCGTTTCACAACGAAAGTGATCTCTGAGGTAAGAGTTTGATAAGTGAAGAAGGGAGCGTAGAAAATCAGTTTGAACTTTCTCAAGCCGCCGCTGTAACGTAACATTGTACGGAGACCAGATGGTCGAAGCATACACTAAGCCGGGTCTTACGAGGGAGTTGAATAAGAAAATAGAAAATTCTGTGCTATTGAAACGTGTGGAGTTGCGAACAATGAAATAAGAGATTCTATAGGCTTTAGAGATAATGTGGTTTATATGGTCGGTGAAAGACAGGTTGTACTTAAAAAAGATCCTTTGTGGTAGTTTGTTTTTTCAAGAGAAGAACCATTAAGGGTGTACGAGAAGCTATGAAGAGAATGTTTCAGTGAGTAAGTGACCGAGTGACACTTTTCATTAGTGTACATTTTATTTTCGATACACCAAGAACTAATAGAGTATAGATCTAGTTGCAAATCAAAGCAGTCAAGAGGGGTACGAATAATTTTGCCCATTTTGATGTCATCTGCGAACAAAAACAAAGAGGATGGTTTTACTACATCTTGTATGTCATTAATGAACAGGAGAAATAATAATGGTCCTAAGATTGAACCCTGGGGCACTCCTGAGGAGGATATGAAGCTTTTGGAGTTAGTGCCATTTATGACAACATAGTTTGTTCGATCAGTAAGGTATGAGCATAACCATTTGACAAGCGAGTGATGCAATCCAAATTGTAAAAGTTTTTTAATAAGGAGGAAATGGTCCACCTTGTCAAACGCCTTCTCAAAATCGATGTATATTAGGTCAACCTGACAGTTTTGGGCAATCCCATCACCAATATATGATATATGATAATAAAGATTAAGTTGTCAGTATCCTAATTAATGCGACCGTGACATAAGGCTTTCCATAATTCTTTGCAAGAATGAATAATTCTTTTCGACAATGGTAGTTTTTTATTTGTAAAAATACTGAATTCATTAGTTGTTTTCCATTATTACTTCATTAAAATCATTTTTATTATTTTGTTTTTTTCCAACTACAATCGTCATCTAATGTTTATTGCAGATTTTATAAACGAGGAGTTGATGGATGAATTAGCTGTAGAGGTGAAGCAGTAAAGTAATAAGACGTTTAACATAGGCAAATGCACATGAATATTCTGCAAGGGCAAGAATGTTTGCAATGCAGGCCTTAAGAGATCGCCTTCTGTTTTATATTAATAAGCAGTTAAGAGTTGTGCATATAGAATCAAATATTAAGAAGCGTGATGTATTCCCAGTTCTCGTGCGAAGGCCATATCATCTGTTCAAATTCGTATTTGATGGATGGTATGGAATAAACAATTTACCAATAAACATTTTAGGTACAGGAGAACCTCGTTAAATCAAATGTCAGGCAGAGCAAAATACTTCGATTTATAGAGGTTTCGAAATAAGATATGTGTCATGACTCGGAAGAATTAGATTGTAGCTTAAAAACGTGTTGGCGAAGGAGCTTATGTGCATGATACTTACGATTGCAGCAATTTGGTTGATTGCATATCATGATGATGTGTTTTGTTAAAGATGGAATTTGATTCCATTCGTTAGTTACATTGTACGGAAAATAAAATTCGAATTGCTGAGATTTCTGGTGAAATTTGATACCGTATGGAAATACAACAATGCATATTTTAATGAAAATAGAAATTTATTTACGTAATACGTATGCACATACTGTAGATGAAAAGCTAATTAGAATCCATGAACTTGATTTCGATGAACCCAGATAAAGAGATGTAACACTTGTCTCTTAGTGCGGATGATTATTCGATTTACAGTGCCAGTTATTTCCGTAGACGAAAATTATGAACTGCTTATGAACGAAATTCAATTAAAAGAGTTCCAGTCTCCTGTAGTGGAAACTGTGATGCATGTCTACCAGATTGAACACACGCGACGGTGGCGAAAGGGGGTTTCCACCTTTTCTGGCCCTCCGTAACTTGTTTAACAAATTATAGTTTTTTGCTTTTTGAAATTTGAAAATTTAAACTCTCTAATAAGGAAACGTTATTGTCATCTCGATTGCTAGAAATGGTGGACGCTAAAAGAGCGATTTTCTTGATTGGCTGACAAATGAGAAAAAAATTTTAAATAACCCGCTTATTATTGCATTGTAGATAGTGTGATGTTGGCAACATTTTTTTCAGACTCGACCACGAGGGGGAAACAGAATAGAAATTTTTCGACAAATTCTTTACTTTGACTTTTATAATATACATGCAGGCCCGGCTCTAGCAATTTTGCCGCCCCATGCAGAATGCAATTTTGCCCTTGCCGCCCCTAAAAGTTTGCTGCCCTGTGCAAGTGCACCACTTGCACCTATGGTAGAGCCGGCCCTGTATACGTGTGATTATGCGTTATACTCTATTTCATAAAAGAAGACCAACGAACACACGCTTGATTGCTTGTTTCGCTTAGTTATTCCGTCCATTGTACTTCTCTCTCGCGCATGTCGATTGAGTTCATGTTAAAAACAGATTTTTCATTATATAGTTTTTATTTCACATATTGTACTTGAGATAGCCTAAATAAAATTAAATGATCTACAAATTTTAAGTGAACTTATGAAAATAAAAAAATTATCTTTAATATTGTAGAAAACTCTGTTCTGATATATCTGCAGTAAAAAATACCATAAAAAGTAATGCATCATTAGTGCTTGCTTCTGATTGTTTCTACTCTGACCCTAATTGAGGTCAACGGTCATCTTTTATGAAATATGCTATAATTTTTTAATGTTCTATTGTATTATTTTTAATTGTCATTTCCTGTCTTTTTTTATTTTAAACATTGCCAATTGTAAATACATATAAGTTAGTATCTTTTCATTTGTAAGTATTATAAGTAGTATTTGAATGAGTTCCTTAATTTAATATCAAAATTAATTAAATAAAAATTAAAAAATTTTAAAAAGTGACTTTCATCTTCATTATTATTTTATTATTATTTTATTTAAAAAAATTTTAAATTTTGTTTAATTAATTTTTACACCAAATTAAGGAAGTTATGTGTTTATATGACATGTTTCACAAGTTAAGTTAGGTTAGGTTAGGTTAGTATAATTATAACTAGGTTGGTTAGGTTTGCTCTTCGAGCATGAAAATAGAGGTTTCTATTTTCATGCTCGAAGGGCTTGCTTCTCTTACAATTTCCACTCTCCTGAGAAGCTTTTCTATTAGATTATAGTACACTCTCTTCAATCGCTTCGGCATGCATCTTTAATGGCTTAATTTAATAGGACCGTGAATCTTGGCTTTGATGTTTCATTATTACTTTATTAATATTAAAATTTATTTATTAAAATAAATAAAATATTTCATAAAATATTCATAAAATACCTTCTAAAAACATTTCCATAAAATCCTTTCCATGATTTGGCGCAAGGAGCATTTGTCTAGTACAGTACGCGAAATGTTTCTGTATTTGCTTCAGGATAAATACTTTTTACTTACCGAAAAGATAGGGCATAGCAATATCCAAATCGATTCTACACTGAGTGGCCAAAAAATTAGAGACACCCGGTAATAACGAGTTGGTCCACCTTCAGCTCTGATCACAGCCGATATTCTTTTTGGCATGGACTCAACACGATGCAGATATCGCCCATGCTACAAAATGGCAGCTCTAAGTTGGGTCAGATTAGATGGTGGCGTTTCCAAGCTTTGAAGTGATCTTTCGACTTCGTCCCACATATGCTTGATAGGATTGAGGTCAGGAGACTGAGATGGCATGGAAACAGACTAAACTCTGAATAATGTTCCTCAAACCAGTTTGTGACCGTTCGAGCACGGTGCCAAGGTGCATTGTTCTGCTGAAAGTGACCATATCCTGAAGGGAATATCATACCCATAGACGAGTGTACGTGATCGGCAACGATGTTGAGGTAAACTGTTCAGAATTGTGTCCACAGATATCAAGGGACCCAGTGTACTCCAGGAAAACATTCCCCACACAATAATTCCACCGCCACTAGCCTGAAGAGTTGTCATTTGGCAGGAAGGGTCCATGAACTCGTACTGTTTGCGCCATAATCTGATCCTGCCATCTGCATGAAACGAGATTCATCGGACCAGGCTATTTTTTTCCACTCCTCCAGTTACCAATTACGTCGTTCCTGGGCCCACAATAGGCGCCTTTTCCTATTGTTCTGTGATACCAAAGGCACTCTTGATGGTCTCCTGCTGCTAAAGCCCATCCTTTGCAAAGTCCATCTTGTTGAGCGTTGGGGTATGCTTTGTGATGCACCTGCATTGAATTCAGATGTAATTTGTCATGTTGTTGCCCTTCTATTGCTGCGGACTATGCGTGCTACTCGCTTTTCACCTCTCTCGTTCTCCAGCTTTTTTCGACCAGAATAGTCCCTATCGCTTGAAGGTTTTTTTTCAATTGCCACTCTCTATACAACAGAGATACTGTTGAGCGAGTTTTTTTTTTCAATCCTATGCTGGCACCAGCTCTTCTTGCACCGACGGTCATCCCTCTTTCTAACTTACTTAAATCTTTCGTCTCTGATGCCCGAGTACGCGGGTTCGATCCCGGCCGAGGACGACGAGGATTTTTCAGGGGGAAATCCTGAGATCACGCACTTCCTTCGGAAGGGAAATAAAGCCCGTCCTAGTTCCGTGTAGTCGTTTGCCAGCTGCACGTTAAAGAACCCTTGCGAGGCAAAATTTGCGGCCCCTATAACGCCGTCCTGAAATGACCATAGCAGTTGAAAAGGACGTTAATATCAAACAAACTAAACCAAACCAACCAAATCTTTCGTCTTACTCATTCTGACATTAACTTCCGTGGTAACTACATCGCCCGTAGCTGAACGTTCCATATACAAGCAGCTTTACGTCACTCTACGTCACTTTCGGACTGGTTTAATTTCAAGTAAGGGGTATCTCTATAGTTGGCCACTCAGTATAGATGCAGAGTGGGCCAAAAATGTTTACCTTCTGCAACAAAAAAAACCTATATAAATTTATACAGTATTAATTAATATCATATATTATATTAGATATCAAGAGATGAATTTAACTGTTAACTTCTACAGTTAAGACCATAAGCGCCTAGCCACTTTTTATTACGACCAACTGCTTTTTATCCTGGAAGATACTCATCGTTGGTAAGCTCTTTTGTCTGGGTGGTAATCTGATCTTCTTCGATTGGGAGATTATCATTCAATGCATGGAATTATTTTGAGATGCAAACTTACGATTTTGTGAGCGTATGGAAAGTGTCTGTGTGGAAAGTGTGTATACATTTTTGGCCTGTATATATTTCATTTATTTTGGAAGGAGAATAAGATACTGTCAGGTTGATATCATATGGTACATAATGTAGTTGGCCCTGAATATCGGATCTGTTCTTCCTTTTCTGCAAACCCAAGCAAATTGACGCTTCTAAGCTAAAAATTCATTTTTCCTCTGCTTTTTGCCACTCGTATAATATGGGAGAGCCTAGATAGCCACATGCTTTTCTGGTGCAAAAGCTGGCCGTAGCTTCATCTTAAAGAACCTCGCATAGCGAACTTGACGACTTTCAACTATCTCAGTAGCACAGTAACTATTCTTCAAATTGGCAAAAACAACTATCATTTTAAATTCTTGATAGATATTTCATTAGGTCTAATGAATAATCTCAATTTATCACTGCTTTATTAAAAAAATATTGTTTACGGACCTTTTTATCATATTCAGGCCCATAGGAATCATTTCATATGAAAGAATCATTTTAGAAGAGTTTAATTTCTATAAAGGGCTTTAAATTTTGCATGTACTTTAGACAATCTATACATTTCTTACACGCAATAAATATTTACACTAGGATAGAATATACAGAGATTGGACAAATAATGGAAACATTCCGTGAAATTGGATCTGGTATTAATGTCACCTTCCGTGAAATGGTAGTGTCACTAATTGTCATTGTTTCTTGATCTCACCCTGTCGTGTGTACTCTCTTTACCTGTTATCATGTTGTGCTGATGTGCGATTATACGCATCTACCGACTTTGAAAATCGTTGAATCTGTCTAACTTGTGCATCCATTACACGAATTTCCAGTTTATAGGAACTGCGTATGTTAAAGAAAAATCATCTTCTGCTAGCACCGTGCTGGGCGTAATGCAAAATGACGGAGGCCATCGAAGATTATGATATTTAAGAAGACAACTACTAAAAAGTAACTCCAAAACAGAATCTACTGCAAGTAACAGTGCCCAGAAATAACCAAAAATATTTATGCCTGAGCTGCAACACAAATCTTGCACTACTTATGAAGAGAATCTCTCATTTGTTTCGATGAGTCATTCTTTCATGCTCATCGGTCTTTCCACAACTGGACAGGTTTATGTGCAGAGATTATGAATCGTAATATGGTGCGGACTGTCCAATTGCAATGGTGAAGCATAGCAAAGGTTTCGATATAATTTGGATAGCCATATCGTCAAAAATTTATCACTTTCAAAAAAAAGTGACTCAAGTACTAAGAGCACCTTTTGAGCAAATGGCCCAAGCATTATTTCCTGAAGAAGATGACATTTTTCCAGGATGATAATGCTGCTGGCATAATTCAATCTTAGTATGGAGAGCATTCAATCAAGTTAAACATCTTTTCTGGACGCATTCGCCGGACTTCATCTTCATACGAGGTACGGCAGAAAAATAACGAGTCTTCAATCATCAGTAACAATAACCCGTGACGTAGACTCTAAACTACAATGAATGTTCGCCCTTGCACTCTAGTTTGTTTTCGAATATAGTGTTAGCTTATAATCCTGTCTCAAGAAACTTCAACAACTTCTACACGAGGAAGATATTAAAAATACATTAATCACTATTCATGAGCGATACACTTCTATTACTAGGAATAGTGAGGCTATACTGGGGCAACGGTGGTTCTACATCCTTTAATAAGGTTTTCCTCATTTTGATGGTGATGTAGCCATTATTTGTCCAACCTCTGTACTTATTTTTAAATGGGCTTTATTATTATATTTACTTTGGTTTTAACTTATTGGGGGAGGTTTATTTTGTGGTTTAAGATATTAACTTTTCGGTCGGTTTTTAGAGCTGAAAATATTTCTTTGCATTAATATATTTTTATTTTCTCTTCAAGCATACAGTTTATGAGGTAAGCTAATCACCCCCACCCCCCCTTCCTTGTGAAGTAGTTTAAGGCCCCTTTCATCCTAGTGTATCTTTTGAGTTTCTCCCATCACCACAATGCAAATAACCATATGCCCATGCTTCTGTCCGAATATCTCGTCCTCGCTTTTTAGTTTCATCATTCATTTTGCACATATTCCGAATCACCAACGTGCGCTATTTTTTCTCCTTTGTTTTCCTGTTCTTCTTTTAAAGCGAACACTTTCACATCCAAATAATTATAGATAATGGAGTCGCCTTGTCAGATATGGTATTTTATTCGGTCACTTTCTTTTTATGTGTTTCTATTTTTTAGAATATTACCCACATTAATTTCTTCTTGAATGATATTCCTTTATTAGGAATTGATTTCAGTTATATTTAGTCTCTATAGACTAAGCATGAGACTGTAGATGCACCTACCATTATGTAAAGAAACGGGGATGGATAAGATGCAGGATAAAATATTTTTTTTGCATTATCATATAGAAATTTTTGTTTAAATGTATAAAATTTATGTGTACCTTGTTTTCTTAGTAATAATGCAAACTCGGTAGAATGTTTTATGTATTCGTATTTGCTTTATGAGAAAGCGTTCTATTTAAAAGTCTTCAAGAATGAAAGTTTATTTGAAAAGTTTACTTAATTAGAGAGCTCGCGCACAAATGCTATGACTTGTATCGCTGTTAAGTTCTAAATGAACAAGAGAAAATCAGTACAAATTGGAAAGGAAATCAAAGTAATGCTCGCCTAACAGACAATAGATTATAGAGAGTACATTTTAAAGTGGAAATTAAGTGCATGTTTAGATATTATGCAAAGATTATAGATAACAATTTTATTAACACGTAAAGAACACTTGTCTTTTGTGGACGAATATATTTGGATAGGCTAATCATAATACGAGGCCTGCTCGGGAAGTAAGTACCTTATGCGAATATTTCAGCTGCATCAATATTGCCAATTTCAAGCTCGTAAAGCACTTCTGAATCAACCATGCAGGATGAAAATGCAGGATTATAGGATGGATTTGGTCGGAAACGAAGGTATCCGACCTTCCATGAATATCAGAGGATCAGTTACATACCAACAAACGAAGCTTCGTACCATGACACCACCACCTTGAGTTGTTTTATAAAATATACTGGATCCATTACTTCATGGGGCTCCCGCCAAACCCTGTGCTTACCGTCGATACAAATTAACGTGCTTCGGGATTCGTCAGATCACATAAGAGTCTTCACGTGCCCAGTCACGACATTCCAGATGAATTTTCCTGTTCTTTGCAGAAATCAAATTTGCAGAAATCAGGAGTGTTCGTATAGGCACGCGATTTATGCAAATTTAATTTCCGGCCAGATTTAGTTCGGGAACAGCCTTGTTTCATTTATCCAGTGGATGCCCTGTTTCTCCGTATATGATTGATTGTTTTTGAGACATAATTATTCCCTTTTAGATAAAGACTGTGGATCATTTTCCCAATGGTTGAATATTCTCGAAATCGCACCGCTCGAGAATCCAGTCAGCTGCTTCGTTCAATCGTGGGTCCAGCTAAACGAATACTAACAATGAGTCCCTTTTCGAAGTCAGTGAAGTCCTTCTTTCCCCCATGTGCTGATCAAGTTTTATGATTAGACTCAACCAACTTCTTTAATATTGTATATTTTTTGAATACTAGTACCATGAATCCAGATGCGATTCTTCGCCTTATATGTGAGGTGAATTGAGCAGAGGATTCCTAAAAAAAAATAAAAAAATGGGCCATTGAAGGTGTGAGAATGTACACGATAAAGTGTGAAGCGAGCCGCGGTCAACTTTAAAAATTCGTATGAACAGGCGATGTCGTCTATTATCTTAGATTTTATATATATTTCAAAGGCCGTTTGAACTTTCGAAAATTGTGCTCACGCTGGATGCGAAACATAAAACCAAGCGAGTCGACGTTATTTTGATTTTTCTGATGCATTACAGAGAGAAGAGTTATGAGTTAAGCCATACAGTCACTAATGACGATTCGATAACATGACGAAGTCATAAAAACCAGCTGTTTTCACAGATGACATTCGTTCTACGAGGAATGCAGAAACTGAATCAGATAAAAATAAAAAAAAATTTGAAAATAACTGGAGTTATTTTTTTATAGGCTGACAATATTCAATTTTCGAACACACTTCGTCCATGCTTTCTACGCACGGAGAGAGAAACCAAGGATTATGCGGGAAAGGAATGATGTTTAGGTCAGGAATTGATGGTCATGTGACCATACATTATTTGAAAATATTTCGTAGAAGCCCATGATGAGTGATATTATCAATTCATCATTCCTTTTTCTTTAGATTTGCTAAATTGTGCTAATCTTTTATGGCAGGCGTTTCTCTCTCAATGCACTGGATCAAAACGCTGTAGAATTTCATAATGGCTGAAGAAAGTGTTTGTATAGGCTTTATTTCGACCACATCAAGCACGGGGGAAATGCATCAATAGATAGCTGATAGTATTTAGCAAGTGATGGAATGATTCTTGATAGATTTACATGTATGGAAATGTAAGTTACATTATGTAACATAATGTAAGCAATTGCAATTAAACAGCAAATTTAGTAATGAATGCAAAGAAAGACGAGAATAAAGGATTCATCTAATAAATATAAGCAAATAATACTATAGCGCATGCACATACAAGTATATCCTCTTTTAAATAGACGCTTTCTGTTATTTTCGTTTAGCGTATTTTGTTTTCTTGGTGTTTCCTAGGATTGCTTGGATTGTCTTTTTTTTTTCTTCTTCGTGTTTCTTGGTAATTAATTGGATTTTTTAATGCTTTAAGTTGGTTTCTTGCAGAACCTGCTGCACACGACTGCCCTGCCTGAATATAAGACTGCAGCCGTGAAGAAATCCAAGTTCATTCTTTCCCATTATGGCATGTTCAAAACCTGCTGGGATTGGCTCGTGCTCATCGCCACCTTCTACGTCGCCGTCATCGTTCCCTTCAACGCCGCCTTTATTATCCCCAACAACGACGAACAGGATGGGCCGACGGTCATCAGCGACGTCATTGTGGAAGCTGTTTTCATTATTGGTAAACCATACATAAAAGACATAATCCAGTGGAGCAAAAAAGAAAGAAATTTCTCATTCTGAAAGTTTCCATTACAAATATAATTTTCATAAGCTTCTCAAATACAAAAAAAAAAAAAAAAAAAAAAAGTGGAAAAACCTCTTGTATAAGTCAGTACTAATCTCTGACTGGATATTGTACAAATTTCTAAATAAATATGAACAAATTCTTCTGAAAAATGCCATATTACGAGAGAGAGAGAGAGAGAGAGTGAATGGTAAATATTTAAAAGAATAAATGAATAACAAGTAAAAAATCATAGAATAAAATTTAAAATAAATTTCCCAACTCCGAACGCGCTTAAAGCCACTGTTTAAAATTAACATCTCCAAATTATCCATAGAAAAATTTGCAACTAAGAAAAAAATCTTTGCATTATATTTTGGACTTTTTCAATCCGTCATTCGCACCCAAAGTGAATTCTGACGATATTTTCACTATCAGAAAATCATGTTTCTTCAGTGGAACTGATTCTTCATTGAATCAACTGAGGATCATAAAATATGATGTTGGTTTCTAACAAGAAGTATCGGCAATATTCTGTTTGAGTGTGAATGATAGATTGATAAAATATTAATTCCACGAATTTAGTTTTTATTCAGTTATGATTTTTCCCATGATTAGATTCTATTTGCTAATCTAATTCCTCAAAAAGTTTACCAACCCAACATGAAAATTTTGAAAATCAAATTCCAATGACGGAGGATTGAACCTCTAGACCAGTATTGGAAGAGTGGGAAGAGTGAGATTCCAAAATCTTCTCATGAAAATAATTGTAACTTCTGTGATTTGGCTTTTAAATTGGAAACTTCCAGATGAAATTTATTTTAATCATGATTTCTTAATTAAATAAGTTAATTGCTAATTTGAATGTTCCTTTTTCTTTTTCCTAGATATCATCCTTAATTTTCGCACAACATTTGTGAGCAAAAAGGGCGAAGTTGTTTCCAATCCTAAAACCATTGCCATTCACTATGTGAAACAGTGGTTTATAGTCGACTTGTTGGCTGCCTTGCCATTCGATCTGCTCTACGCTTGCAAACTCTACAGCAAAGTTAGTGTCTATTTAATTTACTGACAGAAAATATTTAATATTTTAATTAGTCCTTGTAAATATTGCAAAATAACTGCAAATTTAATTCAGTCAATTATTTTCTGCCAAAACTAGTCCTCGCTAACTGCAGGTCGACCTTTCGATTTTTTAATTCAGTAGAATGAAATGAAATGAAAGTCAATAGCGATAATTTATGTCATTCTCCCAATTTCTGTAAAATCTAATAAACATAAAATCATAGTTTGAATAAGCAGTAATTTTCATATATGTTGTTAATTTAATAATATATACGAGTAGAATATCAGTTTATGTGACGAAGGGACAAATAAATGAAACAGATATGAAATCATTAATTTTGCATTTATTTAATCAAATAAAGCTCCGTCTTCTTCGGTGCCCTCATGAACAGTTTAATTATATCGCTATCAAAAATAAATCCAGATATCTAGAAAACACACGGGCGATCCCTCAGTTTACCTCCCTCCCCCCTCCACCCCCAACTCCCACTTCCTCGAATAACACAATGCGAATCAAACACTACCTATGAAATTGGCATAGAGGGAAATAATAAAAACCTGTGAAATAATATTAGGATACCATATTTATTTCCGATGTGAAAAATAAGCTATAACATTACACCAAATTCTTTTTCTTGCTTTTCTGTTGTTGAAATATACATTGGTTGTCATTATTTTACGACCATGCTCATTTTTTATTACTTAAGTGGAGAGCTACTTAGGTTTACACTTGATTACATAAAATCTAGTTAAATGGTTCATATAGGATTGAAACTTTATTATCCAAGGTGCTTCAACATGAAAGACTTAATGATTTTGAAAAAGGACAAATTCTTACATATTATAAAGCGGACACACTCAAACGGATAATTGGAGCAACATTGAACAGATCAAAGACTGTGGTATAGTCATTTCTTCAGAAACGAGACGAATATGAAAAGAAGGCGACCATCAAAACTTTCTGCTCGTAAAATCTGCAAAAGGAAAAACAACACTAAAGAGATTGTAAAAGACTTGCACTTTTCCACCAGAACTAAATGTCCTACCAGAGAAAATCAAGACCACTCCTGATAGTGACATAAGGATGCCAGAATTGCGTGGGCTCACAAAAATCTTGTCGATGTGGAACATTGTAATATTCAGTGATGAAAAAAATTTAAACTTTGACTGCCCTAATGGCCTAAGTTATTACTGGCATGACTTCGAACGGAACTTGAATGATTATTAAAGCATGGACAAGAAGGGGGGGGGAGGTAAATCAGAACTAGTGTTCATAGATGGACGAATGAACTCTACTAGTTATCAACAGGTGTTGGAGCAATATTTACTGCCATGCGCAGGAATCGGCACTAAAAATGGGTATATCAGCAAGATAATAATAAACTGGTTTAATGAAAAAAACCTCAGAGTTCTTGAGTGGCCTGCATTGATTCCCAATATTAATCCAATAGAGAATATCTGGGGGATGATGATGCGTGATGTCTACTCGTGCGCTTCAAAAAAATGGAATATTCGGCTGGGTAGTGAGCGTGTTGTAAAATAGTCTCATGTTAAGTGTGAATAAATTGGTCAAATGAAACAAAAATTTTATTTCTAAACGTATACTGGATAGAGTTTAATTCTATATTAAAAGTAAAACAATTCATCAAAAATCAACAAAGTTATGAGATTTTTCATCACTTCAACATAATGGAATATTGACTGTATCGCGTCAAAATAATGGAATAATCCGATTTACATAGACTGGGATGGGATATCATTTGGTTTTCCAAGCTAGAACACTTTTTGTCACTTTATACCAGGGCTGTCCAAGATTTCTGTCCGCGAGCAGCGCCCGTGCACGCGGGTAATTTTCTTCTCCCCCCCCCCCC
>JAHWFO010010124.1:1223139-1233407 GCA_023313115.1 Rhysida immarginata
AAAAAAAAAAAAAAAACGAGGCAGTTTACCATTTTATTTCCTTCGTTTTAATGTGACAATTTTCTCGATGACAGGTAGAATTGTATTTTCTTTTTCCCTATAGGACACGATTACATATTAAGCATTTAGAATCCGATCTGTGAACAATGAAAAAAAAAACAGCTTCTCCCACTCCAGTTTAAATACTGGTTCAGTGATTTTATGCTTTTTCGGAATGTGCGCCATGTTATGCGAGACGAAAAACAAGCAAGTATCAGTAACAAAAGAAATAAAGCCTCATTTAACGGAATCGCCCCCTAAAGTCTGGCAACACTGCATAGGAAAAACTATACCCACTCCCCTCCTGAGTTTTGGACTATCTCCTCGGCTTTGCCCGTGAGCTTTGCCCGCGAGCTTTTTATGTTACACGCAGGCGACGTGCACGATTTGAACGGCCCTGCTTTATACTATCATTCACATACTTCCTCGACTGCTAAAGAATTTCAATTCACTATCGATTGAGAATGTCACCCAAAATGTATCTATCATTAATCCAGCGTAAGCTGATACTCCAATTGCACAAATCAGGTCGCAAAGAAGTGATATTGCTGAAACTGTACATTGCTCATAAAGTGCTGTTTTCAAAAATTTTGAAAAAAGCAAATTCCGGCTATGAATTTTAAACAAGTCGGGACAAACGTGGACGCAAAAGTGCAACGACGACACTTGAAGATAGATCGGTGCGCAAAATTGTACCTAATAATCGATTCAAATCGTCAAAAGTTATTAATACATTGTGGCATAAGGATGGAACTGTTTAAGTACAACACTCCGGCGCTTATCTGAATTTGGAATGAACAGCTGTGTACCAAACAAAACACCTATGTTGAAAAACTCAACGCAAAGCACGACTTAAATGGTGTGAAGTTCAAGCCAACTGGACTCTTGAGAACTTCAGCAATGTCATCTTCAGAGTACGGCGAACTAAAGAAGACGGTGTGGCCAAGGAGTCAGAGTATGGCGAACTAAAGAAGAGGCACACTATCCCCGCACTATGAACAAAAACGTCAAGTTTCCAAGCAGCAGCATCGTGTGGTGCTGCATGAGCTCAGTGGGTTCGGGAGAGCTTGTAATCGTCAGAGGGACGATTAATTCATTGGCCTACAGGAAATACTGGATGCATTTCTTGTCTCATCATCCGAAAATTTATATGGAGACAGACTTTTTCTTTCAGCAAGATACGCCCTAGCTCACATCGCGCTCAACTAAGAATTGGCTACTGGAACAGAATATTTACACAAAGCCCTGGCCTCCTAACTCCCTAGACCTGAACTCCATAGAAGGTCTATGGAATCATGAACCGCAAACTGGCGAACGATAATCACTCACAATTCAAGAACTGAAAGAGAAGTTTCGGTAGAACACTGATGTCGACAACTGATTCGCGCTATTATTTCCAAAACGAATTCGCGCTATCATTGATGCCAATGATGTCCTTACCAAGTATTAGTGTTAGTTTGATAGTTTCTCTTTGTTACGTTCTTTTTTTTATTATTTTTATTAATATTCCATTATTTTGACTCAGTGTTATCCATTTATTTTTATTTTCCATTATTTTGACGTGATGAAAAATCTCATAACTTTGTTGATTTTTGATGAATGGTTTTACTTTTTGTATAGAATAAAACTTTATCCATTATAGGTTTAGAAATAAAATTTGTGTTTCATTTGAACAATTTAATCAGACTTAACATGAAACTATTTTACAACACGGATCACTACCCAGCTGAATATTCCATTTTTTTGAAGCGCACGAGTACAAAGATAGTCGCCAGTATTCACACAAACAAGAACTGAAAGAAGCTATTGCCTAAAGTTGTCAAAGTATTCCATTAAGCATTTTGGAAAACCTCGCTAACACGATAAAGCGATTCCGTTAATTCGGGGGAAAGAAAGAAGTCGCTGGGAGGTAGGTCGGGGCTGTAGGGTGACTGGGGCAGTGTTGAACTTGGCCAAAACTTCGCCGGCGGCGAGCGACGTGTGAGAGGGCGCATTGTCGTGGTAAAGAACCCAATTGCCTTTGATCTCGTGGCAGACGCGGCGGACTCGATCCTTCAAACGCCAGAGCATTTTCGACTCTGCATTTTTGACGCACTCTCCGAGTTTTCGAGGGGGGTCACAGAAGAATAATGAACGTTCTTTCAAACAACGGAGGAACCATTAACAAATAAACGTTATTTGTGTTTGTTTTCGCAATGTTTTTGAGCCTGGTCTTATAGTTTGTCACCCTCATTTTGTATTTTTCATAGAATTTTCATTACTGCTTATACAAATGATTAGACGGTCAATTTATATATATTTTCATTTAATT
The DNA here is from genome assembly GCA_023313115.1 of Rhysida immarginata. NCBI lineage: Eukaryota > Metazoa > Arthropoda > Chilopoda > Scolopendromorpha > Scolopendridae > Rhysida > Rhysida immarginata. Next base: position 1,225,490 of record JAHWFO010010124.1, read on the forward strand.
TATCCAAAACCTTTAGTGGTTTTAAGGTCAGTGATCTTAAAATAATGACAACCACTGTATTTCGTCTGTTGTTTAATTCGATGACATTGTCAAAATCTATTTTATCTGTCAGTTCTTTCTTTAGACAGTATGACAGTTTCTCAGCGTAAAGAGAGAACTTTATTGGTTTTTCCCTTGATAATGAAATAAACGTATTTATATATGAGCCTGCTAAAGCCAAAGCGGTGTAAGTCCATTAACAACAGTTTTGAGATATAAAGAATTTTAGTAGAATAGTAGTAGATAGCACTGCTGACTGCATAAACTTGCACTGCCATCTGTGGAAAAAGGAGTTACACCACTACTCCTGTAGGTAGTTTGACATATTCGGATTTCATTTCTAGCATTAACTCAGATTTTTTAAAAAAGTGGAGTTACACCACTTTGGCTTTAACAGGCTCATATTAATATTATTATTTTTAAGGTAAACTTATCACTTAAACAGCTATGATATTAGCCAAGGCCAAGTGTCATTAGGTCGAATTCTCATAAATTTGGCAACATTCTTTTAATCTCATTGATATATGTAAGCCCTTTTTTCACGCCTTTCGTTAAACTTGAAAGCGGATACTTTTTGGTCAGCAAATTTTTTTCAGTTCAAAGCGGGGTTTACAGAATGCATTTTAACTCTTAAAATACTGAGCTCTCTATTACTATAAAGCACTCGATCGGCTTTGAAAGTATATTTGATCTTGTCTAAGCCTAAAATATTGCTTTCTACACTGGCATTTCTACCCACAAGGCAAAAAAAAAATGAATAAACGATCTCGGATTCAAATCCATCTCGTGGTTTTTTCAAGCACCGTTTCGATAGCACTGGCACGTCTCTAGTAATCTTTCGACGTTTGCATTACAGATGCAAGGACAGGATCAATTGCTTTGTAGCCATGGAAACGTTCATCAATTCATATGGCTCCCTTGACAACTTGGGAAACCATAGATGATAGATCCATTGAGTATCGAATGTGACGAAGCTTCGATCCTTTTGTGGAAATGGCGAAAGAAGAGTTCAGCGACTCTAAAGTACTGAACGCCCACCTACGGCGCTTTTCCCACCTCCGCGCACAAACGCCTCTTAATCCTCCGAGGGATCGACGAAGAGCTGAAATGGAACTAGATATCGTCTTAATCGGGCCTTTGCTTTGGAAAAGGGTAGTAAAATTATATTTTCCACTTTGAGTTGAACATACCTTGATGTTTGACTTCATATATGGAATGAAGTATTTAAAAGATTTAAAGCAGCTCTTTAGAATGGTGGCTTGAATGGTGAAATCCGTTTCAAAACATTGATTTACAGTAAAAGCCTCGGTTTCGTAAAAATGCTTTTGCAACATTGATTTCGGAGTGGAATCAGTGATTTCATCTTAAGCCGTTTCTTTTGTCAACTGTAAATTTAATAATGTTTAAATCGCAAGATACAGGATATAAAAATCTGGATCGAAGAAGGGCTCTTTCGGAATTTTTAAGTTATAAATTATGCTACACAATTTTTGAAATAATGGGTGGTAAGAAATAATTTATAAGAAAGACTTTATATAAGTAATTTTGCTTATAAGCAATGCAGTGAATGCGCTTCAATTTTCTTAACTACGATGGCTGTTTAATAAAGTTTAAGGCTGGTTTTCTTTTTTTGTTTCCATATAAGAATAAATTTTATGATCATGTACACTTTTATTTAAAATGAAATATGAAGAACTCAATAATCACTTGCATATACTATAAAGAATTTTCTAACTCAAACTCTAAATTACAGAAATTAACGAACCTTATCGTAGACCAGCGAAACGTAGTGGTCTCCATTATCTTGATAACGTTTGTTCTATCTGGTGGAACGAATGCCAAAGTTTGCAGCATACGAATTTACAGAAGAGAGTCAGCAACAGTTTGATAGTGCCATGCAATTCTTCAGATTGTACCTTGCGATATACACTGTCATATCAATGAATTATGACCAGCACCCATTGCATGCTTCGCCCCAACAACGATTACACATTGCAAAATTTGCATAACAGGCTGAGAAAGCTTTAAAGTTGATGCATCAAACGGCAGGTCCATGAGCCTCAAGATGGGTAAACGTCCGGATTTAACGGACATCGCAGCAAGGGTGGCACCATCTCCGAAACGGCGCGATTTGTGAACTGTTCACGGTCCGCTGTAGTGAAGGTGTACCAAGAGGAGACAGCAGGGACAGAAATCGCGCCCTAACGCCATCACTGTAAAGGTCAGGAGCCATCGACCAACGGGTGAGCGGCGCCTACGACGACTCGTAAAAGGTGACAGGAGAGCCACAGTCCATCAACTGACCACCAGATTCAATAGTGGTGCCAACAGACGTGTATCCGACATTACCGTTGAACGCACCCTGCTACGGATGGGCCTGAACAGTCGACGCATGGTTGCTGCACCCATGTTGACCAGAAGTCATCGTCAACGACGCCTAGACTTTGTGGCAGACCAGGTGCATCTGTACATGCTCACGATGTTCCCCCAATGTGATGGTGTGTTCCAGCAGGACAATGCACCCTGCCACAAGACACGTCTCCTTCTGGATTGGTTCGAGGAACACTCTACTGACTTTCGAGTGCTCCCTTGGCCCGCTAATTCGCCGGACATCAATCCAATCGAACATCTGTGGGAGCAGCTTGATCGCCATGTACGGCAGTTGGACCCTCCACCTATGACTCTCGAAGCTCTGTGGACAGCGCTTTAAGCGGAATGGACTGTCATACCATCGGACATATACCGCGCACTTCTTGCGTCCATGCCACGACGCCTAGCAGCAGTTATAGCGGCGAAGGGTGGCTACTCCCATTACTAAGCGGGTGGTCATAATTCATTGAAATGACAGTGTATGTTTTTCGATAAGGAACAGAAACACTGCTTGACTAGAATGTGAACAAGTAATGAAGCCACAAATCCAAATAGAACTATCTTTAAGATACTAGTATCACATTTTAGTCAATATCCGCAATTTAAGGCTTTTATTGTTACTCCTTGGCAGTTTCGTTGGAAATGACCCTTTTCAAAAGCACTTTTGGTACAGTCCAGCCAACCTTAGTTTGCGCGAAATGTGATGGACATGTTAATTTTATGTATTGTTTAATTTTTGTTATAATACTGTCCAGCAATTGAAACGGTCATCACGTTTCGCGCAAACTAAGGCTGGACAGACTATAGCCTCTTGATGATAAGTCTTTGAATTTATTCTAGGGTTGATATTGAAGAGTTATTGTTGCAGTAGATGTGATAAATTGCTCTTTACTGGAAAGTAGAGCATAAACCCAAGGAATAACTCTGTCAGAAGTTGAAGAATGGATGGTGTACATGTGATAAAATAGTTCCGTACCACATTAGTCTTCTGAATTCTACAGTATATTCATGTTTTTAACAGTGGAAAGCTCAAGCTTATACTGATTATCACGGGTTTTTACAAAGTGACCAGAAAGGGGGAATCGGAGACAATTTTTAATAAAATCTTGTAAACATTCCAAGGAGGAGCTTTAGCAGTGAAGCAGAAATACATTTATACATTTATTAAAAATAAATTAACCCCCCCACCCACCCACCCCGAGTAGGGTGAGGGAAGTAGCAGATCCTGCGGTCATCTATTTTTACCCCTTTATCTGCACTTTTTGCCTCTCTCCAAGTTTTTTAATCAAAAAAATTGATTTTCTCGAACGTAATATCTATAAAATGTAAAAAACCTCGTTATCTTCTTTCCTTTTTCATCATTTCCGAACGTATGATATATAACATGCCATATGTTGCCATAGTTCTAAGGACCAAGTGACTGCCACCCCCGCAAATCCCACCCCAATGGAACAAATGGGGCCAAACTTCATAGCAATGTAGATTTTGCCTAGAGGAATCTGGATACTGAATTTCACGCCTTTACGTACTAAATAGCACATAGATATGTTGTCCTCTCTGAATCCCACCCCCGTAATTCCGACCCCATTGTATTAATCAAAACCAAACTAAATAGTGCAGGATGGACATGCCCATAGGAAGCTATATTCCGAATTTTAATCTTCTACCTCAAAAAGTGTAGAAATTATGAAGGACTGACATAATAAAACCAATAAGTTGCTTCATTCTTCCGCTACTTAATAATTTAGACTATGAGCACGGAACAATATTACTCTCTTATTCTGTGCTATGAGCACTTGAGTAATCGTGCGTCGACAAAGCGATATCACGTGCGCGCGCCGATGTGAATAATGCTAAAAAGATGAACAGAAAGTAACAATATATTCCTTCTTGACAAATCGATTTTTATATGACATGCCAGTATCTTTGAATTCTTTACACTCACTGTTTTAGCACGTGAATTCGACTTGAAGGGTTCCACGAAAAATTCTGAAAAGTTGATACGGCCGAGCTAAGACTTTGTTGGTCATATTTCTGAAAACAGAATTTGAAAAAGTTAATCCGTTTTCTAGTTATCGAGAAAACGGCGGACGGACGGCCGGATAAACGTACAGACCAAGGGCGCATTCTTATAAGTAGCTTTTGTGCTAAAGCTCCTAATAAATGAACTTACGAGTTCGAATGAACTCGTATTTAATCGAAAATAAATGAAACGATCATAAATACAATAAAATTGCATTATTGCACATAACAGTGTAATATTCCAGATAGAGTTACACTTGAATTACTGAGTCAGAGTTGTCTAAGAAGTACAACCGGTCGCCAACGTTCCAACTATTCCAGCCCAATCGTGCCCAAGTCGTCCCATAAGTCCCGACCGGAAACGATCGTGATGTTCCAAAACCCTGGTCGATGCCTACATGGATTAAGGGGCTTAATCCATATAGGCTTTTTCTGATTCTCGACTGGGGCGCCACACGGTCGGCAACAAAGCCACCCTTGCTCTTGGCTCGGTCTGCGTTGGTCGAAACTGATTAAACATGGCGGTATGCACATTCGATGACGCTAAAATCAACACAAGTACTTCTTCGCCTAGCAATAGTATCATATTGTACATTTCCTTAATGAAACTCAAGTGGCTGATCATATTAATCTTTACGTTAAATAAAAACTGTATAGTAACACGTGTTTATTTATTATATAGATTAAAAACATAGGGTAAAACCGAAACCAGTGAAATTCGAAACCCATACAATTCCATTGCTGACAACGCCAGCTTAGAGATTGTTTTTTGAATACTTTCACTTTAATAATTTCACTGAGTGGCTATTTTCATTTTGTGGGTCTGTTTCAATTTTTGAGGCTTTATTTTTTTTGCCTTAATATCATTAAACTAATTTTTTCCTTAATTTGCCGATGATAATGAATTTACTTCACACGATCGCATTATCCCATAATACAATGACGATCAGACCAGATTAGACCGAGGCTGACGGTCTGCATCATCTGGTCGACTTCGGTCGGACTTCTTAGACACACCCTTAATATATTGTTGGGCGGATAGATTATAATGGAAGTTGTGGAACTATCCATATCGCTCTCACTCCAAGGACACGTTGCGTGGTAAGCGGGTGAAACTAAAATAGTAGTATAGAAAATGAAGACAATGAGTTCACATTAAAGCTTGTATGAAGTTATTTTAACTAACACATAATAACGCAGAGCGCTCACTATTAGAAATAGCAGGGGAAAGCAAGGCGTGAGGAGCCCACTGCCCACGTGACGGTAGAGAGCCCCCGTTAACTGCTAATTCGTTGCTATTCTGCAAGAACTGCATCCTGACGTTAACTTTGTCCGCGTTGAAGCAATATCGGTCCGAAACGCTTTGAATTCCAGAAAATTCGGCTGTCAGCTCGTGCCTACGCTCTTTGCCTCGCCGATGGTCCTCGTACCAGCGTGAACCTGCATTTCCTGCTATCGTTGCAGGTGGGATTGGTGAGATACGGGTTGCCTGACCTGCCGAGAAACATATGTCTCGTCCCCGTTGCCTTCGTCTGAAACTCGCCACCGTTCCTCCGTCTGGTTGCCGTGTTGTCCACAGCTCTCATGGGTTGTACATCTTTGGCTGGGTCTGACTTCTCGTCTCTCACTTCTACGTCCCGAGCTCGTCACCGTCGTCGCGCCTTCTTCTTCGTTTTCTCTTTATTGTTTTCTCCCAAATCCTCCTGGAATACGGCAACGCATTGCGTTTTCTAAACCATTGACTCTTGTCGCTCATTGGCTGCCTCTTATTTTGCATAATCAATGAATGATTGGTGTAACTACAAATCCCAGTGGAGGAAGACGACTGGCAAGAAGTCACGTGCTTTCTCGTTGACGTTTTGTCTAATTGCTCTAAAGCCACGTGCTTCTTCCCGATTTCTCTGCCACTGATCAGTCAATCCCCTATCGTACAGCTAAAAAATTGTCACAGCGGACATTTTGTATTCAGCTGAAAGGAGGAATTAACAGACTGGCATGGGGACACCAAAAGCTTGTTTGTGATATGTGACATTACTGTCGAATGGGTTTTATAGGCGACAATTGGCTTGAGATGCTTTTGATACTGACTGAATTTCTTGAATAATGATTTGTTTATCATCTCTTGGCCTTAAGTATCTTATAAGCAGAACTTCTATGCGAAATATGATGGAAGCATTAGATGTAATCTTTAAAGGACCAATTATTTATTATGGCTGATTTCATACTGTCGCAAATAAAAGTAAAGCAATAATATTATGATCAGAAAAACGAATAATATTGATCTTAGTTTAATATTATTGAAAACAATATGTACGCCGGATAAGGCACAGAAAATAAATTAATTTTCATTTCTTTGTTTTTGTGCTTATAAAATAAAAAAGCACATATCAAGTTAAGAAGTAAGATGAAAATCTTAGCAAGGCGGTTAGTCTTATAGAGATTATCCTAAACTTTAGGACCTAACGCATACAAAAACAAGCGATTATTAAATGCCACATAAATGTGTTTGTTGGGTCTTATTCTTATAATGTTCGTGATATCCAAAAATAAATCAAGAAATCTTGTCTTGATATAAAAACTCACCGTTCTGGTGCTCACAAATCCTTCCCGGCTCGGTTCGCTTAAAGTCACTGCAGGGGGTGTTGATTTTGATAGACGGAAGCAGAATATTTATGTCCGGGAAGATTTATGAAGTGATAGATACCTTTAAGGAATTTATGAAAGTCATTCAGAAAGAAAATTTTGATAATAGATGCTAACCAGAACTGACAGCAGCAGAGTTAAGTTTTATGCGTGAAATAAAGAGACATTCAATGTATAAAAATGTTTCAAGCTTAAATAGTGCCCTGTAGAAAACCTGAGGGGGCTTATAATAAAATATTGTACACTCTTTTTGAGCGATACGACTAATAAATTTCCATAATTGCAATCAAATTGTAAAGTCAAGGACAAACATCTTTTCCCTTGTCTCATAGAACGACTTAAGCATTATATGACTCGAAGTAGACTGTGAGATGAGATAATATGTATGTTATGAAGACTCTATGGGCCTTTTGATTTAATTTAAAGGGGCCGAATGGAAACTCATTGAAACATTGAAAGCTAAATTGAACCCCCTCCTCCAGCGCACATTATTTCATTCCGTTCGTTACGACGTAGTTTGTTTCTTTTAACAAACATCTAGCAGATACTCAAATGTAAGATAATAACTGAAGACACACTCCAATATTTCGAAAGATAAATTGAAAAGGGAAGGAAAAATTCCACGACCCGGATTCGAACCGGGGACCATGCCTATCGCTGGCACCGCTCTAACCAACTGAGCTACCGCGGATATGAACAGCTTTGCTGTTACAAGATATCCAAATAAACTTCATTGAAGCCACAACGCAGTAACTCAATCGGCAGAGCAGGCCCCGACTCGAAGGTCGGAAATAATCCTTACCCTTTAACCATCAAATAAATTGATGAAAATAACTCAAATGTA
>JAHWFO010010124.1:1237428-1270877 GCA_023313115.1 Rhysida immarginata
AGTGTTCTGTTTACCTACTGTGTAATTATCCCGGGCAACGCCGGGTCAGAGGACCAGGCGTTGCCCGGGATAATTACACAGTAGGTAAACAGAACACTCTCAAGAAGTTAAATAAACTGATGTGTTTTTTGGAAATAAACTGTAATAGGTTATGCACTGCTAAAACGTACCAAACACACAAACACACAAAGAAACATATACACACTTTTCCCAATCGTCTGAACGCTTGTTAGGCAGCTGAAGGAAGACACGTGAATCTCCTTTGCCTCATCAAGAGGGACTGTCCTATTCATATCGTCTATTATATCCATTTCCTGATCATTGTTACTAATTCTTGGAAACGAATGTTTTATCATTGCATCATCATTTTATGTTCATTGTTATAATTCTTTGAAATGAACTTTCTATCATTGTATCATCATTTTGTGCTCATTTTTATTGGTGAATTGCGTGTTGATACCATTGTTGATACCTATTGTTGCACAAACTTTTCCTTGCATTGTTGGTCATGAGATATTTCTCATTAATATGCCCTGCCATCGATTTTTTATCAATAATTGTTATTTTTCCGAAATCTGAGGTAGACAGTGACCTTCCTCATGCTTTGAAGGTCAAGTATGCAAAATTTCATCAAGATCGGAATAAAACTGTAGATTTGCATAAGAAACAAACAAACCCTGAAACAGTGTAGAAAATATAAAGGGGACAGACAGACGGACATAGCAAATATGAATTCGATATGCTTCGAAATAGAACGAAGAGACAGAAAAATTGCTCGCAAATTTACTGTCAGAAAATGGAAATTAAAATTGACTAAGAGGAAGAAGAAAACTTGATTTTTAAATAATAAAATTTTTAAATAAAATGCTTGTTAAAATCATCTTCTGAATTTCATTTACTGAGTTCATAAAAATGAAATTGAATGCTCTTCACATAATTAACAAACACTTGTTTTTAAAGTAATAAGCACTGCATATTAATATCTTGGTTTATTTTGGGTACTATCTAATAGGCCCGGCGTTGCTCGGGTTGTTTGTTTGATGAAACTTTGCAATATTTGAATTTGAATACCAGTATGAACACATGAAAAACCTTAGAATTATTACGGAGGGTTGTTTCATGTTTATGGTGACGACTGTTAACATTTCGTAGTACGGTTTTTGTTTGAAATGCACGAGGCTCGTGAAATTTTACACGCATGTTCGGTAATAATAGAACATATCATTCGTTCTTCAATTTCAAGTTTGCTGTCAAAATACCCTCAAAAATTAAATCGTTCTGAGAGGAACTACGAAGTAGCCCTTTTCGACGCTGGTTACTCTTATTCTAGAAAACGGAACCAGTGTAAGGGAAAATGTTTCATCATTTCCAAGGATAATATAACAAAATTTATCAAATGTAGAAGACAAATGGATCCAAACAATCAACAATGTACAAAAATCACACATCCGTTCTTCTCACACAAAGGCTAACATTTGAACAGTGAAGAGACTAATCCAACACAACGGGCCATTGTAAGCAAGTTTGAAACCTCTGTTGCATCGATAAACCGTATTATTCATCAATGGCACATTATTTGAAACTAGAAGAGGCACCCGGCGTTGCCCGGGATATTTACAGTTTTAGGTAAACAGAAAAACCTCAAGAAGTTAAATAATAACACAAATTGGTTTTCAGTAATTCTACAATCTCCTGTTAACTATTGTTGCATATTGTTGCACAAAATTTGCCTTGCATTGTTGGTCATGAGATACCTCTTATTAGTATGCCCCAATGACGTATATTAAAGATAGACTCCGAATCATATTGTTAACAGCGGCAAAAAGTGAAGCAAATTGAGCCATGATAGTTCTGGGCAGGAGTGAGCCGTGGAGTAATTAGCTGTCTGGCTGCTTTCTTTTTGAAGATTTTGGGCCTGAGGAATAATTAATTCAAAACCATTCCTCAAAGTTAAACTGCGTACAACTGTACAAACAAACAAGAAAAAGGACCAGGAATCATTTTCCACAAAAATAAATTAAAAGTACGTAACTAAAATGAAAATACGTAACTGAAAGACAATCGAAACGAAATTGAAATTGAAACCATAATCGAAAAATTGTTTATAAAATATAATAAAATACTTCAAATACAAAGTGAACGAAAAGATACTTTGTAAGAATTATTAATCAGCTACTCTCATGTTTAGCCAAGTGTTTTGCATCATCTTCACTCACTTTCGGCCATGACAGTTCTGGGCATGGAGCTTCCCAATTTGCTTCAAGTTACAACAATAGGATTCGGAGTCTATCTTTAATATACGTCATTGGTATGCCCTGCCATCGTAATGAGCTTGGATTATTATCGATAATTAGTATTTTTTCGAAATCTGATGTGGACAATGACCTTCCTCTTGCTTTGAACATCAAGTATGCAAAATTTCATCAAGACCGGAATAAAACTGTTGATTTGTATAAAAAACAACAACTTTCGCCAATCATGCCTTAACTGTTGTTAGGGAGCTGTAGAGAGAGACGTGTATTTCTTTGCCTCATCGAAGGAGAGACGTGTATTCCTTTGCTTAATCTAAATCGTCTCATTTCCTGCTCAATTCCCGATGTTGATGTGGAAATATATAACAACAGTAATTTCGACGAAGACACTCTCTACTTGGGTGGTAGTGGTTGCACATGATAGTTTGTGTCTGTTTGCTCTGTAATTCCAACAAACTGAGTGGTGTACTCATTACTTGGTAAAGAAGATGGTTTAGTAACTGAAGACGATTATCATCCATCATTAAATATTCTAGGCAAAGTAACTAATACATCTCAAAAATACATCAACTTAACCCCCCCCCCAACTGGGGGTGGCCGTGGCCTGGTTGTCTCGTCGGTTGGCTTGCCAATCGATGGAGTTCAGCAACTTCAGGCGCGGCCAGCTGCTGGTTGGGTGACGGCCTGGGCTTGAGGGCCACCGCTGGCGGGACAGCTATTTGGGGCGCGGCTGTTGGGGGACTTTGGTCTGACCCATTTGCCGATTGACCATAGCTGGTGTTCCAGCAGTTGGTGACAGCCTCTGGTTCGTTTATCTCCAGCAGCTCTTCCATCATGAAACCCCCCGTGCTTCGGAGGGCACATTAAGCCGTCGGTCCCGACTGCTACTGTCATCTCGTAGCAGTCGTTATTAATGGGATGGCGCAAAACTCCCTCGTAGGAGTAGGTGCCGCAGATTATCGCTTGCGGTAATCTACCCTCTGTACCAGATAAGATAAGATAACCCCCCATCTCCTCTATATGTGGATGTGCGATATTCATTTGTCGTTAGTCGAATAGAAAGATCGAATAAAATTTTAGTAATCGGCGATTTTATTCGAGTGGCTTGGAAATTTATTCGGCTAGATCACACAAAACGACTAATTTTTTAAAGAAATTAACAGGGTTTCTAGCAAAACGATTTCGTAAAATTCCCTGGCTTTTCCCGGTTGATCACGTAATTTTCCCTGATCACCAGCACACAAAAAAAATCTACTTTGATAGAATATCATTGACATTCTTCAAATTTTTCGTTCCAATTTCTCATTTTTTTCCTGACTTTGTAAAGTTCTCTGATATTTTGTAAAATTCTCTGACTTTTCCCGGGGAAGAGCTTTCGGATTGGTTTAATAATGGAAACAAAAAAACACCGGAATGAATCGAAATAATCCGATATAGTTACGACTATATCGAGTTGGAATTATTCGACTCTTTTAGTCGACTAAGGACCAAAATATCGCGATATTTATCGATATCGAAGAATATCGCACATCCCTATGGGCATATTTTAGAGTCATCGATACTGTAGGCATTTCTCCGTCGGTTAAATTTCCGTTCGGTTATATGTCCGTCGGTGAAATGTCCGTTCGGTCGAATGTCCGTCGGTCAAGTGTCCGTCGGCCAAATGACCGGGTACCGCCAAGAGACATTGCAGAGAGATGAACCAACAGCAGAAAACCGCATAATGCTATTTGGCAGGCGACAAATGAAAGAACATAATCAAATTGGATGAGGCTTAAGTCTATTTATCAAGAGATGGCAAGATACGGGCAATTTTTTATCAGTCTAACTGGGTGATACGACTTGATCTGATTAGGTGCGTCAGTGCAAGGAGAGGTTTTCGGAAATGATTCATAATGGTTGCTGGATATAGCTACAAAGGATATCTGATCATAAAAAAGTGGGATCTAAAGCAAAGATAAATGATCTACTACCAGGAAACTGTCTTGGAACATATATCGTAACGATATCTCACGGGTATGTGGGCCAAGGGATAAAGCATCCATGGAAGAGAAAATTGGGATTAAGGTTGTCCCATTCTCAGACATCCCTGTCAAGTCACCCGATGCCTCTCCTATGGAATTTTATGGATTCGGTCTCCTTAAAAGAGCTCTTCATGTAAGACGCCTTCGAACACTTTCTGGATTTTGAAAAGCCTGTCAAGAAGAGCGGAACAGAATCGATCTTGCTGTTGTCTGTAGAATTCTCTTGCATTGAAAACTAACATGTCGAGTGAATGGCCATGACAGAGTACAATAGGTGACGGAAAAATGCGTTCCAACAGACCTACAGTAAGTGTATTCTCGTCACCATAAACATGAAACAACCTTCCATATAGTAAATATTCACGTTGGAAAAACGAAAAGAATTCTTTAAAATGCTCACATTGGAATTTTGTGTCCATATTGGGTATGCCCAGAAAAATTCGACATTTTATTCTTAACATTTTAGAATATTAAAGATAGGCTATGAGTAATGAATTACACTAGTCAACACACTTTTTGTGACAAAGACCACAGATAATGTTCTTAGTAGTAATTTGTAGGTAGAATCCGAATCTACTTTTAGACTTTTTCTATCATGTCAAGTTTCCAAGTTATGCACATCGAGACTTCTATGTTAAATTAATGGGTGTGAAGAGAAGCGGCTACAATGTTAAAGTATCCATATTTTGGGGCCGCAAGGAAATTTACCAGGCCCCAAACACTGAATGATTTTAAAATGTTTCATTGTAAAACAAGAAAGCTGTGCGTGCTAGAGAAATTTAAAAATTATATTCGTAATCAGCAGAAAAAATACTACCAAAAATCACCCACTTTCATTTTGTCACAAGAAAAATCTTAAATTTTGTTGGCCAGTGTTATTTCTGTCTATATTAAAAATACTTCATAGATGGATTAAGAGAGTTGAGAAAATCTGTTTACAGGCTCATCAACATCCCTCATTAACATGTAACTTTTCGATAGAGTTGTATTCACACACGGGGCATGGAATCACGTCCTGAATATAGTGGTTCATATTAACAGATTCAGTTTTAGCAGCAAGGATGACCCTCTCACACAATCAATTGCGATCTTTATAATTTCTGAAACGTTTGCATAAAAATTATTTATAAGTCATATGAAAAATAAATTTTCCTCCAGTTGTTGGCTCATTAGGGAAGGTACCTTCATCTTCTGAGCAAAAACTTGAGCAGCTGCACGCCCTAGAAGTTGTACTCTCGTATTTGTTTTAGAATATTTTTTACATCTCTCCAAAGATATTAATAACAAGAAATAATAATGATTTTATTTATTTATTACTTTTATAATTATTCCGTATAAACATGAATCATGGATGAAGAAATACCGTTGCTCTTTAAAGATTTTTATACCGTTGCTCTATGACTATCTCCAAGATAGATATGCCGTCTGTCAAGCTGTTTTGAAAAGAGGAGGAAACACGTAGCTTTTAAAAAATACATTTTTCTTTAACATTTTGAACATGATATAAATTTCATTCAACTAAATATGTGTTTCTGTAGAATGTTTCGATTCGATCGATATCTCCAAAGGGAGAAGAAGGCTTTACATCCTCCCCGCCTTCTTTGCATTATTTATCCATGAATCTGCACGCATTTGCCGAATGCAAAGCTTTTAACGTAATTCCCCATCTCACTCGTCATATTTGCATGGGAGACTGTTTGTAGTGTGATTTGTAATTATAAAATGAAATAAACTCCGAGCGCCTTTTCCCTTTGCGTACGCTGCTCTATTAGTTCCACCTCGCCTGTCACACATCTCTCTGTCTATCTTATATCCGAGAAAATTTTGTGAAAAAACGTTGAGCTCTTTCTTAGATGGAGTAAGTGCTGAAACATTAATGTTTCAAAGTCAACCTAAAGCCATTCACATTCCTTTGAACTCATATTTACTCAGGATAATTCTCTGTTATCCCCTTTACTTTGATAAAGCATAGCCTCTATCCGAAATGTCAGTTTTTTCAGGGTCTTACCACCCTGTGTTCAATTTTTATTATTTATTATTCAGGTAATGTAAGGTTACGTTAACGGTAGGTTAATTTAGAATCGTGTGCTTATGATTAAATTATAATTTAGCGCTTTCTATATAAAGAATGGTTTCAAATATTAAAATTAATTTTCAAATTTGGATTATTTGAAAAAATCCTCTTAAGTAGTGATGTCAAGATCCGGATAATTCAAGATCCGGATCTTGGATCCGATATCCGAAATTCGGATCCTATATCAGGAAATTCTGTATATGCAAACTTTTTCTGAAAGCAGTATATAAAAGCTTTTATTAAGTGATAGCCTAGTCCTCTTAAGTCCTAATTAGTCTTAATACGCATCCAGCGAAAGGATCCGAAATCCGGATCCGATATCCGAGATCCGGATACGGACCCAGATCCGAATCCGGATATTTTCCTAAATAAATATTTTATTTTTGTAAATAAACTAAATAATAACCTAACGTTAAATTAGTAGCAATTAAATAATTACAATTGAACTTAAAACTAAATCAGAAATCGGTCTTCTCTGGCTGATATCCTCCGTGGACGTCCAGACGTAGGTCTTCAACAGATGGTTTGTGTTGTTTGGAACAGGTTCCAGAGTCGGCTGATGACACTGGGATCCACATAAAGCCATCTTGTTACCTCTGCCTGATATTGCCCTGCCTCGAGCTTGCCGATCGCTTTGCACCTCATTTCATAGCTTAGACGGTGTCTTTGGACCATCTTCTGATTACCTGAAGCAGCTATAGTTTAAATTGAGCAAAATGCACCTTATACCTGAATGTATCCACCACCTCTCTAAGTTGAATTGCATGTTTTATCACGATTGGCTTTAAAATTAAGACGGGTTGCAAAAATTAAATAGAATCATTTGCAATTATTTTGCATATTTTATATAGCCATAGTTACTTAGATCTATAAACAAAAACCTTACACTTGTAATAAATATTTTACCAGATGTTAAGGATATTGTGTTTGTTGCTTAACTTTTGGTTTATCTGGGTATTGTTTTTAAGGTAATCCCTGCTGGCTCCCCCCCCCCCCCCCCCTGAAATTCTATTATACGCTAGTTTACCATCTGAAAATCACAATGCAGAATTCAGGGTTGTCGAATCGTTCGCCAAAACTCGTAGTGGTTCCCGCATTCTTCTCGCCCTCTCACTCTTTGAACGGATCGGACGTGTTCTATAACCTAACCTAACCTGTTTCCCACAACCCTATAAATTTGTTTGCGATCACGCCGTTGATATGAGCCTACCACTATAAAATGAACAGACATCTAACAGTACAACATTGTAAGATAAACTAATTAATTTCAGCATTTAATCCCGCCTTTGTCAGAATACAAAGAAATAGTAGCAACCAGCCCTTTATGTATCAAATACTGACTGTCTAATACATAAGGGGAGGCCGTGGCCTGGTGGGCTTTAACTGAAATACAACTTCTGTGAAATTAAGCAACATCAGGCACGGCTAGTCACTGGATGGGCGTACTCATCAGTGATTCACGAACTTCACCCTCCCGGCTGCTGTGACCATCATACAGCAGTCGTTAATCCAGGTCCATCCAGGGACCCACTCGTCGGCCTCAGGCCATACAGGCTCTCGATGGACGTATTGGATTAGAATAAATAAATAAAAAAAATATTAAAAAAATTAATAATACCTCGTTCACACTGCGAATCATGATTCACGAATTCGTGAATGATGATTCGACTGAATCGTGATTCGATGGATCATGATTGACGGTCGAGAAGTTTCACACTGCACGCACGCTAGTGTGATTGATCAACACCAGCTAGCGAGCGACAGTTGTGCGATTCCGTTTCTAAAATGGCTGCTGAGGCTACAGTAAAAAATCTGGGTCGAGGCCCCAGAGCCTCTTTTCGAACGTTATTTGAAAGAATAAATTAAGTGAAGTAAGAATGACAATAATAAGAATAAAAATACATGCGTAACAGAGACGGTAATCCAAATAAAACATTTTTTACGTCTTGAAATGCCGAAAAAAACAGATCAATAAGATTCCCCAAGCTATCATTGCCATCACTGTCCTGCACAGGTGCCATCAGATAGGAGAAGTCCATGGCGGTAGAAACCAGACTATGACACGCCCGTCTGTTCCGATAGGAAAGGAACATGCTGTTTTAATTCAACCTTGCAAGGGTTCGAGGGGTTAGGAAATCCAAAATGCCCTTCACATATGTTCCTTTGTATTGCGCTGTTAGCTGGTAATACATCATTGTCTTTGATGAGCCTAGACTTCCTCACTCACCTCGGGCATCTACAGCTTGTGGATGTCTGCAGCTGTGCCTTTGGGTGACGATTCCCCCCCCCCCTTAATTACACCATTCAGCGAACGCTCTAGAAACCGTGGTCTGTGAAAAAAAACCTAAAAGGGACACTGGTCTTTAAGCTCTCAGGCGCCTACTATCGTACCAGGTTCAAAGTCTGCTAATACATTTTTTTTTTACCTATGATACCGTTAGAAGTGAAAATGCACCAAGATGCTCATTGTTGATGCCTATAGTCCGTTGTAGATCATCTAAACATACAAACGAAAGCACGTCAATGAACGGATAAAATTGGTCAGTGATTGTATAGTACAAGACTTTTGAGTGACATGGATTTCAACAGATTGTGAATTAGCAAAATTATGTCGTACGAAATTGGAAATAAACTTAAGAAAATCTGCTTATATTTAAGTTAATTTATAGACGGATATCAGTTGCGCTCTTTCTTCTTGATTTAAGACTATTTTTAATTCGTGTCACATCCACAGTTACTTCTCTCCTTTTAGTGTTTGCTTTTAGCAAAATACTAGCTTTCGTAGTTTCCAAGAACATCAACGACAGCTTTAGACTTCGAATGGAGTTGAGTGCTTAAAGTTTCGAATAGCTATCTTTAAATGTCATAAACTTCCCTTCCGATTGCAGTTTAGTGCATTTCAGATATTTTCCTGGAATCATGTCAAGAAAAAACTTGGAATCTTTCCTGTTTCGCATCAACCTTGATCTCAATTATCCCCATATTTTAACTTAATTTGGATAGGAAACAGCCAATTATTTTAATCATACAAAGCATTTCGAATTTATTCCCAGTTTATCTCTCATTCTCTCTTTTCCTTATTATCGCTCTGTTTTAGCTTTTTATTAGCTTATGCAATAAATTGCTTTTAAAGTGAAAAAATGAAATCACTTAAACTGGGTCATTTTCAACTTTGAATCAAAAAGATGCACATAAAAACTTCGAAGCAATGAGTCTAAATTAATAAAATCTATACGTCTTACACCATTAACTGCAAATATTGATTTTTCGTACAAATCGTGATGCCACAGGGCGTTTGGGATTATTCGAAGTTAAATTCTAATTAACGCTTTCAAGAGTGGTGTGGCGACTACGATTCGAATGTTAATAATATGTTATAACCGAAATGTCTGTGCATTGGCTGTTATTGAGAAAGTTAAAAATTCATAATGCTAATAGAATTTCTGCAATATATAGAAAATTTACGATATCAACATTATCTGTAGCTACAGCACTATAAATGGAAATTCCTTCATGAAGCAACGCTGGATACTGACTGGAATATTCGTATATTTAATAAGCTGTTATGAATGTCATTAAAGCGTAACTGAAATTTTAAGTGTGCTTTGACTATTTTTATTTTATTTGGCTCAAAGTATATTTAAATATTCACTCGTCAATACTCAAGATATAATTCCTATCAGATTAAACGAGTTAGTGGCCCGTCATAAGCATCATGATAGAGAGAAGGGTCTATTCATTTCGATAGAATGGTCCATCATTCGCCCCCACTCCTAGTCCGACACTATAGCAACATGATTCACCACACCACCTGATTTTTATTCTTTATTCCATACCATATAAATTCCATGTTATTAAATATTTCTTAATATACAATATTGTTCGTCAAAAACTGGCTGTTAGTCAATTTAGATGTCTTCACTCTTGACATGGCAATATAGAGGAAATAGTGAGAAACAATATTCTTTTAGATACAATGTGACTTTATTGGTAGTTTTTGCCTGATTCTTGTAATCATATAATTAAAACAAGAGTTTTTCCTAGGTCTGATCCAGACTCGGACGACATATTATCACATAGAAAAGCAGAGCCGGAATACCGTTTTACAAAATATTAAGCAGTTTTAACCACAGTGGAATTTGTAAAGTATACTACAATCCCTTCATGGCGGAAAGCTTTCATTGAGTACGAAAAGACACCGAACACCTGACGAGGAATGGCTTTATAATACTTCAATTCACAAAATAAAAAGTACCATAGAAGCTCTCTTCCGTGTTAATGTAATAGTAAAAGAGGATTACGTAGTTATCCAGAGAAATCGACAATTTACTACGAGCAAAGGCATTACCCTTCTCTTCGTTGAAACCCGTCTCTCTCAAATGAACCCGCCGATGACTTTTCCCGCTCTGGCGATGCTCATTGTCTGTATTCCAGAGGTGAGCCATCAAACATGAAATGTAGAACAGAAAGGCTTAAATTAACGCTTAGTCCTTCGTGCACATAACGGTTTAAGTTAAAGCTACCATTATCCAATGAAGCGGCTGAGTGAACGTTATTCTCAAGGAGTGAAAGGAGCCATGTTTGCAGGAAATACACATCAATGGCCCGGGGCTCTAACGAGACTTACAAAATTATCTCCCAGTACTGTTGCCTGGTTTCTGAAGCAATAAAGGCATTCGAAGCGGTAGGATAATTAATAACAGAAACTTTCTTACTGGGCTCGCCCCGTGCATTCCTTCTCGTCCGTCGCTTAGTTCCGTAACTACTTGACTCCGCTTCCTCCTCCTGGGCTGCTGGACCACGTCCGCTCTCTTCCAATCCAGATGGATTCAGCCAAGATGCCTCTCTGCGGCACCTTTTATTTGCTTCCAATATGCCTTCTTTTTACTGAGGCGTTCCGCAACAGCATGCGTTTTAATTTTCCTGTCTCAGGGCTCCCACCATGAGCCTTTGCTTTTAATTAATCTTAATTTTTATTTCATTTTTATAACTTTTTAAAATTATTATCGATAGCTGATGTATGTGTGTATGTATGTCTGTGATAAATAATAAAGGGCTCGTCAAAAAAAATTGAATATTGATGAAGAGGATTTTATTCTCGAAATGCGCATACATGTTGCATTAAAAACTTCTATTTGAAAAGAGTTTTCTTTATTTTTATTGTATTAGAAGCATCTGTTAAATATTTATTAGATCCCCCGGACCCCTTTGGCCAAATTTACAGAATGTATGTGAGTTGGCATAGATTCAATAAAGTGATGAAGAAGACCTTTAGCACTTTAAGTCAGTGGAAAACCAGGCATTCCCTTAGTTCTCTTAGCAGGTTTCTTGGAAGGGAATCTTGCTGTCGGTTCATGCGTCATTTCAACATCTCCCGAACATTCCCTCTTCATTCACAGAGGGAAGTCAACTTCGCTAAACCGCTGCTGAACAACCATGTACGATGAAGATTAGCATTATTGTCCAAGAACAAGCGGTCACATGCAGGATGAAATGTAGAATTGCAGGATGGATGTGGTCGGCAACAATGTTCAGGTAATTCGTCGAACGCAACCAACCTTCTATGAATATCAGAGGACCAGTTCCAAACAAGCAGAAACAGCTCCATTCTACGGTATACTGAATTCATTGGTTCATGGGACTCCCCTAAACCTTCTGCGTACCGTCGATCAGACTACATAACCTTCTTCCAGTCTTCACCTGTCCAGTCACGACGTTCCAGACACCATTGCAGACAAAATTTCCTGTTCTTTGCAGAAATCAGGGATTTTCGTAAAGGCATGCGCCTGCCGATTTGGATCCGCTTCAATTTTCGGAGTATGGTTCTGACAGATACGGTCGGAAATAGTCTTGAATAAAATCATTTGTCAATTGTTGCACACTGTACGTCCTGTTTCTGCGTACAAGTCGTTTTAAACGAAGATTGGTTTCTTAGAGCCACAGTTATCCTTTTTAGACAAAGACTGTGGATCATTTCTCCAACGTTTGAATCTCTGGAATCACACCGGTCAGCTGCTTCGCTTGTTTTAATTGTGTTACCAGCTAGACGAGCACCAACAATGAGTCACTTTTCGCAGTCAGTTTAGTCCTTCTTATTCCCCGTGCTGATCAATATCTTTGATTAGGCTCACCCAATCCTTCTTTAATAGTTGACAAGTACACGCTTAAATCACATGAATATTCTTTTGCAGAAAAACGGATTAAAACTAATCTACATGTTTCACAGATGTTTCTAATTCATTAGCTAGTGTGTTCAGTAACTTTGTATTATATATAGAATAGATGGAATTAATGCAGTATAATTAATCATTTGTTTATTTGCACTTCAATTTCAGGATGGATCGAAGACTTATACCAGAGGCTGCAATTGCCTTTGCCCAACAAGACGGATATAGACTTAGGCATCACGTACGTGACGTCGCTTTACTTCACCCTGAGCAGCCTAACGAGCGTCGGCTTTGGCAATGTTTCTGCAAACACTCACGCCGAAAAGATATTTTCAATATGCACTATGCTTATAGGAGGTAATAAAAACGTTTTATCACTTCATAATTGTTTCTTAAAAGGTTCATGAAAGTCTGAATAGAAGTTTTAAAGATTTGATAAACGCTCGCCAATAAATTGGAAATCAATGGTCATTGATATAATTGAAGTCATTTAATTACTAGTATGGGCTTCTCGAAATAACTCCACTTGGACAAGTGGATAATTATTTTCCTAAAATATCTCATGATTGGTCAGTTCACTTATAGCCGATTAAATATTAACATACAGTATCCTAAGCAAAATTACCAGATCTTCATTGTGTTCTTTGCTGATGATTATTATTCCTTTAGTAATAAGAAGCCTGACCTATGTTAAATGATCGTTTCCTTGCCATTTTTTGACTTATAAATGAATTCGTAAATAAATCTAATACGGAACATACAATTTCATGGACAATTCTGTTAATAAGACAGTTAAGTTTAAATAACATTGATAACTCCAGTTTTTACATCAGGCACGATTAACAATATCGAAAATTACACTAGTCAACACACATTTTGTAACTAAGACCACATATAGTGTCCTAAGTAGTATTTTGTGTGTAGAATCCGAATCTGCTTTTAGATTTTTTCTATCACGTCATGTTTCCAAGTTATGCACTTCGAGACTTCTATGTTAAAGTAATGGGTATGAAGAGAAGCGTCCGCAATGTTAAACTATCCATAGTTTGGAGCCGCAAGGAAAATTATCAAGCCCCAAACTCTGAATAATTTAAAAAGGTTTCATTGAAAAAAAAATAAGTCTGTGCGTGCTAGAGAAATTTCAAACTTATATTCGTAATCAGCAGAAAAAATATTACCAAAAATCACCCACTTGCATTTGGTTAAAAGAAAAATCTTAAATTTTGTTGGCCAGTGTTATTGTTCTATCAGCTTTTGGTCAACATTTGCCAAAGTTAATGAAAAACTCTTT
This sequence comes from Rhysida immarginata, assembly GCA_023313115.1. Lineage (NCBI taxonomy): Eukaryota > Metazoa > Arthropoda > Chilopoda > Scolopendromorpha > Scolopendridae > Rhysida > Rhysida immarginata. The sequence continues at coordinate 1,251,237 of JAHWFO010010124.1, forward strand.
CATCAAATTTTTTGCCGATTTGATAGAATATTTAGATCCTGTCATTCCTAAGAACCAACACGGAAGCAATCCAAAAAATATGCATTTTCTTAAATACACAGAGTGATTATAAACTCCAGCAACCATAGGGGAGAGTTGCTTAAGTTAGAAGAGACTGGGGAATTGGATGTACTGAGAGGAAAAAGATGGAAACGGATTTCAAATTAAAGCGTGGAAGAAGTCGCTGTTTCTGTGGTTGAAAAAATCGTCCGTTTGCAAATGTTCTTCAATAAGTGCTTGAGTAGTGTCACTTGAGTTGTCTCTCCCTTGGTCTACGGTAAGAAAGGTTCTGCGTTGCATTTTAATGTGTTATCCATACAAGATCCATGTGGCGCAAAAGCTGCTCCCTCAAGACCCGGATCAACGCACTGATTTTGCCTCCCGGTTTTTGGCCAGAATATTCGTTGACAATTCATGGCTTAGGACATTTTGTGGTCAGATGAGGCGCATTTTGCCCTGGATGAGCAGTGAATACTCAGAACTGTCGCATCTGGGGTATAGGAAGTCCTCCTACAGTTGTGCAAGAACAGCCTCAGCTTTCTGGTTTCATTACCGTATGGTATGGTTTTACTGCTGATTTCATTCTTGGCCCCTTTTTCTCTGAGGAGAACACTCCTCAAGGCCCTAAAAGGTGTTCCATCACGGGTGCTTGTTACTGCAAACTTCTGCAGCAGCAAGTCAGTCCAGCCTTACGAGAACGAGAATGTTTTAGAGACTACATTCCTGTCTTCATGCTAGATGTTGCAACACTCTATATTGCCCGACAAGTAAAGGAACTGCTTCGTGCCCATTTTGGAGATGATCAGGTAATTCGGAGAAGTTTTCCGACTGCCTGGCCTCCTCGTTCTCCGGATTTGAGTCCCTGTGACTTCTTGTTGTGGGAATTCCTGAAAGACCGTGTCTATGGAGGAAACATACAGACTCTGTCTGAATTGAAAGCAAGCATAGCACACCATATTACTGCAATTCTTCAAGAAACCCTTCGCGCTACCGTTGAACTCGCTATAACGTGATTTGAACATGTGATTGAGACACATGGAATGCGCATTGAACCCCTGCTGTGAATAAATAATATTTTGTGTATTTAATTTATGTTTTTACTCCGGGTTTGGTTCGAAGGTTGAAGGACCGGAAAGTGGCGACGGTGGTGATGGTGGTGTTGGTGATGGTAGTAGCGGGTGTGCGAGACGGGACACAAGCTGAGGATGCGAAGGAGCAGGGGGGGGGGTTCTAGAAATTAAGGCGTCGACTACTTAGGTCATTTTGCGCCTTTTACACAAGTTATATCTGTACGCAGCCCGGGACAAACACAAACATCCATGCCCACGGCGGGATTTGAACCCACAGAAAGCCTACGCCCTAGCCCTCTCGGCCACCTGGCCGGCAAAGGAGCAGGTGGATCAAAGGCTGGAGTAGGCAGAGAGAGTAAAGGCAGAAGGTAAGCGTTCTTTATATGCCATTTTTCACCTAGTGGTCGAAATTTGAACTAATTTTTATTGTAAAAAAATCTCTTCCCCATGGTCTATATAACGGACATACATTCCAAATTTCATCAAAATCCGATCGGCAAAACGGATTCTGGAGGGGTCTGAATAGTGTGACTTAAATTATAACCACCTGTATTTTAGAAATATCGAAACTTAAAACTTTCATCCTTTACAACAAGAATTAAATCTGAATAAATAAATAGTATTGTTGACAACACTCTTGTAATGAAATTTTAAAAGGGCATTGATTCTGGAAAAATTCTACAGTGGTGGAAATAAGTACACCCTACTCCCCAAATTTTGACATTTCTAATAAAAATTAATATTAGAGAATTTAAGATGATCTTTACATATACATTTCGATAGCCATGCTATCATCATTCAACAGGAATTGAATTGCCATCTTTGTTTTTTGTAGGGTCCTTTTTATTACGGTCGGTCAGGGGAAGATTTTTTAACTTTGAACTCGCTATTGTTGAAATAATCTATTTAATCTATGTAAATGTACATGAAAACTATACAAGAAAACTTTAATTCTCTAATTTAATTTTATATAAAAAATATTTTAGTATATAATTTTCTGGAAAAAAAACGTATACGAAATCTCAACAAATTCCTCATTTCAAGCTCCTCAGCAAGAGAAAGGCTTCATTAGATTGTAGGTATTATTAACTGCAGTTTAGTGTACAGTCACAGCGTGCCTAAAGGAAAAACATGAACTCTGATGAGAAGATAAAAAATTTGAACCTTTCGGAACATGGAGCCTCTCTAAATAGCATTTCCAGAAAAATCAATTGCCGAAGGAATGTTATTAGAAATTTTGTTGGATCCAGGTAGTTATGGCACTAATAGAAGGTCTGGAAGACTGCCATAATTGACCGAAGTGGAAAAGCGAAGATTACGACAAAATGCTTCCAACAGAAAATTATGCTAGAATGACCTTCGCAAGCATCTCCAATTGATGTTACGTCTCGAAGAACTCTTCAAGTACTTGAGGAAGCAAGTCATACTTAGTTTATTTGCCTTGAAAGTTCTTTATTTGTCTAAAGATCACAAGATCCAACGCATATTGTGGGATCAACGCTGAAAGGTCTAATGCGATTTTATTTAATGAAAAGAAATTCAATGTAGATGATCCAGATTGATTGCAATATTATTGAAAAAAGAATTTGAGGAAAGAAGACTAGATATTTTCCAAACTGCAATTTGGTAGAGGTTCATTAAGATTTGGGCAGCATTTAGCAGCAAAGGGAAGACTGCTTTGGCATCCGAAATACTGTAGAAGACAAATCTCGGAAAGGTATATTGACACTCTTGAAGGTATATATAGAATGATTTTTGCTTTCACTTGCATAAATATCCATTGTCCATTTGTTTCATACTCTATTTTTCAGTAAGACAAATAATGATGATGTAACAATGTATGACGTTTCCGTGCAGAGGCTTTCTCTTTAGGTGTTGATCTGATGCACTGTTTTTATTTCGTGTCATCGGCTTCGGTGACTCAGTGGTTGCGTGATCACCTTTGATGCCCGAGGACGCGGGTTAGATACCGGCCGAGGATTATGAGGATTTTTTCGGGGGGGGGGGACCCTGAGATCACGCACTTCCTTCGGAAGAGAAGTAAAGCCGTTGGTCCCGTGTAGTCGTTTGCCAGCTGCACGTTAAAGAACCCTTGCGAGGCAAAATTTGCGGCCTCTATAACGCCGTCCTGATATGACCATAGTTGTTGAAACGTTAGTACCAACCAAACCAAACCAATTATTTCGTGTCCTAACACTGATGGTAAAAAAAAGGGGGGATGATTTGAATGTTTTGATCTCAGCTAGAAAATTTAATTTGTTATATTTTAAATCATTTGTGGGGTTCAATCCTTCTTATCGATAGCTTGCAATCATAATATTTTTCCATTCTTTTCACATAAAGTGGCTTTTGAGAATCTTATAAAAAGCCACTCTAATGTATATTTTTTTTGTAGTCGTACATACATCTGCACAGCAGCTTGAAAGAATCATAAATAAATTAAACAAACCAAATTTACACAAGTTCTCATATTTTTGACGTAGAACTACGTCTATCAGGGGTGCAGCCGAGGAAAAATTCAGACGCGATTTTTCGTTCAAAAAGTGATGTACATATATTAGTCTATATCTTTCTATCACTATATCCTACAACTATGGTCATTATCTCATTGGAAAGAGGAAGGTTGAGTCTTGAATAATAAGCAAAAATTTCACCAAACGAGCTATCAGGTCAAAAGTTACAGCAAGTTAAAGTTAAGTGAATTTTATGCTCGCCATCGTAATAACGGAGTGGCGCTGCTGCAGCTTGAACATGTGCGGCGTGTATTGGAACTAATTGCAGCTAACCATGGCCTACGAGAAAAGGCCTGTGTATTTATATAAAGAAGGCCTGTGCATTAGGTATAAAACATGGAAACACGAGCGTTTTAAGATAATATCATGAAATCCTGTCATCTGCCTGCGAAATCAGTACATCATCATTAATATAAAATCAGCGGCGGTGGACGTTGTCACAACCAATGACGTATATTAAAGATAGACTCCGAATACTATTGTTGTAACTTGAAGCAACTTGGGAAGCTCCATGCCCAGAACTGTCATGGCTGAAAGTGAGAGAATCTGATGCAAAAGACATGGCTAAACACGAGAGTAGCTGATTAATAATTCTTTCACACGCCGATTACGGAATGATACGTTTATCTTTTCGTTTACTTTGTATTTGAAATATTTTATTATAATTTATAAACAATTTTTCGATCATGGTTTTAATTTCAATTTCGTTTCAATTGTCTTTCAGTAACGTATTTTCATTTTAGTTACGTAATTTTTATTTATTTTTGTGGAAAATGATTCCTGATACTTTTTCTTGTCTGTTTGTACAGTTGTACGCAGAACAACTTTGAATAATGGTTTTGAATTAATTATTCCGCGGGCCCAAAATCTTCAAAAAAGAAAGCAACCAGACAAGTAATTACTCCACGGCTCACTCCTGCCCAGAACTATTATGGCTCAATTTGCTTCACTTTTTGCCGCTGTTAACAATGGGAGTCTATCTTTATTATACGTCATTGGTCACAACACAGAAAAAGTCTAACAATGAGTTATCTAACAATGGGTTATTTCCCGATTATACAAACGGGTGGGTACGCTTCTAGTTTTCTATTAAAAATACGTTGTAAAATTAAAATATATATATTATTTTAAGCAGATTAATTATTTTAAGAAATGAACTTTGAAGTATTCTTAATTTCTTAAAACAAAACAATAAATCCGACTAAAATAATATATGTTTTCAAACATGTTGGTTTTAGTTGTTTGTAAAACTATAAATATATGGGTCTTTAAAACAACAGTGATTTTACGACATAGAGTTGACGCGTTTCAGCCGTCGCTTTCTTCAGGACTGTGTGTATAATGATTAAAGAAGCTTAGAAGAACACTCGAGGGGGAATGAGGGTTGGGGTAGGCAGGTAAAACAACAACAGGGGGGGGGAGTCTAGGAGATTGCTGCATTCGTAATTTAAAATCCAATGGGAATAGGAGAGTTCTGGCACAATTACTTGTGCAAACGGAAAACAATGCAAGACTGTATCTAGAATAACTCAATGGTAGATTATCAATACGGCAGGTATGCCCCATTTCATTCATTAGGGTAACAAAAGTGGGGACTTCAAGACTAGGATCGGCCTCGGTGGCTCAGTGGTTGCGTGATCGCCTCTGATGCCCGAGGATTTTTTCAGGGGGAAAATCCTGAGATCACGCACTTCCTTCGTAAGGGAAGTAAAACCGTTGGTCCCGTGTAGTCGTTTGCCGGTGCACGTTAAAGAACCCTTGCGAGGCAAAATTTGCGGCACCTATAACGCCGTCCTGAAATTACCATAGCAATTGAAAAGGACGTTAATACCAAATAAACCAAACCAAACCAATCAAGACTAGGACGGAGTTAATTACTCAACTCCGATTGAAACTTGGAGATAGGGGGAGTTTTAAAAGTAGCGCATTGCCAACAAGTAGGGGGAGAAACCAGCTCACATTTGGAAACAGATCCCTTTAGAGAAATGGCGGGGGAGGGGGGGAGCCGTAGGAAAATACTCAAATTGTTTCAAACATCGTGTAATGGTCCTTGTCACCCATGCTTATTAATGAACAACAAAATAAAACTGATAAGCAAAAATACATACAGATAAATAAAATATAAAACAACAATCAGATATCTGGATAAATAAATAAATAAATTAATAAATAAATGGAAGAATGAAATATAAATATAAAACCACATGCTCTGGCATTTTACATGAACATGTTGACAGGCATGAGGTAGCACGAATGGATAAGAACCCTACACACAACTAATGACATTCTATTGAAGCCCGGCTAGAATGTGGACTACTTACACAGTTTCCCCACTCTTCATTCCATCTCCGTATTATTATCATAGCCCCCCTCACACCACCCTCGCCTTTTGTTGTCAGTTAATTTAGTTTACTTTATATACTAAATTTTTTTTAATTTTGTTCTTTTTTTCGCCAAAAAATACACACTAACGGTAACCAATAATAACATACAGTAGTAGTTCTACGCCTTAAAAACCCGCGGCTTTGGCAGTCACCAGAGCCTCCGTCAATTTTTTTTTTGTCGAGCAATCAAAGTGAGCCAGCCAAAACCACATAAAAACAGCAATCGCGACGATCCTTTTGCCTACCTGCGTCGCGCACACTGAAATTATGACGTCATGTTAACGTTTGTTTGTAAACATTGTGAGAGGCGTAGCCAACGAGAAAGACAGGCCCCGGCACGGAAAAGTCACCTGACCATACTAGTCCGAGTAACAACGTAATCTTCATTGTTTCCATTTTGGATTTTAACAATCAATACTTTTTCGTTTGTTGGATACAAAGAAGGTTGGAATGATGACAATTCTAGCTTAGCCCACAAGAAGTAAGATTCTAGCTTAGCCCACAACAATCTCATTTCTTGTAGGCTAAGATTCTAGTAACAAAGCAAAATTATACAAAAAAGTATAACTTGGGCAATTTTCCAAGAAAGTAATATTTGGGCGAATGTCCACAGATGAAACTAAAACTAAAGGTTGGATTGTTGGTCGGACTACTATGATCAGAGGCCTTTTCCGCGCCGAGGCAACACCTCCTAAGAGAAGGCCTGCGGACAAAAGGTGTATACATTGTTACATCATCATCAAGCGGCTATTGTTAATCATATTACTACCAATAACAAGCCCTAAATTTGGCCGCTTGATGATGATATAACAATGTATACACCTTTTGTCCGCAGGCCTTCTCTCTAGGAGGTGTTGGCCGAGGCCTGTCTTTCTCGTTGGCTACGGTGAGAGGTCTATTAAATAACATCTACTGACAAGATGGGATTTCAACAGTACACAATTTTACTATTTAAACAATTTTAAATAAAATTCCAACAAAAATGCTTTTTATATCTTTTGTATCTTATTTATAAATTTAGAGTCCATAATATTTAAAATTTGGTGAGAAATGCCAAAATTTGAGGAGTGGGTTATACAGGGTGATTCAAAAGTTACTGTGCAGTTAATGTGCCTCATCGGAATGCAGTACGAAGCTTAATCGACAAGTTCCGTGCAAGTGGAACTGTGCTGGGTTCACCACGATCGGGCCGCTCCGCCACACAGGAGGAGAAATTGCTTGAGATCCAGGAGAGAATGTTGCAAAGCCCCAGTAAATCTCTGCTTCGACTCTCACAAAAAGCCACCTCCGACCAGCCATTGCACAGTAACTTTTGAATCACCCTGTACTTATTTCCTCCGCTGTATAAATTTCACATCTAAAGAATTGAAATAATAAAAATGTCAAAATACCTCATGCAAAAATTATATTTTTTGAATAATTGGAGGAATTGATAATTTGCGTTTCAAAATTTTGTTGAGAAGATTATTGGAGATGATCCTGTGATAGAGGAATCCTTGTATTCAGAAAATAGCTGCTGAATTACTAAATTGCAAAATGCGAATTAGGAAAACACCAGGAAATACTCTGCAAAATACTCAATACAATTTCATTAGGAGAGAGCTTTTTTCCACATTATTTACATTGGTTTCAGTAGGAATGATATCAAGCATACATTGAATATCTAATGTATGTACTACATTTCAAAATTTATTACATTTTAAATTTTAGATAACTTTTGTATAATGTGGAGAAACAAATATTTCTTTTAATTGCATGCAATTACATTGTTTTGAAGAAATTTCACAAATGTACGTGAATTATTATTGATGTAAACGATGAAAGACGGGTTCTTTCACTCTTTTTCCATTTTCGCCGTCGAAAGTCGAAGTGGGATTATGGTTCGGTCAAAATGAAGACAACCAGGAAACTGCCCAAGCTTCTATCGATTCGCAGGCAAAGGAAGGGGAAAAGAGGCTTTCAACGATCCGGACGTCGGTATTCACAATCGTGGCTTTGTATTCAAGGCTAATAATTACCTGTATGCCTAACTCCAACAACGAATTAAAGATGAGAACTCTCAGTGAATATCTTGTATCGATGCCTTTAGTGTTACGCTCTGTTTTGTTCAAATGGAATCTTCCCTTTCTGTTTTCATCGTAGCTCTTCATTTGTGGTGCGTATAACCTTCAAACCAGTTGTAGTCTAGGATTTTTCTTAGGAATTCAAATGGCAATTGCTACGAACCTGTCAACATGATTGTTCGTCGGTATGTTTGAGCGTCGTTTATTGACACTATAAACCAGTTATTCGCTCGTTGCCTTCATCTTCTTTTCAGTCTGCTGTTGGCCGGCGGCTCATAACCAAGAAAGACTCGCAAAACAGCACAAAGAAATGAATATGCGTATTATGACCCTGTATTAACAAATAATTAAATGTCTGGTCTTGTTTTTGATATCTAAAAGTAACTTGATGATTATATAGAAATTCTCTTCAGTTTTTCCTCAATTATTTTAATACTTTAGAAAAATGTAAGAAATTGTTAGATATATTGGCAATCTTTGAAAAAATAACATGAAAACATATCAGTTAACGTCTAATTTTCTTAATCTATTAGTGTAAAGGTCGATTTTTGATCTCTAGGGAAAATATATTTCAATTTAATGAATTCTTTAAATGATATGGTTTTACGCAAGTGCTTTCCAAGCTTTGTCTTTTTTTTTTACTAAGAATGTGGTACACCCTTTTAATTTTCATAAGTCTAATTTTATAAATTTCTATTTACAATTTGGTACTACTAAATGATAGCGGAGAGGTTCATTCTACAAAACAACGTAACATTCGTAACCACTACGCAGCAGAAAAATTTCTGGGTAAATGGATTTATAACCGTTTTGCTGATTCATTTTTTCAATACCATAATTTCATACCGTAATATGAATTTATTTTCTGTTTATTTATAATCACAAATTTAATTCTTATTTAAACTTGTGTGTCCCTTTGTAATAGACTAGCGCACCATAATTTGGTTCCAAATACGAATTTTAACAATTGAGGTAATAATGATAATAACAATAATTCTAATTACATTCTAGCCACAATTCTAAACACCTGTCACATAGTAAGGAAATTCCTACACCCAAACATCAATATTCCTACGAGTGCGTTACTTTCCCTCCCTTGCATTTGAGTCCCTTGGGCTTGGCCCTCTTTTGGGTCCGCCTCTGGGATTGGCTTCCGGACTTGATCCGAGTTCGGCTTCCCTAAACAATGATAATAATAATTGAACTAATAATAATGGAAGGGAGGGAAATAAAAATGTTTTAATGCCCCTGTCTACCATATTATTCTGTAACATAAGTTCTGAATCACCCTATATATTTATGAAATCAAAAACTGACCCACGTCCAGTCCTTGCAATCAAGACATTACATTAAGTTCATTAACGACTAAGTCCTGAAATTAGGATCTTCTACTACTTGATTCAAAGCCTTATCGTTGGGATATTCCCTATTTCGTCATACCCTCAGAATTAAATCTTTGTTGGGATATTCGATATGAAACTATTAGTATTCTTATAATGCACACCCAAAATAAGAGCAAGGCCCTCAATAGTATTTCAATTACTATTAAAACCTGAATGTAGGTTTGATAAAGTCCTAAGAGGATTGGGTCCGAAGCGAGTTTACTAACATGAAATTCAATTTTTCACATTTGGCCTTTTGTGGGGGGGGGGGGGGGGCCAATAATTTATTAATCAGTAATACATGATCCACAAACTCTACCAATTTTAATTTGCCTCTAGCAAGAATTGAAATCAACTAATAGTAAAAATAGTCCAAGAAAGAACTTTTTCATTTATAATAATCAGATAACAGTATGTCTGGTCCAAAATTTCTAAAAAATATTACTGTCAGCACACAAAAATTAGGCTATTATTGCACAAAATACTTACTTCGGTATACGTATTTCAGTTACTTTATCAACCCAATAATTGGAAAACAATATAGATATAAAATTACTAGCTATTAACATCACCTGATACCTAATCTTAGATCATTAAAGCGAATAAAAATGCTCGACCGAAGTTAGAAAATAATGCCGTCCAATCCTGGAGAATTTAGTCGAAGTGTCAATCTGTCTTACCTTGCATCACGCTGTAATTTTATTGCCTTTAATCCGATGTCGATGTTACTTCTGAAGGGCTTTATGAAAGCTAGTGTAATCTTTACTGAATACGATTTCAAGTCCAGTTAAAATTTTAATATACTTCCGAGGAATCTTTAAAGTCCATAATTTGCAAAGATGGGACAAGGATTTAGAAAGTTCCAGCACAGAATTTGAAGCTTAGGTTGAGCCAATCCTCTTACAACGTTGGCGAAACTTCGTTGATATTCAAAGCTTAAGTTCAATTTGAAATATTCATTCAAATGCGGGGGAGGGAATTTCCAGTGACTTTAAAAGAATTTGTCCCATTTAAAAGTTTTATACATTCCTTAGCGTTTGCTATCAAACACAGTAGACTAAAATGGCTAGGCGTATTATTGATTGAACTTTAATAGTTTATTGTTCTAAAGTGATTAAAAAAATTAAATAGATATAATATTAGTGCTATTTGAGATATCACCTATATGGTTTCCATTTGACATATTTAACCGATTTCATTAGATATTTTCCTGGCTAAAGATATTTTCTTGGCATACTTAAGGAATTTTTTAATTACTGGAAAACAACTGCGATTGAATTAAGGCTATATCTTTTGGAACATCTTTAGAATCGGAAAACTTTCCTTTCCGGGGTTGAAGCATAGGTCGACAATATAAATGAAGATTTTAACACGTCCAATGATGTGTAACATACCCCATATGTAAAAAAGTGTGTCCGAATTTAACCTTGCCAGAGCGAAATAGAAGTTCCGTTCACCCTATTGCAACGAGCGAGGTGAAAGGAGGGTATGGGTGTTAAGAGTTTGTTGAAACAAAATATGAGTATACGTGGCGAGTTAACGAACTCCCAAGGAGGAATCATTATAGGATATCATTTGGATAACGTTTCTGTAGCCAACAAATTAGGGCATCCTCGTTAAAATCTGATTACGAAATAGAAATGCGAAAATGTCACGACAAATTGACATAAAGGAACCGTAGAGTTCTGAAACACGTTATCTCGTTCTTCTGCTGAAATCTTTTGCCAAAAACTTCCAGGAGCAAGTAGGCGTAACGTTTGCAGTAAAACTATTCGAACGGAGTTCCACAAGTTGAGTTTCCTTGACCGAGCGCTGCATACAAACCAATAATAACTGAGAAATACAAAACAAAGTCTCACGTTATAAAAGATCACTGAATACTCAGTAGCTGTAACTGTTACAGCGAAACAAACCTCGCTGTAACAAAAATAAGCCTTCTTATCAACAGAGGGCGCCACCGGAGAAGGAGGAGAAGGAGAAGGCGGGATATTCAAAGAAGAAAAAGGAAAGAGCGCCGTTGGAAACGTCGAGAGCGATAGGTGACGGGACACGTGAGCAGGGGAAGAAAAAGACGAGGAGTTGGCGAACGAGAGGAGACCCGGGAAAAGATTGTAATGAAGTGGGCTTACGAAGAGGAGCTGCATATAGTTTCAGCCGAAGCAATGAGACTTCGAAAACGTTGAATGCCGAGACGGCCAAGGCAGCAAGGAACGAAAATGCTTTCGTTCACGGCGACAGAAAGCCAAGAAAGGAGTACGCCCGCCCATGTCGACGTAGCCTAACAGAGAAGGTACTAAATGAGCGAAAGGAAATTCCGCATCAACCTCCAGTGGGACTTCCTCTAAATTGTCTGACGAGACTCGAGCTGAAATTCTGGAAGGAGCAGTGCGCCATATCGAGAGACTCACGAATGCTGGTGTTACGACATGAGCGTTGGACAGGAGCCTTCCCGCGAGGACTAAACGCCTTCGTCGAAGATGGGGTAGGCTACCTGCGCATTATCAATTAATGAAGTATTGAAGAATTACGTGAGTACTGTATTGTTTATGGTTTTTACAGCGGTAGTGCTACGCCGTACGCTTTAAATGTTCCGTAAGAACAGAAAGCTTAGTCGTCTTTTCTAGCCGCCATATTGTAATCGTCAAGACAGTAATTAATTAACTATTGTTCAAGGAGGCGTTACAGTAACTGTTAATACTTACCCTGCTAGTTAAATAGAACTAAATGTAAGAGTGTAGCCGCATGTAATTGAAAGAAGTTGTGTTGTGCATTATACGTATGTAAATTAGAGAAGAGTTAAAAGTTGTCCAGACCCTCTTACCGGGATTAGTGTTACGAATTATTATTTCGCCAAAATAAGTGTAATAGTTTGTCATAACGCATTTCAGTATTGCTGATAGTTTTTTTTGTTATTCTATGAACTGCTGGACTCTTAGTTTCTAATCTTGGACTTTGCGTATACTTCTGTTATTTGCAGAGTGTTTTATTTAACGTATACCTATCTGTATCCATGTAAAACAAACTATCAAAATTATATTTAAAATCCGGAACAGGATAATTTTGAGTTAAACACGAATTATGAATTTCTTGAAGTAATTCCTTATTAATTCAAGTGCATGAATTTGTCTTGATTGTATTAAAGCCAATTAACATAATTTATGTAATTAAGTTATTGTGTTACCATTTCTTCGTCTAAACATTTTTTTTGTATCTAAGTGAGGTGGCTATGTTATGTTTTACGATTTATATTTGCATATGTTGATTTAAAGGATAAAGTCTACTTTTAGATTAAGTGACGTAATATGAAATCTTTTGTGTTAAGAGTTTTATTTCATTAGTTCAGACAAGCCAGTCCGGAAACTCTTTGATTTTATATTTGTGCATCTTTTGTTATTTCTTGTTATTTTGTTGGATTTTTATTAAATTTACTCAAGTGTGGTTGGTTCACTGACTAAATTGTAGGTCTGTTTGTTTACTCTGCTTACATTAATTATTTTCCACTGCGTGCGTTATTTTGAACGTGACAGTAACCAGATAAAATAAGGGAACGAGGAAAATACTTCTCATAAGTTTAACTTAAACCACGTACATGTATACATTTCGACGGCACTTTCTGTATAGTGCGCCTTCACTCCTTGTATGAGAAGCCCTGATGGTTTGGAGTTTGGAAAGCTGCTTCCGCTATCGCGCAACATTAGCCGGGGAGCGACGGCCATGGCCCTATCGGAGGTGCATCCGATCAAAGAGTGGGACATTGGACTAGGGTACATAATCAACGAATTGGCCCTGGCATCATCAGACCTCTGCCTGCCCCTGCGCAACGTTTCATTGGTGTTTTAATAACGTTCAGACACTTTTTCTGTGATGATTACCTCCTCAGCTAAGGCCAAATGTCCGAGGTGGTAAGGGTGATCCAGCGACCTTGAAAGCGTTCATGTTAAAATTCATATACTGAAAGAGTGAGATATTCAATCTTGCTGTAGCCATATGGGATCCAAATAACTATTAGCAAAGTTTGGAATTTTAATAATAACAATTACTTATTTACAAAAGATACAGAATTGATACATGCTTCACAGTTTCATTGTCCTTCGATATGGTCACCAGCATTGCCAGTGATATGGAAGTCGTAGAATGCCGTTTCTGTTAATAGTTCGAATGGCCGTTTACAGCCTGAAGAATCTCTAGAACGGTTCTGAAGCGAATTCCACGAAATGGTTCCTTCATGTTAGGATTCAAGTGGAAGTCACAGGGACTTAAATCTGCGGAATATGGTGTATGGTAGGGCGCTTCCCCGCCCCATCGATAGAAGAAATCAGCCACAGGTTGCATAATGTGCCTGAACACTGTCCAGCTCCTGCAGAAAGTGTCGCCGCTTTTTTTTTCTCAAAACTGGTCGCATAAACATTGGAGGTACAGTATGGGATAACACCATCACAGTCGTACACGAGAATGACCATAACGATCATATTGTTGGAGTTTTAATGAATTTTTGATCTTCGTGGTGGCGCTTCTCAATTTTTAACAACTCTGTTGCTCCTTTTTCGAAACATCATGATTATATTACACCGCCAACTAACACGAGGCTGTTCTTCTCGTCACGGCGCAAGCGCGTGAAATGAGAAAGAGTCTTGGCACAGCCCTCTTTTCTATCTCTGCTGTCTTTTCTACATGTTGAACTGGTTTCTGCTAATATATATAAGCAGCATCGTCCGAATTTTACCATTTTACGAATCTTTTCTGTGAAGTATCTGTCGATCGCGTCGGCTACTCGATCATTTCCGATTGATATGACCATCGGACTCTCCAATAAATATACACTGCCCTCCCAAAACTATCCGGATACCTGTATTTTATTGTGGTTTCAACTTCCTGATTGGCTGCCGCTGTTGCTTGCCATTGCATACGGCGGCAAAAGTAGAGTTCGGTTCTATGGTGTTTTCGCACGATTTCCGTTCTCCCATGACGTCATTTCTTGCCGTCGCGGAATCCGTCGTAGTGTGAATCCGGCTTAAAAACTTACTACAGGGTCTTTATAATTAAAGTTCCATTTTGACATGGCCATAAAAAAACTACTGGACCAAAAGCTATAGCACTTGGTAATATTATACAAGAGGGCATGGGAAGTTCATACCCACCAAAAAAAAAAGTTAATTCAAAAGGTCACCACCAGCATGGAATGGCGCTCTATGCAATATTCGTATACGAAATTAGACACAGTAATTCGGTGTAACCTGCTTTCAGTAAATGGTGGAGGCCACATTCAACATGTAACGATTAAAGACTTGTTAACCTGTGTCTTCGTGTCTAATTTCGTATACGAATATTGCATAGAGCGCCATTCCATGCTGGTGGTGACCTTTTGAACTAATTTTTTTTTGGGTGGGCATGAACTTCCCATGCCCTCTTGTATAATATTACCAAGTATTATAGCTTTTGATCCAGTAGTTTTTTTTATGGCCATGTCAAAATGGAACTTTATTTATAAAGACTCTGTATTAGTTACTTTTTTTTATTGGCAGACCATCAACTAACAGATGGTGGGCTTGTTTTCGTCCACCTCAACTCAAAAAAAGTTCGGCCCCCCCCCCCCCACTAAAATGAACTTAATAAATCATGATTTGTGAATATATGTTGAAATTTCGCAAAAAAATTTCCATCTATACCTTTTACATATGTACCAGGGTTGCCAATTGGTGGGTAATTACCCAATTTGCGGGTAATTTAGGTGGGGTGGGTATTCGTGGATACTTTTAAAATTTGGGCACTCATCACTCTAGGTTAAAAAACACCACACGAAGGCTGTATGGTACTTGGCTACTTGAAGTAGATTTTGCTGGATCCGCTTGAATGTGCGCAACAACTTTCCTCAACCTGTAGAAAGCTATTGAGCCGATTATGGTACTTGTATTTTCCAATGCCTCTGTTGAAACGGTCTTTAGTACTCTAGGAAAGTGCAAGATCACAATGGACTCAACCGGATACTGTCGTAAGTAATGAAGGAATACATGACCACGTATTGTAAAATTTGAACCTATGACACAAACGTTAAATAGCACGTATAAATAATCTTTCTTTAAAATTTTACATTCCACAGAAATGTACGTATTTTACAGTATTGTTCATCATCCTATGTAATAAGTTAACACGTAATAAAATTATACATTAAGATGTATCGATATGTAAGAACTCCATTTTTTAGCAACCGACAACGCATATACGTATGAACTTATGTGACCAAATCTGTGCAATTAAACGACAAACAGCAGAGCCAAATAATAATACTCCTTAAATGGGGGTTCTTAAACTGGTTTTCAAATGACAATTGATTAAGTCATTTATGAGATATGTCTTCTTTTAATCTGAAAATAAAGAAATGGCCGTAGATTTATACAAGCGAATAAAATTCGGCATGTATTGTTTCTTCTCATTGAGACGAATAATTTTTGAATATAAATTGATGGGACCTGAAGAACCATTTGGGAGGTACAGAGATTTTTATTTTTAAAAATTATTAAAATTTTGCCAATATTCAGGAAAAACTTTAGAACTCAATAATTCGCACACGAATGCAGATAAAAAGATTCTGTTTGTACAAAAACAATTGAAAATGAAGTCGGATTTTTTTTCCAAGGAAAAAAATATTAATGCTAGAATTGTTCGGTTTTTGACCGACAGATGGCGTTGTCAGATTACAGACATCAGTTTATGCGCATTTTCAGACGATAAAAAGGCTGTGTTGCTGAATGACGGGCGGCATATTGAACACATCCGGCATCTTACCGTCTGAAAATGTGACAACGCTATCTGTTGCACAAAAACCAAACAATTGTAGCACCAATTTGTTGTTTTTCTTCTGGAAAAAATAGTCCGACTTTGTTTCAATCGTTTCTGTGCAAACAGAATTTTTTATCTGCATTCGTGTGCGAATTATTGAGTTTTAAATTTTTCCTGACTTTTGGATCACCCTGTACATCAAAATAACAGAACTCAGAATTAATTCTCTTTTAAAATTGCGATGAAATTTTAATATAGTAAAATTGGAAATAAGAGCGTGGAAGAAATATTTGTTTTATTTCAAAGTAGGAAGACTGTTCAAAAGTACCATTCTGTCATTTCAATTTAGTTTTACCTTTCTTTCTTTGTGTGTGTATAGCTCTGATGCACGCCGTCGTATTTGGAAATGTGACAGCCATTATTCAGCGAATGTACTCGCGACGTTCCCTCTATCAGACGAAATGGAGAGATCTGAAGGACTTCCTCACCCTGCACCAGATACCCAAGCAGCTGAAACAGAGGATGGAGGAATTCTTTCAGACCATGTGGTCCTTGAACCACGGCATCGACGCCAACGAGGTGAGTTCCCATTACCGATTAAGGTCAAAGGAAGTAAAAAAGGTTAATTAATGCCTTAAGGAAAGCAGATTTAAAATTTTTAAAAAAAAATCTGAATAGAGATCGAGTCCTTGTTTTCGTATAGATTTAAATGGAAATTTGAAACCTACAATTTTTCTGAAATTTAATGAAAAAATTTTTTTTACGTTTTTCGGAAATTTGAAACCAGTTAATAATTTACTCAGGTTCCGTTTACTCTCTTTAATTTAGAAGTCTTTAATTGAAAAATGTTTCCTAGAATTTAATTTCTTTCCACCCCCTCCCCTATTAACAGATCAACAGTTCACTGAGGCCATTTTAATCTCGAAGGAAATCGGAAATTCTTATTTCCTGATGGCGTAAAGTACAAAATAATTTTCAGATACAAAATATATATAGCGACAGAAAGTGAACTGAATTCTATTCAAAAACTTAATGTGAGTCATTCTACGTCAAATCGGATAAAATCGGGTGATAATTGACCTTAAGATCTCCGATTTTTCTTAAACTTTATCAGTGTATTCTAGTGGATAAAATATAAAGTATGCATAATTTGGTTTACCAAATAAAAACATGTTTTAGTTATAATTAATTATCAAAGTTATCAAAATTTCGCGCATCTCATCACATAAAACCATAGCGAATAGAATTAATAAGTGTGATTACTCTCGTAGCAACCAATGCCGTAGCTTCCGCATATGCAAAGGCTATATATGCGGAGCAATGATATCTATACAACTTCTGGGTCGCTAACCTTATGGAGTAAACGCGTAGCCGAAATTCAAGTCACCAGGAAAATTAGTCGATTACTTTTGTGGACGCTACGCAATATCTAACCATCTTATAATGAAATAAATCCATATTATATTACGGTTAATTATTATAATACAGTCTTAATATCAGGTTGTTGCAAAAGTTTTTTTCGGATTTTTATTCCAACACAACAACGATTGAACTTGAATGACAGATTCAGCTCATGCAGATACCGGGCAATGGTTGAAAAGTGAACCTTGAACTGTTCTGCGAGTTCCCTCGTTGTTACATTGTGATCTTCATCAATTGCTTGGCGTAGATCACCATCTGAAATCATGATTGGCCGACCAGAGGAGGTGTATCTTGAAGAGTGCTATCTCCGCGTCTGAACTGCCGATACCATTCTTCTATTGTACGTAAACTAACAGTGCCATCACCTAAACGTTGGCAAATGTTTCGGTGACATTGCGCAGCACTGATCTTTCCAGAATACTTGTAGAAGATTATTGTTCGAATATGCTCGCGTGAAAGGTCCATTTCAGACCATTGATGGCACTCACAGATGTATAGGCAGAAAGTTGATTCTTGGATGTAATATAGCAAAGATATTCAGGAATCGAATGCAATAATTTGTTTGAAAACATATGAACACCCCCCTCGGAAAATGAGCCCTTCTTGGGCACGGGTTCTAGAACCGGAAGAAACTTTTGCAACAACCTGATATTTTAACAAGTTTATTTTTTTTAATATTTGTTTATGTTTATTCTATTTTATTGATTTTATTTATTTATTTATTTATTTATTTATTTATTTTAACTTAATTTAAAGTTTTATCTTATGTTATTTTATTTTCATTTTATACACTTATTATGAAATAATTGTAAGTTTATAATTAAGTTTAATTTTCCGTTCGTATTGAATTTATTATATTTATTTCCTATATTATTATTATTATTATTATTATTATTATTATTATTATTATTATTAAACTGAGTTAGATTATCGATGTACAGTCAACCAAAGGAAATAATCCACACGAGTTTAATACTTAATATTACATTTCATGCTAACGTGTTGTTTTAATAGCTTTTTAATTATAATTATTTAAATTTATTAATCTTAATAATGTTAACACTAAATGTAATATTAAATTATTAAAAATAAATTAATATTGAAACGGTAAAACTTAGAGTAAAATTCATGTGTGGACAAACACAAAGATAAACACCCATGTCCTCGGCGGGATTTGAACCCGCGACTCTCCCATCCGATAGCGACAAGACCTGCGCCTTGGCCACCGAGCCGGCATTTCTTAGTTTACTCATTTCATTAATTACATTAAAATTTTTTATTAATCTTTCTGTTTATTTAATTATTTTTCTTTATTTTTACAAAACGCGTCAACGATATTAAGTGATTTTATAAAAAGTTTAATAAATGGATTTTTACTCCTTTTATATGTAATTTATCAATAATAACTCCATCATGATCCCTTTATTTATTTAAAGTTGTCCGTCTATATAGAAATTATAGATTTTTACTTCTTTTTCCTGTCTACTTTAACCATCATATCGTATGGGAAAGGGCAAAATTGTCCCCAAAAGTAATCGACTACTGTGCCCTGGACTTGCTGTAATTTCGGCTAAGCTTCGCGCTGATTTTCTCCATTGAGTCAGCGGTCCAGAAGTTGCAGAGATATCATTGATGCGGAGGCTACGTCAATGCTAAAAACATCGATGTATACGTCGCAGACACATAGCGTAATTGGACACTTCGTGAAATGCATCGGACTCATACGCAGGTCAGACCGATACAGTAACGATGTCAAATCCCGTGCAAAAACATTTTAGCTATCGCAATGACAAAAAGTCTGTTTTAATATTTGCCATATTATAATTAACTGCAATTTAATATTTTTCATACGAATTTAATTTAAATATAAATATATATTATTTTCTAAAAATGTTTTAGTTATTTGTCAAATTTCAACACAATTTTTGCAATGATTATTTTAGTTGATTAAGTTAAGAATAAAATAAAACTCTTTTTCCACAACGAAACAG
>JAHWFO010010124.1:1271277-1343673 GCA_023313115.1 Rhysida immarginata
CCTATTGTTGCACAAACTTTGCCTTGCATTGTTGGTCATGAGATATTTCTCATTAATATGCCCTGCCATAACCATGAATATCGATTTTTTATCGATAATTATTATTTTTCCGAAATCTGAGGTAGACAGTGACCTTCCTCATGCTTTGAAGGTCATGTATGCGAAATTTCATCAAGATCGGAATAAAACTGTAGATTTGTATAAAAAAACGTACGGACAAACAGACCCACAAACATCCTTCTTTATATATATAGAATAGATTGTATAAATAAATATTGATGCAAAGTAATATTTTCAGTATTACCTTGTGAAATAGATGACAATCTCAAAAACAAAATTCTATGTGAAAAACTTAATAAACGGAAGCTGAAATGATTATTCAAAGAAATTGAAGCAAGAAGAAGGAAGCATAAACAATTTATGGTGAATATTATAAGATAGTATTGAATATTTATTCTAAAAAATAATAAAATGGATAAAAGGACATTGTCAAAAAAAATTTAACACACATTTCATTTTTCTTTATTTAACATTTATTTTCATTCTAAACAAAATTCCTTTTCATTGAATTCCTACGGTCCTTTTTACACATACATCAGCTTTTTTAAACGAAAAAGAAATTGACTTTACGAAGGAATTGACATTGCGAGAAGCTGTTAAACAAAGTTCCGGAGGCATGGGAACTTTAAGTGTTCTTGCAAATCGTCTAAAAATATTGCTCAACAAAAAGATGTATATGCAATGCAATAGTAGATGCCATGGTAGTATGCCGGACCTTAATAAATAATACTGAATGACTTTTAATTAATTTTGATATCATATATTTCATCCACAAATATTGTTTTGTAAATCAGTCCAATTTCATTTTGTTTAGAATGAAAATAAATGTTAAATAAAGAAAAATGAAATTTGTGTTAAATTTTTTTGACAATGTCCTTTTATCAATTTTATTACTTGTTTAGAATAAATATTCACCATAAATTGTTTATACTTCCTTCTTCTTGTTTCAATTTCTTTGAATAATCATTTCAGTTTCCGTTTATTAAGTTTTTCACATAGAATTTTGTTTTGACGTAGAATACGTCTAACGTTTCGAGACTAGGATGCCACGCTTAAATCGTGAATGTCACGAAAAGTGTTGATCACGAGAACTTTAATAACGTGAAAACTATTAATGATAGAAGAATGATCCATATCGCATTCGATAGAGTATAGAAAAAAGCATGTTTTAGACCATCACTGATTTCGTGCTGATCTCATTGACTGACGCAATCGCAGTGCAAAGTTGAGTTAGAAAATCTGCTCTATGGCGGACATTAAATTAGTCTAGCTCCGGCTTCCTTTGTGCTACCACGACGTTTGAGGTGTCATTTGTTTTATCTTTCTGCGCTTTATAAAATGGCCTAAAATTTAAACCTCAATATTTAATAGTGTCTAAGATATCGGCCTTCGAAGTGTAGAAATTTCGCAAAAATAACAGAATTTCCAAATTTATGCCTAGTAAACACGAGAAAAATTATAGAGACCGTCACAGGAATATAGATCGAGAGATGGGTAATCCAAAAAGACCCGGATGTCCGATGTTGAGCGTCAGTGGGCTCAACAGGAACGCCTCAAATTTGAGGCGCCGCGCCGCCAAGATGAACTATAGCTCGATACGAATGCGCCAATAACTAAAAGTTCGACGCAAATAACATAT
Organism: Rhysida immarginata; assembly: GCA_023313115.1. Taxonomy (NCBI): domain Eukaryota; kingdom Metazoa; phylum Arthropoda; class Chilopoda; order Scolopendromorpha; family Scolopendridae; genus Rhysida; species Rhysida immarginata. The sequence continues at coordinate 1,272,977 of JAHWFO010010124.1, forward strand.
CTGATGACATAAACGTTTCTACATGGAGTGATAGAATTCAACCAGTGGAAGTCCATAACGAGCCATAACCGTCAAAATTAACAGCATCTTCATCAAATATAATTTAAGTAAGGAGCGACATATATGCGAAAATTTGGGAGACTGAATTCATATTTCATTTTATATTCATTAACAATGAATTTGGATATTCATGTAATGTTTAGAATAGATTTTAGTTTGAGAAGGACTTAAAGCACCCACATAACGGTAGTGTGATGTTTGCTCCATCAGGTTCATTAGCCCAATGTGAATGATTTCATGCTGTGCACTCATTGTAGAACAAATTTAAAACTATTAGACACGCTGCACATATTCTGTAGTATCTTCTGCGTCAACCATTTGATGAGCCACATTTGTAGACTAGTCGCCAACATTTCGACCGTTTTGCCAGAACAGATACACAAATCTAAGTAGAGACGTGCAGTGATGGACAAAGAAGATTTAGATGAAAATTCAACAGGCTAAATCTATGAATCAAAAAAATGGTGAGCGACCGGCAGAATTAGATAGTATAAGTTTAGCTCATTTCATTGCATGGTGTACACAGGTAATGAATATAAGACATATCAACAGAAAAGATGTTGATGACGCAGATGGCTATGATGCCAATGAACAAGAAAATACTAATAATGAAAACGATGGAGCCCCATGACATTTTTAGTTCAAACACCAATAGATATAGAAGCAGAAATGTGGGCACAGAATAAATAGATACCGTCATTATAGCATCTCATGACACAATCAATTACAAGCCTGAAATGGTTACATTGTTCTATCCATTTCGCAATTCATCCAATTGTACGATGCGAACGAGGCGAACATTTTAGCCAGAAGAAAAGAATACGAAAGCAACAGATATAGATGCATTGATGGAGAACTTAGAGAACTGTGCAATAAAGACGACGACATTGCAAAGAGAACAAAATGAAAAATGAGTACATGCGAAGTGTTGTTGGCGAGGCGGGTTATGAGAACAACGATGAATTCGAATACGACACCGGCAAGGCTATCGCACTTGTAAGAAAGTGTAGCAATGTGATGTCCAAACATCTGCAGAGAGAGTTGATCTTAGAATTTATACCCAGAATATGCACACGCGATAGCAAATGCATACATGTGTACTTGGCCCGTACTGCTGGCAATGGCAAAATATTTACGATAGAAATTAGTCAAGGAAACATTAAACTTTAAATTGATTCGGACAACGGCAGAATTCAATTCGTAATGCTTAAATAGTCTGTGCGTCCACTGGTAAGACTGCAGTAAACTTGAACTGGAACACTCTGCACTGTTTAGAATCTGTGCACTCTGTATTTAGAATCACACCGCAGAGCAAAAGGGTCAGTGGATTGACTCCTAAAATGCTACAACAATATCATCGCCAATTCCTTTCTGTGAATTGTGTAATAATTGATGAGATAAGTATGGTCAGTTCAGACGAGTGAAGCCCAATATCATCGACAATTCATTTCACTTGTCATGAGTGTTGTGCCAGAGTAATGAAATATTCTCAACTAGACTGGCTAAGATCGGCAATGGTGAAAGATTGCTTCCTCAGGAGAACACGGTTGGTTTAGAGAAGATCTAAAAGTAAACAATGGTGCATGGAAAATTTGCCCAATGTTGTTAGGCTGTTTCATCGCAACAACAGCGTTGATGCTCCCAACAAGAATGCCATCATGTGTAATAAGTGGTTTTGCCAGTAATAAAATTAATGGTTATGGCCGCAGAAGTGAATTAGATCCAGCAAGAACAAAACTACACAAGATGGGTATTGTCGAATTAGGAGGCTTGCAATATCTTACATGCTTGGCCATTGACTCACCGTACATGTTGAGAGTGAATATCGATGTGGATTTGTAAACGGTGCGATCGGTGTATTCACAAGGGACCGTAAAAGCTAATATTGTATGAAACAATGACGAGGTAAGTCATATCAGTGGCAGACATATATCAGTGCGCGACAAATATCAGTGGCAGACATCAAGGAGTTTCCGAGTTAGAGTCATTTATTGTTCCCATTATAAGTCTATTGAGCAAATCCGAAAATGTTCGAAATCATTTTTCTAATCTTGTTTATTGACCCTGTGCTCATTCCTGTACAACATGTGAAAGAGATGAGTGTAGCAGGTTATGGTTGTGAGTTCGAAAAGAAAGAAACGCGTGAACAACATCTACATCATCAGCAAAAACAATTCATCTGTCGTTTAAGGTTATAGTTGCCAAAAGAAGAAATGGGCACGAATCAAATCTAAGCCACCTTTGATTTCCAAGTTCAAAGACAACATAAATGATGCTTTGAAATGGACAGCGATCACTATACGTACAGCGGACATCAATTTGGGTGGCACGATCAAATGTAAACGTGAACAGTTCTCATTGGTGCCAACCGCTGAGATCACGGCACTTAAATCCCAAGGTGCTACATTTGATCGTATCTTCATATCAGAATAAAATCAACTGTTAATGTTTGGATTGAATAGAGTAACTAGTATAGATGGATTATATTTAACTAACTCAAATGACTACTGTAACTGCTATCTCACTCCAGAGAGTCAAGCACCTTCGATAAAAAAGTTCAGAGACGAATACAAGAGATTGGAATCGCACGTGCTGCTAACATTCACCAAACGCGTAAAAAAATTTCATATTAAAAATACAAATAACGATACTGTTAGCTACAATAATGATGATGATTCCATTGAACAAAAGAATATTTTAAACGTTATAGTTACCAATCTCAGTATTTAGTAGGGCATGCACAGTACTTATTACATCTGATTACTTGGCAATAAGTGAGACTTGGATGAATGCAGGTGAACCTGTACATATACGTGTAGATGGATTCGAATTGAGGACACAAATGAATCAGTCTGGTTGTATAAGATCCAATGCACTCACCAAATATGGTGTAATAAATTATAGGAAAGCAGGCTGTGTTGCGATCTTCAGAAATATTAAACTCTTTAACCGAATGCGAACATACACTGAGACTGGTCAAACTATAGATGACTAATTGACGCTGGTATCGGTAATATTTGTATGGTTAAAGTGTGGTGAGATTTATACTAGGCATTGTTTAAAATCATCCTAATGTTCGATATCTGATATGGCAATGTTGTTGTTCAGTGCGATGATGAAATATTCACCAGCAACTACACTTATCAAAGACAACATGGAGGCGGATACTGATGTGCAAATTATGATATTTGGAGATTTCAATGTAGATGCTGTATTAAATATACAGTTCTTGGCTTTGTGAAGAAGCGTTTCAATTTAGATTACATGCCCATCGAATCTCCTACTACATTGAGTGGCAGTACTACAGATTTGATATTGATTCTAGTCTGTTGACATTTGTATCATACTTCTCTTATCACAGACCGCTGACTTGTAAGTTGTGAATGACTTATAATTAAGGTTCGGTTAAAAATAACGAGTCTGGTTAAAAAATTATGATAAATTGCAAGTATATTGAACACTTTTTGTCAGAAATTAAAATTTTTAAATTGTGTTGTACAAAATGATTTCTTATTCGCCATGTAGCCACAAGACGTATTCTACGACTTAAGTAGCGGCCGTGTCCCAACACAGCCCCGTAAATTTTTTTTTTGAGATTATCATCTATTTCACAAGGTAATACTGAAAATATTACTTTGCATCAATATTTATTTATACAACATTTTTTTAATTTTATAACAACTAAAATAATCATTGCAAAAATTGTGTTGAAATTTATGACTAATAACTAAAACATTTTTAGAAAATAATATATTTTATATTTAAATTAAATTCGTATGAAAAATATTAAATTGCAGTTAATTATAATATGGCAAATATTAAAACAGTTTTTTTGTCATTGCGATAGCTAAAATTTTTTTGCACGGGATTTGACATCGTTACTGTATCGGTCTGACCTGCTGTAGACACTTCTTGAAGTGCCTAGACACTTCGCGAAGTGTCCAGACAGATACTGTAATTCTACCCAATTCAGTATGAGTCCAATGCAACTAGACACTTCGCGAAGTGTCTGGACATTTCACGAAGTGTCCAATTATGCTATGTGTCTGCGACATATATATATATACTAACATCGATGGCTAAAAATCAGGCGAGCGGCGGCTGTGCGAAATAACAGCGCTGCTATCGTTTTCGACCTAGAGATCCTGTTTATACATACAGGATCTCTATTTCGACCTAAAGCACTGTATTCGATCAACTTCGTAGCGTTTTTTTGCTTACTGCAAATGGGAATTTCACGTTTCGTGTTAAATTTTTGTCATGTATTTTATTGTTTCACTATTTATAAGTGATGAGCGTGTTATAATGTGTTATTAGTGAAATTTGTGTATCGTTTGTTAAGTTAAAAACAGTATTTTTACTCGTATTTTACGAGTAAAAAAATTTACTCGTTATATTTACTCGTGCACGTACCTTATGATAGCAGATAAGCCTACTTCATTCCTTCGGCGGTTAGCAAATGTCTGAATGTCGCCGTCGTTGTTCTTGAAGATCACCAGAATTAAGATCACCAGAATCAAGCCCGTTTAGAGTTGGAACAGATTCGAGTTTCAATGAATTTCGTTTTAATTGATAATGAATTTAAAACGGCAGAATTATAGAAAAAGCAAAATGAATTGAGCACACTGTTCGCATTAGGTCTTCGCTGGCAAAAGGTAATCCACTGCTTTTTAATCGATTCTGATTGTAGAAATCTATGAAACGTGAAGTTTCTATCGGATTTTTTATTTACACATCCAGACAGAGAACAATTTAAAGGCATTCTGATTGAAAAAAGGCAAGCAAACTCTTACGTTATGTAGAATCGTAAGTGGTTCGCGGCAGGAAATCACTTCTTTCTCCGCTGATTCTCCTGAAGGGACGAGAGGACCAATTTTCAATCTATCGAGACGTTTTTCTTAATAAAACATTAGGACAAATCGAAAATTTTTGAATGATATATATTTTATTACCCTGGATGCAAAATAAAATAAAGTCGAATTTTTCCGTTGATTTTTCCTTTAAGAAACTGCAAATAAATAGTAAGAAAAAAAATCGTGTTTGAAAATTAATTTTTAAAACTACTCTTAACCTTACAAGCGAGTAGGCTGCGTTCGTTTATTGAGCGCTTAGCGAGCGCTCAGTACAAATTCGTTCGTAAATTCTTCGCTCACCAAAATATTGGCGAGCGTAAAATCTCGCTCTTCGAGAGCGCTCGCGAGCGCTCGAAGTTTATCCTCGCTCAGTTCGCTCTCGACAGAGAAGATCACGAAAACAAGATGGCAGCTGAAGCAAAAGACCAGAAAGCTTTAACTTTAACTGACGGCAATTTCATTTTTTTTTATTGATTTTTATATTCTATCAAATAAATATAAAAGAAATTAGTGTTTCTATATCAAGACCCTTTATTTCTTAGATTATAGATATCAAAAGGGGGGAAGAACAGACAATTTTCGGCAATTTTTTTTGTTTGTAGAATTTTCATTTTTAAAAATAAAGATAATAATCAATTTATAATTATGTAAATTGGAATATATTTTATGTATGTATAAATTATAAAGAGGTTTCTTGATTTAAGTTCACAAACACACAAAAAATCTTTTTTATTCATCTTCAGGGAAAAAAACGAATATACGCAAAAGCAATCGTTTCGGAAATAAGTTTCTTGTTGACAGCCATGTCGCCTGAGCGCTAATGACAAAGACCCTTGAAATCGTCAAAATCGTTCGTAAACTACAGCAGCGACCCCCAAGAGCTAAGTGAGCGCTCATGTAGAGCTCGTTTTTGCTTCGCTCAATAAACGAACGCGGCCGTACTAAAAACCTGCGACTCGCTGGTCGAAAACGCACGCAGTGACATCTTGCGGATGCGCAGAAAACTACGCAAGTAATCACCCTTAATAATTCTATTCGTTATGCATAAAACGAAGCATATCACTGGTTATATTCGTCGTAGGGAATTGTCGTATATGTCAAATTGAAGCTAAAATGAATCACTTTTTTCTTTAATTTACTTTATGGACTTCGAAATAAATTATGATGGGAAAATGCATTTTAATTTTATAAAATCACATATTAAACTGAAAACGATACTCTAAAATAATTTTAAAAAATAGAGTTTAATTTCCTTATATGACCATGAAATTACAGGATGGAATTCCAAATTTTCGTGAAATTTCCGTGAGCTATAAGCGTGTAAACTGAAAGCGTCCTTCGCGGTTATCTTTCTATAGTTGCGGAATGAGAAAATCGTGTAGGCTATCCTACATCATGGTCGAATCCTTACTTATTATATGCTGAAAAGCATATATTGGTTTCGCTCTGTTTGTGTGTCTGTCTGTCTGTCTGTCTGTCCGTCCGTCTGTATGTCCGACGATTTCTCGAGAATGCTTTAACTTTTTCAAATTCTGTTTTCGCTCTTCGATAGAGACATTTCCTGGGCTCACCTGATTAGTTTGTGATTGAAATCGGTCTAACGGTCACGTGACTATTGAGACCCAAACCCCCCCATTAAATTTTTTTTTTGGAAATATAAGGCATGTAATATGTCATTCGAACGGGAATGACGAGCACAAGTCGAATATGACATTCTTTTCGATTTTCGAAATGCTACGTCCGAGAAAATGACCCCCAAAAAGTACTTCAATGACCCCTTATTACGAGCTTTAGCTAAAGCTATACGGTATATAAGATTACAAGCTTAATCAGTACCTTTATGTGCCCAGCCGGCCATCGTTTGCACGAAAACGTTGAAATGGAAGAACTTACCTGGGATATATCAACTTTTGATGAGCTCTCGTGGACCCCTTCAAGCACGTGCACTAATGTTAAGAATATGAACTTAGGGCATGTAATATATCAATCGAATCCTACCGACGAGTCATAAGTGAATACAGTGTTACTTTTTGTTTATCATTTAAGCATTGTTGATGGCAGCCTGGAGCACGTGCCCGTTATGAAGCTTTCTTGATGCACGTGCTCATTTCATTTTAAAATTCACTGCTGTTAGGCCTTTTGTTAAATGTGTTAATTAATGTTAGGGCGATGGTTAAAAATGGCTAAATAACGTTAGGCCTATAGTTAAAATGACTAAATAATGTTAGGCCCTATAGTTCAAAATGGCTAATTAATCTTAGGCCTATTGTTAAAAATGGCTAATTAATGTTAGGCCTATTGTTAAAAAAGGCTAATTTATGTTAGGCCTACAGTTAAAATGACTAAATAATGTTAGGCCTGTTGTTAAAAATGGCTGATTAATGTTAGGCTTATAGTTAAAAATGGCTAATTAAAGTTAGGCCTATTGTAAAAAATGGCTAATTTATGTTAGGCCTAGAGTTAAAATGACTAAATAATCTTAGGCCTATAGTTCAAAATGGTTAATTAATCTTAGGCCTATTGTTAAAAATGGCTAATTAATGTTAGGCCTATTGTTAAAAATGGCTAATTAATGTTAGGCCTATTGTTAAAAATGGCCAATTAATGTTAGGCCTACAGTTCAAATGACTAAATATTGTTAGGCCTATTGTGAAAAATGGCTAATTTATGTTAGGCCTACAGTTAAAATGACTAAATAATGTTAGGCCTATTGTGAAAATTAGCTAATTAATGTTAGGCCTATTGTTAAAAATGGCTAATTAATATTAGGCTTATTGTTAAAATGGCTAATTGAAGTTAGGCCTATATTTTAAAATGACATGAATGCATATAGAATCAAAGGTATTTCCACTGTTTATTTAAACCAAGTGGAAGTAAAAGTGAGATATTAAAATTACATCTGCGTCAGAGCTAAAGCTCCTTGGAATGCTTAAAAGATTTTACCCAATGGTTTTTCTCTCTTGACGTTTATGATAACTTTGATCTAGCAGTGGAAAGAACATAGACCCAGTAGTTTAAAACATTTAGACGTGCGAGGATTTCATTCTCATTTCGCGCGCGTTTGGAAAGATTCGTGTGAGCGCTGCAATCGAATACGTAAATTTACATGCAGTTTTCGCCATTGCTGTATATAAAAATATTACAGTAATATTAAACAACAAATTTTTATATTTTTCTTTTCAGCATATTTGAAAATCGTTTTACGAGTTATATTCTTGTTTACTTTTCAAACCCGCTTATCTATTAGGGTCGCCCTAGGAAGGATCTCCAGCGCTCGCGATCTTCCGCCGTCAGGCGCCTGTCCTCAATGGTATTACCCAAACGACTCGAACCCAGATTCTCCATTAGTCTAGGCCGACGCTGGTCTCTTACCCACCGGCTTGATAAATAGCAACCCTTTAGGAAGATCAATTTGTGTCACGTGGCCATACCAACGCAAATGAGACTTCTCAATGCGGAGAAGGAGCGGCTCAACACTTAAAGACTCCCTTATTGTATTGCTGTGCACTGTATCTACACTACTGTTTATAAAAATCGCAACACCCTGATGGAATGGTCTAATCCATATGCAATTTGCAATATTTGCATACAATGGGTCAGAGTATAAATGATTAAATTTTCAGAGTAATTGCTTGAAAGAACATCATGCCTCGACGACGACGAAGGGTACCATATCAACAGCTGACAGACTTTGAAAGAGGATGCATAATTGGTCTGCGTGAAGCGGGATGGTCGTATCGTGACATTGCTGCTCGTGTAGGACGTAATGCAACGACAATTATGCGTGCATGGAGGCAGTGGAGCGAAGAGAACAGGGCACACCGAAGACCAGGCTCAGGAAGACCCAGCACGACGACACCGCGAGATGACAGACACCTCTATCGCATGTGTGTAGCAGATCGTACAGCCACTTCCACAGTGTTAGCACAACAGTGGGGTGCTACAGTAGGCAGGACAATGTCTGCTAGCACTGTACGACGCCGTTTGATTTCCAGAGGATTGATGGCACGAGTACCATTGTTGCGGATTCTTTGACTCAAAACCACCGGCGCCTCAGGTTGCAATGGGCCCATCAACACCAACAGTGGCAAGCTGAATGGCAACAAGTTGTGTTTTCGGATGAGTCAAGGTTTAACTTGCAGCACCATGACGGCAGGATACGAGTCAGAAGACAGCGCGACCTTCCAGAATGCATCCTGCAGCGTCATTCAGGACAAACGCCAGGGGTGATGGTGTGGGGTGCAATCAGTTACCATGGCCGTTCCCGTCTGATCAGAATCCATGGCAATCTGAACAGTGACCGGTACATCAGGGAAGTTGTGCAACCCGAGGTCATCCCCTTCCTGCAGAACTTTCCAGGCGCTGTATTCCAACAGGACAATGCCCGACCGCATGTGGCCAGAAATGTCCTCGCCTTTTTCCAAGCACATCAGACGCCCTTGTTCCCCTGGCCTGCTCGTTCACCAGACATGTCCCCAATCGAACATGTGTGGGACAGGGTTGCTCATCGATTGGCTCGTCAGACTCCTGCAGCAGCAACTGTGGATGAACTGTATACCCGTGTAGACAGAGCATGGCAGGACATTTCCCAGGCCCTTATTCAGAGCTTGTTTGACTCAATGCCACGACGTTTAGAGGCTGTAATTGCATCCCACGGTGGTTTCACCCGATACTAATGTGACAATAAAACGCATTGTATTGACCTGAAAATCTAATGGTTTCTTTTCTGACCCATGATATGCAAATGCTCCAAATTTAATGCAGATTGGGCTATTCCATCAGGGTGTTGCGATTTTTATAAACAGTAGTGTAGTAACATCTGCCACACCAGCCAAGGAGCTCATTTTGGCCGCTTGCACCCGCGATCACCCTCTTTCGATCATTATCCAAGACTCATGACCATAGGTGAGAATGAGGACAAGATAGATTTGAAAACCGAGAGCTTGGCTTTGTTTCGCGTCTCACAGCTTGCTACACCGATCCGAGCATCAAATTCTCTATCCTACCGCCCGTCACTCGTGAATGCCGTCCCGAGATACTTGAACTTTTCCACCTGTCTCAATGGGGCTCCACTAACATGGAGAGCACATTGAGCAGGCTGTCTTGAAAGGACCAGAACCTCAGTCCCATTGAGACAGGTGGAAGGTTCATTGCCTTGACTTTCATCCCAGCCTCTTCACACTTGGCTGCAAACCGATCTAGTGCTTGTTGAAGGTTGGTGCGAGAAGCCCCGAGGACAAGGTCGTCAGCAAAGAGCAACTCTCCAACAAGCAGTCGCCCACACAAACACGCTCATTGCCTCGGCTGCCCCTGTCTATCCAATCCATAAAGATAATGAACAAGAGGGGCGACAGTATGCACTCTTAGCGGAGTCCAACACCCACAGTGAATATTACGGAGGGTTGATTCAGATAAAATGAGACGACTTTAAACGCCGCGTATGACCTTGACGGAATGTGATTTGCATGACTCGTCCACTATTCATGGGGATTAGCTTTGTATACAGTTGTTGCTGTTATTTGGGACATTTCATGCTGAAACATGGGTTCCAAAATCACAGCTTTTTGGGAAGGGTATATGTTTAGCCTTTCCGACGCTAACTTCAGTCTTTCGTGCATTGTGGAATTATGCAAACGAAATGGTATTGTGGTATCCAAATCTACTGTGGGTCGAATAATCAAAAAGAACAAATTGCGACCATCTAATGAACGTGGACGAGCAGAGAAGCAGACCAGAAACAAGGCCCAGCCAACACGCCCAGCTCAGGTGGTGCGAGAAATCCGGTCTGAAGTGCTGAAAAAAAATAGAGAAGTCTAGCCCAAAGGAAGGTATTTCACAGGCAACAGTCTCCAGAATAATTCATGACAATCCCACGTCTGTACCCTGGTGAGCAATCAAAAGTTTGGATCCACATGGACAAGGCATCAATTGAGCCACACTGCCAAGTCATCTGTGGCTTACTACAGGAAGATGGAATAGGAGACGGGCATACGAGTTATTCCCTTCTCTCATGTGCCTGTAAAATCTCCTGACGCATCTCCGATGGATTTCTGTGGTTTTGGTCTCCTGAAACGACGGCTCGGAGAAACCGAGTCGATGGGCTATGGAAAGAGTGTCAGCAGGTGTGGAACGAACTTCCCATAGAGTCCCTAAAACTCAGCCTACTTCAGTGGAAATTACGGTGCCGGGCGAAGTCCAACAACGTGGTTCTCATGGCGAACCGATGGTGGCGCCATGGTATTACACCATCGTAACAGAACTGCAAAGTCGTCTCATTTTATCTAAATCAACCCTCCGTATTGACTTTTTTTTTTAAATTTGTATATTATAATTCAATACGTCCATCCAGGGCCTGTACGGCCAGAGGCCGACGAGTTGGGTCCCTGGATGGACCTGGATTAACGACTGCTGTATGATGGTCGCAGCAGCCGGGGGGGATAAAGATCGTGTCTCACTGATGGTCGCCCATCCAGTGACTAGCCGTGCCTAATGTTACTTAACTTCCCTGAAGTTAATGGTCAGTGAAAGCCCATCAGATCACGGCCTCCCCAACTTAATAGCATTAATCCGCACGCACATCTTAGAGATTTCGTACAAGACATGATAGCAACCAGAAATTGCTCATCCACTGCATATTCTTGCAACAATCTCGAGAGCTTTTCCCAAGGAACTCTGTCATATGCTTTTTCGAGGTCCACAAAGTAAGCGTCTAAATCTTTTGTATACTCCCAGGATTTCTCGAAGATTTGCCTTAGAGCAAAGATATGATCCGTTGTGCTTCGAACAAGTCGGAAACCACACTTCTCTCTCGATAGTTTGGAGTCGACTATTTTCCCATTTCCCCTCTCCAGACATTAGCGTACACTTTCCCAGGAATGTTGAGCAAAGAGATGCCTCGATAGTTGTTGCAATCCTTTCGATAACCCTTTTTGAAGATAGGGGTCACAATTCCCGAAATAACGACCAAGCAACCTGACACCCGAGTCAGCCACAGGACACATCACCCTGATTTAAGGCATAGAAGATACAAAACCAGGTATTTCTACTCTAAACGAGCCACCGTGACATCGTTTGCGGACGCTCTAATTGATGCAGGAGAGGGTTGCGGGGAAGCAGTCAGTAAACTGCTTCGTCGCATCTGTTTTACCAAGTTCCTGAATAAAAAATAGTCTGTCCCGGAAAAGAGATTTTTCGCAGGAAGCGAAAAGAGAAATGAGAGTTAAACGAAAAACGTCCAAGATAAACGAGAGCATAGACGACGGGAAGTGAACTATTTTCACTTATATCCAGAGAACTTTTAGAATGGGTTTTCTTGAACCAAATTGATGAATTTAGTACACTTGCAGATTACGAAGGAGGAGCAGACAACGAGAACCGCAATTAATCGCTCTCGCCGGCGTATAAAGGAATGGAAGCGAACGGCATAAATGTATTTCCATGCGGTTTAAAGGCTTTTCTCGATGGGGATATCGGATGCTTGGAGGGCGTATCAAAGTCAAGCTGTACGTTTCCATGAAACAATAGCTTATTGAGCAATTGATCAAGAAACCGATATCAAGGAGTGGCGTTTTGGTAAAGGGGCTGTGCTTCTAAGCAATATGTGTTGATTATTGCTTAGTATATCTGCTGCAACCGAGTGTGTTGTGACTAGTGCTTTCTTTAATTATCGCAACTGAGTGTATTGTGGTTAGTGCGCTTTTTTATTACCGCAACCGAGTTGATAATTGTGGCGCTTCGAAATTGCTGCATTTGAGTGACATGCTTCTAATTTAATGTTTGACTACGTATAACTATTTATATTATGGGCATTGTAATTACAGAATAATCGTGTGAATTATTCTGGTAATGACACTTTCCTGGAAAAAAGAAGGATTCGTATATCTTTACATTTGTTAAACGCACCAAAAAACACAATATAAGTAAAAACTTGATGTGTTTTACTACATAATAACCCTATCAAACGTTTGACTGTCCGATTGGAAAAGGATAACATTCCAGTTTCCTTGTTTTTAGCAAAGCAAAAAACGTTACTATCCAAACCGTACGATTTCTAGGAAATATTACTAGGATACAATTGTAGGCTTAATAAGCTTCAACCCATATATGCATCACATTGAAATGGTCATTAATCTCTTAATTATTAATAATTATAGGTACTGAGAGTCATTGCATAGATTTGGAACCATCTTTTTTCTATAGGCACTGTCACATGGAATAATGCTAAATGTAAGAGTAGCGCAGTGGAAAATTAAGTTGACATGTAACAGTGCACTGATTAAATGAAATAAAAGTAATGTTTATTGACAAGATAAATAATTGAAAAATTAAAGTAAATGGTAAATCGTAAACTCCTGCCATCAAAGGCAAACTATGCCTACAAATATCAAAACATAAAAGCAGTAAATAATTCATACAATGTAATTAACCAAATCACACCTCCATGAGATAATAAATAGCATGGAAACCTTAAACTCCTTTCAAACTTAAAAGATTAGCAACATAAATACAAAAGCAAATACTTGAAATAAATCTAGCCTATATTCTAAACAAATACTCTTCAGCTAGAAAGAAATACCAAAAACTTAGGTGCTAATAAAGTATAGCTTAACAGCTAAATATCTAAACTGTAATACAACAGCAAGAATGGCTTAATCTGAAACAGTAATAAAAATGTATAGCTTAATAGCTAAACATCTAAACTGTAATACAACAGCCACGTAGGTAGACTTAACCTGAAACAGCAATTTGTTTGGGTCGGCCTTTAATTCATAAAAACGAGGCAAACCACACTTTTGTATCAACTAACTATAATAACTACAAAATGCACAGATACACGATAAAACAAATAAATTTCAAAGTATCTACATATCTAGCTTAAATAGTTAGCATGTGTACCGATAACTAAAATCCATACACTCAAGCTAAATAGGCACGCAGCCAACAAAACTCCGTAAAAAGTTCCCGCTGCGTGAGCACAGACTTAGCACGTAGAATTTCCGACAGTCTTAAATAGGCAGGAAGTCCAAAGTCCAGGTAAAGTCATTATCTTAAACTACAAGCAGTAGGGAACTAATAAGCCTACGCCCGAGACACATTCAATGACGTAGCAAATTTTCAAAGCACGCACGTAAATGCACACAGTTCTGAGTTCTCCTATTAACTTGACTAATAAATAAAACGTCACTTCAGTTCTAGAAATATAATCAAAAAGACAAATAACACTGATTACGTTTAAGATAAATTAACCAAGTAAACTAGATGTCAAAGCTTTAAATAAAAAGCGTAAACTAGACACTTGTAACCATTAATAAAGAAATGACATAAAATGCCTATTTTCACTAGGCCCAACGGTTTTAAACCTTCAAACAATTTTACTCTACGGATAGAGTAATATCCTTAACATAAAACACAGGAAACATACGAAGACGAGGAATTGCAAAATGCGAAGCACTTCACACTATTAACATTTAATTACGGTGAAGCCAAACTCGCCGTTAAAATATGCCCGCATTCCGCATGGCCACAAACCACACACTATCGTGTCTCCGTAAAGCTCCCTGTAAAATAGCTCCTTAAAAGCTGCCCTTATTAATTCGGCTTTGCAGCCCACAATAAAAGACGCACTTACGGCTGCGAAGCAACAGTCAGCTATGGAACATCTCGGACCTCGGGAAGGAATCACGAACGCTGAGGAGAAATACAATTCGCTCCGTCGTCTCTCTCGCTTTCCGTCGGCGCAAACCTCCGCCCGCTTGGCTTCCCTGCACGACGTGGCGTTCACCGACGAAGCAAATAACGGCTCCGTAGTCGTCTCCGTCGTGGGGGCTTGAGAGGTCTCTCTGCCGTTCAGCCTGCCGATGGCATAGCACCCAATGTGCTTTCGAGTCGAATTTGCCTGGAGCTGCCACTTCGTAAAACCGCTATCGGTCGTGTCTTTTCTCTCTCGTCTCTCTCCTCGATTCCGCACTTGCAAGTCTCCCTGTTCTCTCATTGGCTCCTGCGTCTTGTTGATGTATACGCTGCTGATGACGTCGCCTCCGTTTTCGCCCGGAATTATAAATTATTCGAGAGCGAAAGCGATCGTCTATGTCACCGGAATTCACGATGGTATTAGAATTCCGTGACACACTCGTTCATTTATATACTAAATCGGAATAAAATACTACACACTAATTAAGTTGTAAAACCCGTTTTAGGACACCCTGTATTGAGTTTGTGAATAGAGTTTTGTCCTCATCCGATAAATTAAACCTCGACCTTGAAGGGAAGAAATTTATTCTATTGCTAAAATGGGAGGCAAGAGGATGAAAAAAACTCTGATGTAGTACTAGTACTTCCCTGCACTACATTAGATTTTTTATCCTCTTGCCTCCAATTTTAGCAATAGAATAAATTTCTTCCCTTCAAGGTCGAGGTTTAACTTATCGGATGAGGACTATACGTAGAGACAGGTCCAAACCTGCGCTGTTTCCAAGAGAGCGATCACTTTGTGTAAACTGGGAGAATGAAAACATCGTTCTATTAAAAAACAAATACCGGGTTACAATTTTGCTTCTTCGTTGAGTGTTGATCAGTATTTGAAGACCTTCATCGCATTACCGTATTCATTTTGCACTAGGGATTTCAGAGACGAAATTTGAGTCTGGTCTAGAGGATGTTTCACGGTCAGGTCGTCCAGTCTCATCAGTTACGAAAAAAAATATTGCCACATTCCGAAAAAAGCTTCAGACCAATACGCGTTTTTCTTACCGACCGAGAGAAGAAGTACATTCCTCTGAATATCTTAGCGTTCTCCACGATCAACTTTAAGTTTAAAAACTTTGTTCCTTCTGAATATCCTAGGCGTTAAGTGCAGATGACATGACAAATTTTTTGCATGATACTAAAGAAATCAAACATCGGGCATCTCGCCACAGCAATTGTATTTTAATAGGCGACGAAACGTAGCTTCATTATTACGACAAATAAGGTATGGGTGCTTGACAGTGAACATGCACCTGTCTCTGTGAGGAAATGAATGTTTACTACATTTTTTGCCATAAATGGAGTACTGGCCCGCCTAGTGCTGGAAACTCAGAAGACAGTTACCGCAAAGTTGTATACCTAGAAATGTCTGCGTCAAGTCTTTCGAGCGCTTATAAACATCGACCACGCTCAAAATCCAACATTTGGTTCTTCACTATAATAATGTCCCTGCACACAGTTCCAAAATTTGCACCTGGGATAAATTTCCTTGTGTACCCTCCATACAGTTCTGATCTTGCTTATATGATTTTGCATTGTTCCCTTATGTAAAGAATAAGCTGAAAGGGAGACAATTTTTAATCGACGAATATTTTTGAAGACGTGGAATGACGAGTGCGCCTAGTTTCCGGAAGAATTAAAGAATTGGTTTGATGATTTGTTTGGAAGTATTGAAGAAGTGTACTGAATGTGATGGTAATACTTTGAAATACAATAAAAATTAAAGGAGTAGCGCAAATATTTCTTATTAGCCTTTGACTAAATTCTTTCATAGCGTTCAGGTTTATCATTTTGAATTTAATCTTAAAGTTCATAGAATATGAAATTGAAACTTTTAAGAAAAATATTGTCTCATTTTCTAATTTCCTAGTCCTTACGGAATAGATATACGTACGTTTAATGAAAAAACATTTTTTATCATTGTAGATTCTCCGGGAATTCCCAGACGAATTGAGAGGCGACATATCTATGCATCTTCACAAGGAAATTTTAAGTTTACCTATTTTTGAGAGTGCCTCTCAGGTAAAAGAAAAGAAAGCACAAAAAAGAATTAAGATATTGGGGTCGGACGATAATATGAAAACACCTGGTAAAAGAACAAATTAAGTCCTGGAAGGTGGACAACGGAATGTGATACCACTCCTCATTCAAAAATTGTTCCCGTTCTCGCAGAGATGTTGGAGGTTGAAAAGAGGCTGAACTTTGTTTTCCAAAATTGATTATAGTGGCTCTGTTATATTTAGTTCCGGTGACTATGTCGCACGGGAAGGTACGAGATTTCGTATGCATGCTCTTTAAACTACCATTTGACTAGCTGTGTGAATTGGAGCTTTATCGTTTTTGTGAATGGCGCTGCTTTGTGGAAACAGTGTCCCTCTCATGGGGAATATTTTACACACAGCCGCTGGCAGTGGCTATATCTGTCCTGTCAGGACCTGCAGAATACCGAGATATGGCCTTTCAAACAGTAATGCTTTACCGTTGGGATGGACTTTACCACACATAAACATGCCCAGTAGTTGAGAACAATGTGAAGTT
The DNA here is from genome assembly GCA_023313115.1 of Rhysida immarginata. Taxonomy (NCBI): domain Eukaryota; kingdom Metazoa; phylum Arthropoda; class Chilopoda; order Scolopendromorpha; family Scolopendridae; genus Rhysida; species Rhysida immarginata. The sequence continues at coordinate 1,290,172 of JAHWFO010010124.1, forward strand.
CGATTCATCACTGTCCTCTCTTCTGAGCATTAATATTGGTCACTAGTGGTTTGGCTATTGTAACTCGCCCGGAATGTTTTGCATATGGAGTTCCCACCCGGGTTTTTGTGGACACGGGTTTGAAAGATTGAGATTGAGCTCTGCAGTCACTTTTGGAGCAGTTGTTTTCTCATTCAAGATTACAATCTCGATGTCCTTCTTTCTCTTTCGATCACTTGAGAATATCGTCCACGTTTATGTTTTCCATGTGCAATTATAAACTTTGATACTGTACCTCGTTACACCTCACTTCGGTTATAGGGGCACCAACAAAGGAAGCAACAATTTTCCCTTTTTTGAATCTCAGTATATTACTGGCAGCACATATTGTGAATGAAGAATTTGAGGGTTACCATCTATTAGCTAGGTGTCTCTTCACCATCTAGAATAACACAGCGGAAGCAAAAAAGTTACATCACTTCCGCTTTCGACTCGAAACATGCCATGAATTTCAAACCTTCAAATAATATAGTGTTTCCATATTTTGTCCAACCCCTGTACATTTATATACACGAATCACAATCTTCTGACACAAGAATTTTAACTGTAATAGATCATTAAAAGAGTAGCATTCTCTTTGACTCACCCTGTCTTGCTTTATATATTTAGTAGTACAGTTTGAAATAATTTTCTACGTGTATGTTTACAGGGATCTCTGAAACTTCTCTCACTGCACATTAAGACCACCTTTTGTGCTCCTGGGGAATATCTAGTGCATAAAGGCGATGCCTTGACATATATTTACTACTTGTGCAATGGCTCCATGGAAATATTGCAGAATGGGATGGTCGTAGCAATTCTCGGTAAGCTCTTTCTTATGAATTGCGTCTGTCATATTTTGTTTCACATAAAGTTCACTAATTTACAGGATTTTAATTGTATAATATTTTCAATATCTAAGACATGTACATCTGCACTAACGAGACAGAAAATACGTAAAAATTATTTTGTGTTTGGGTCGTCCAAACAAAATCCAGATATTGCATAAACAGATTTTTACTCTATACCTACTTATCTATATTTTAATTTCTTCCTTAATCGTCTTATAGAGGAAACTCTTCATTGTCCGGTGAGGTCCTCAGACCTTTCGCCAATCGAATATGATGGGTCGTCGAGTTTAGACTGTAGGAATCAATGCCGCTCTGTATAACAGCAAGCACCGCGACTAGAAGAGGTTTTACAACATAATAACCTGTGACCTTTACTTTGCAGCTTCGGGTTGATATAACTCGTCATCGTTCAAACCTGCTTTGCTTTACAAGGATCGTTCAAGATTGACCGAGACTTGTGCATATAAAATCGATAAATAATTTTAGCACCTTACACTTTTCAGGGAATGTTACATAATCTTTTTTGAATATCCTGCGTACGGCATGGCTTATTTGACGGCAAGCAGTGTCTCTGTAACTGTGGGACAGCGGTATATAAGGGGATAGGTGTCTAATCAAATATGTGAAAGGGATCGTTAAACCTGTTAAGATTTTGAGAAGACTTCTAGCACAGTATGAAAAAAAAACGATGTCACGGGCAAGAGTGTTCGATTGGTTTGGCGAAGGACAAGAGCTGATGAAAAATGCAATGCATGGACACGTTTTTCCGAGTGCAGCCACACCACTGAACACTGCACGCATTGAATAAGCCATTGTTGATAAAGGTATCACAATTAATGTCTAGTATCAGCAAACTGCTTAAGGGTGCCACATGCAACGTCATTTGCAGAAAAAGATCCGGGATGATGTCCGGAAATGTCATTCTTCTTCATGACAATGCCCGCCCTCAACGACGAATTTGACAGCAGTAACTCTTTCAGACCTGGATCATTTGTTTGGGCCCTTAAAGAGCATCTCGGGTGGCAGACTATTGAAGATAGATGAAACACTGCAGAAAGGTGTCCTTGCATTAGCTATGACAGCAGCCCAATTCTTTCTACGCCAAAGGCATCGAGCAGTTGCCACAATACCTGGACGCACATGAGGAATACTTTGAAATACTCACATAGTTTGATGCTTGTCTGACATTACATTTCCTCTATAAAATTAAAAGTTTCGGTCAATCTTGAACGACCACTGTAGTTCTTTTTAATTGTACAGTGTCCGAAAAGTTACCGTGCAGCGGAAATGGTCGAGTGAAACTGCAATTCACATTTTCAAATTATATAGGCTTTCACTTCATCATTTCCACTGCACAATAACTTTTCGGTCACCCTATATTACTTCCTTCATATTTTTTTTTCAATTCTCAAACAGAAAACTAACATGGATTAACATACATTTTCTCCCTTTGTCTTTTATGTAGGGAAAGGCGACTTGGTCGGTTACGACATTCTCCACGCCAGCGACCCCGTCGTCAAGTCGAGCAGCGACGTGAAAGCCTTGACGTATTGCGATCTGAAATGCATCAACATCAGTGGCTTGATCAACGTCTTGAAGTTGTACCCTGAATTTGCTGAACAATTCGCTACCGACATTCAACACGATCTCACCTACAACCTAAGAGAGGGTTATGAGAACGACGTGAGCGTTTAATTCTTTTACTTTTATTCTATGTCATCTACACCCATAGCAATAATTGTCAAGATTCTTTTCTATCTTTCTGCGTTAGCGGTACCTTTTACGGACAAGTTGAATCAAACCAGTTACGCCTTCTACATGGTGATCACAGAGTCTCTTACTGAACAAGTATGGATACGTATCAAGCGAAACAAAAACATTTCCGCGATAGTCTTCTTCAGCATATTTCTCATGGGAAGGAGATTTCGGATTTTATTTTATTTTAAAGATGAGGTATCGTTTCACCTCAGTATGTTTGTAAACAGTCAAAATATCCGAATATGGGCTACAGGAACTCCCAACATGCTGCGTGAAAAATCGTTTTAAGACCTAAAGGTAGGTCTTTTGTGCGCAATTTTCCACCAACACATTAATGGGCCTTTTCACGGAAACCCTTAATGCAGAAAGTTGGCGCAACATTTTCGATGATTTTGTTCAGCAATTGGACGACGTTAAATGTCGAGAAGGTTATCAATAGAATGACGCTAGACTACACAGAGAGCCAGCATGTCCAAGGAAGAGTGCAATTTGCATTTGAAGACTAAGTGATTTGGGAAGAGTTGTAGCCATATCGGTCTCCTGAAATGATCTCTTCTGATTACCTGTGTGGCTACCTCAGAGCGAGTCTGCATGCCAATAACTCTCATACATTGGAAGATTTAAAATAAAAGATCAAAACCAACGGGATTTATGAAAACGTGTTACTGCGCGTATTCACAAATATGTGCGATTTATCTGCGCAAAAAAGTGGAAGAAGAACATTTTGGACACCTTCTGAGAAAAAACATTATGCAAAAATTTCATTAAGATTGTATGTGTTCATTCTAAGTTATTTAAGTCTTTCGGATAAAGAGGGACTTTATGATCACCTTGTATAACCAAACTTTTTCATCTCCGTTAAAAGCATTGGAAGAATGCGCAGTTTTATCTCCTCAGTAATGCCTCGTCTCAATTAATGATATGACCCCAAATATAGTTGATTTTGTTTTATTATTCTTAAAGAATGGTTCCTTTAGCTGAGCGTGGAATTAAAAAAAACAACTAGGGAGAGCGAAGAAAATAATTCCCCTATATTTCTTTGGTCAACAGCCAAAATGCTCACGAAATCAAATTAGGTGTTTCTTGCAGTATTTTTAATGCTGATTACAAAAATGAAAACGAAATTTTTCTATCATGCACAAATTTTTAGAAATTGCCATATTAAGTATTTCCAATTTCTACGCCTATTTCGCAAGATGTGCATATTACGTAAAACACTGTCCGCTGTTAATTAATTTTAAATAAGTTATGAAATGCGGCAAACAGTTAAACGTTCAGCTTTCAGCTTATTTAACAGAGCTGTTTTGCCGAGGACTTTCTTTTCTATGTGGCATCTGGAAGGTCCCGAAGGAGGATCCAGCAGTTAGGTCCATTTTCCCTGGTACCGGCTCTCCATGGTAGAAACATCTTGTTAGAACCTTTCTCCATGTTCATCCCTAACGTTACCAAGTTGACAGGAAAAAAGTCCAGGTGAGAATGCAGGAAATGAATCTTTAGTGACATATTGCATCCCAATTCATAAAATTCTTGCAGAAGCTTATCAGCAAGTTTAGTGTAATTGGGTTCCTTGTTCTTTCCCAAGAACCCGTGCGCTATATCCTTCAAAGCTTTCCAGGCTATTAGTTCCACTGGGTTCACTACAGTTTCAAATTCTTTATCATCCATTAGCTCCTTGATTTGAGAGCCGACAAAAATACCTTCCTTTATTTTTGCGTCGGTGATGCAGGGAAACTTCTGTTTCAGATGCTGGAATCCCGCGCCCAGCCTATCCATTGCCTTTATTAAGCTTTTCATTAAACCCTGTTTGATATGAAGTGGAGGCAGCAGAATTTTCTCAATTTCTACTAGTTGTTTATATTCGACATTCCTTGCTCAGGAGTTAAATTTTGGGGATATATCCAGGCCTTTGTGAGATAGTGGAAATCTTTTGTCCGACTATCCCACTCACTGAAGGAACAGCAGTACTTGCTGTGCCCGCTCTTTATGTCTAAAAGAAGTTCAATGACCTTCAAATCTCCACAAATAAACGATTTGTACTGGCCAATACCGAATTTTAATTCGCTTTATTTCAAAAACTGTGCGTGCTAGAGAAATTTCAAAGTTATATTTTGTTATCAGCTGAAAAAATACTAACGAAATCACCCACTTTCATTCCATGAACAAGAAAAACCTTAACTTTTGTTGGCCAGTGTTATCAAATATTCCTAGCTGAAATTCAATAAAGAATTGTCCAAATCTCTGGGTGTGCCGAAGCATATAAAACCCTTTAAAATAATCCTCCTTAAAGTTTATATTTTACTCGTATAAACAGGGCGTTCTCGTTATTAAAACACGTGACAAGGAATTGTTAAGTTTTCACCCATAATCTCGAATGCAAACTTTCCTAACAATGATTCTTTTGTTTTAGTTAAGGGGACACTACAATACTGTTGAATGCGAAGGTCAGAAGGTTCTTTGTTCGCTTGTCGTATCTTCGTTGTGGTTACCAATGTTCCTTTTAAAACAACTCGATGCACGTTCTCCATCCATTGCTGTGCTAGTCGCGGTCTCCGATCCATTAATAGAAATCTGCGGGCAGCAACTACGCGAAAGTTTTTCTCAGTTTAGTTGTCTCCTTGGTTCTTATCTACACAGGATTCGATTAAACATAGTGCAGTCGATCGCATGAATTCTTTCGCGTAGAAATTCATCTTCTCCGACCCGTTTGCGTCGACGATTCTTTCTCCGATTCTGGCTCTTTTCTTTGCTTCTCCACATAACACGCGTGTTGACAAGCCTGCGTTCCTTATTGAGTTCTCATATCACTATAGTCACGTTTTTACTTTTTATATAACTTTTAAAACAATTCAAGAGAAACGGGATAACTAAACAACCGTTACAATAGATACACACATTAGCCTTGCTATCTGTACTGTTACTACTCAGTTCCGCTTTATTTACACTTTGTGTAATTGAAATGTGTGTCTTCAGATGCAGCCAAAAGTTTTATACTGTATGAAGTTATATTGATAACAATTTTAAGGGGACAAGACGCCATTCTTTTGATATCTGTGGTCTTTTCACAGTAGGCTCTGTTATAGGCCCCTATTCGTCTCTATTTAGGGATGCCGAAAGAGATTCTGATTAAAAAAAAAATAGAAATAAACCTCTGGGGCTGTGATTACTTACATTGGGAAGCAACAGGAGACAAGATCCACTTGACGACAAAAAGTTAACATTTATTGGCGTAGATATGCATTTTTATCACAAGGTGATCATCAATCAGTATGCAAAGATTTTCCAATTCGAACAGAATATATAGATGAGTGGTCAATCAGACATACAAGCGAAGTGAATTCTCTGATTAGTTGAATAAAGATAAGAAAAACAAAAAAATGGAGGGCCAGTAAGAGATAGGGAATCTTTGATTGGTTACAAACAAAAGAAGAAAGCTAAAACCTCATACAGTTAAGCAGACCTGTCCAATCGGATAAATTTATAGGACTTCGGTCTTGATTCATAAGGTCGTCCGGGAGGGGGAGGGGGTATTTGGAAATCTCCCAGGCTTCTTATAATCTTCCGTTGTATGGAAAATCAGGAGCAGAGTCTATAAAGGGACAACAGAAAGAGCTTGGATTTTAATAATACACGAGAATTAAATCCCGTTTTAAAAGGGGGGATTCTTTTTTCAAAAGGACTATAAATGAAAATTAACGAAACTTTATTGAATGCTTTTTAACCGACTTAAAAAAAAAATGGAGGTTATCAATTTGATTCGTATGTACGTACTTTTTTGGAATGTATATATGTTTGTCCACGTATTTCTCAAACTAGAAATCGAATTACAATAATTCTGTTTTTACTGGATTAAGTATCTTTCAACTTACTGTTAGGGAACAGTCCAAGTTTCATCAAAATCGGTTCAGTAGTTTTCAAGATATTGACTGCTTATAGCTAGACGATACTGAAAGTTTCATCAAAGTCGGGTTTTTTATACTCTGTTTAATCTTGTTTGTGTGAAATATTTCTGATTTTAATATAATAAAAAATCGGCGGATAGAAAACCCATTTGACGAAATTTAAAAAAATAAATATGAAATCCACTGAAATCACTCTGCAGTCGAGATTATTTTATTGTAAAATGGCGGCGCCTCTTGTTCCTGCGTGAAAGAGATGTGTCAGAAATGAAAGATAATCGAGTTTGCACGAAAAGGTTTAAAATACTTTAAACATTAATTTTAAAAAATGATATCTGATAGACACCATTCTACTTTCGAGAAGCCACGTGATTATAGGATGGTGTAAAGTATCATACATAGCCTTATTCTTTTAACGGCGGAAGGATACGATGTTGTGCACTATGTCTGGTAAGGGACCTCATTCCATGACGTCACTTCGTATGGCAAGGTGCGCGCAAGCAAAGAAATTTTTTCATTTTCGAGTTTATTTTGAAAGAAACAAAATAATGCGATTTCTTATTTTGTAAGCATCAGTTGTTTATTCAGTTGAATTAAACATTTCGATTTGGTTTGAAACTATGAGGTACAGGTTCAGATGGTTCCTTTGTCAGTGGGCTGCCATTTAATCACCAAGGCATAATTCTTTATCGTTTTGCTTCGGCAGCATAATTTTTTTTTTTCATCTATCGTTACTTTCGTGAAGGCTTAATAAAAATCTAATTACCTAATCACTCATTAGTTCTATGAATTTTATCAGTTGAATAATCTGTTTCTCCAAATTATGCTGTTTATTAGCTGAATCTATTTTGCTCACAAACATTGAAACATTGGGGGGGGGGGGGGGGGGGAATAAAAAAAAAAACAACCTCGATCTTGGAATAGCAATTTGGTAGGATTTATTTTTAGCGACGGTCTCTATCCGGAAAATTGCGATTCCAGATTTCATTAAAATTTGCATCAAAAACAAGTCTCATAAATTGCTCGACGCTTGCGTAATAATTATTCAACTACAGATTAACTGATTTTAAAAATAATTAATTTATTTAACTTGGGAAGACTACAAAATTTATATGACTAGCAATAAACATGTCTCTGTTTTGGGGGCATATTATCTGTACGTGTATGTAATTCAAGTTTTGTTTTGCAGCAGGATAACGATCTCAATGGTGGTCCATCGCTGACTTTGCCTTCCATCTCGGAGGATGATGAGAACAACGTCTACGATGACAACCACTCACCGCCTCTCTCCCCCAAATCTCCCGGCTTTCCTCACATTCGACCCAAATTCAATTTTCTTCCACTTCCCTCCAGGTAGGCAGAAACTGAGTACTTATTACCCATTCTGTTTATGGTAAGATTTAATAAATTCTTTCTGTTCTTTTTAAAATTTACATTCTCTATATTTTAGCGACGATTGTCGGAACAAAGACCTGAGGAAATCTCCCCACATGGCAGTTCGGAATAAGAAAGATAAGTCAGCTGGATCTCATATGAACAACGGAATAAAAACAAGTAATGAGCTAACAATGCATTGAAATTAAATCATGTGTACATTCCTCATAATAATTTAAAAAAGATGCGACGTTTTTCTATTGCCAATGTTTAGGTCTACGACGCAGTGGTTCATGGGAGTCACTGGACATGAAACAAACCCAAAACAGCCTTGACAGGCTAGATGTTCAAATGACTTCACTTCAAAAGAATTTTGCATCACTCGGTGATGAAGTAAGGGGAAAATATATCCAGTAACCGTTGTCTATGATTTTCTTGATTAATGGTATTATATAAGTTGCTTTAGAAGAGTTCACGGGTGCATGGAGAAACTTTATGGATCTTAATGGAGCTTCCTATTTTAGAATTTTTTCTATTAACCAAAATTGAAATAGGGGTCTTTATAATTAAAGTTCCATTTTGACATGGCCATAAAAAAACTACTGGACCAAAAGCTATAATACTTGGTAATATTATACAAGAGGGCATGGGAAGTTCATACCCACCAAAAAAAAAATTAGTTAAAAAGGTCACCACCAGCATGGAATGGCGCTCTATGCAATATTCGTATACGAAATTAAACACGAAGACACAGGTTAACAATGTTGTAACCTGCTTTCAGTAAATGGTGGAGGCCACATTCAACATGTAACTAATTTTAGTAACGATTAAAGACTTGTTAACCTGTGTCTTCGTGTCTAATTTCGTATACGAATATCGCATAGAGCACCATTCCATGCTGGCGGTGACCTTTTGAACTAATTTTTTTTTGGTGGGTATGAACTTCCCATGCCCTCTTGTATAATATTACCAAGTATTATAGCTTTTGGTCCAGCATTTTTTTTATGGCCATGTCAAAATGGAACTTTAATTATAAAGACCCTGTATTATTCAGGAAATTGTAAATCGCGAGCCAGAGGTATTGTTCTTCAAATGTTTGCAAAGGCATGTTTATACTTTTTTTTATTATTTTCTGCAAGCGCAGGTTTCGATAACTCTTTTGTTTACGCAAAAATGACAGATCGATAAACGATTTCGAACCCATAAACTGTATCTAATGTGAAGACGAAAAAGTAACTGAGTTCTCTTAAGCAAATCCTGAAGATTCATTAATAAGCATTTCGCAAATATTATCATTCATAGAGAGCCAACACAAGACCAATGTTATAGTGCGATCAAATCTGAGATCAGATCGGTTAAGATAAATTTCCATAAACAACTTTCCAACATATACACTGTCGTCCAAAATTAAATTGTCAAACACAAAATGAATGCTATGAAGAAGTAAACCACAAATTTAATAAAACTTGATATGAAAAGACAGTGAGACATTGTAGAACACTCCTAAAGAAACGTTCCAAAAATTACTCAAGATCATTTTGATGAGTTGAAATCAAGTACATAATAGTCTGTGGAGCGATGTTGAAAGGGTTAATAGGTATATAGCTCACAACGAGCTCTCATGCTGTTCAAAATGGTATTTACCAAATTTGGTTAGGTGACCCACTCCTTCACTATGGTTCAGAAATCCTTCTTCCATATGTTGTTCACGTTTAGCCTCACTTCTCCTACACTTATAAATATCCCCACTTCCATAAGGTGTTTATATCCCCACATTCACAGCACTTAGAGCAGTTAAAGCAGCGGATAGGCGATGCGGTCGACTCAATTAACCAGGTTATGTTCGAACGGGTGTGTGAAGCACTAGACTATCGTCTAGACGTCTGCATATAACAAAGTGCGCCCAATCGAACATCTGTGAATGCCCATAGAAATTTGGAGAGTTAACCTTTCTTGTTATTTTGGTTTTAGTGAAAGAAATTCAGTATCGCAGTGGTTGATATTTTTCTTTTTTTGTACTGTCCATTTTGCATTATTTGCATATTTCGACTTTTAAATATAGAAAATACTTTGATCTATTATGGGCTATAAGTCGTGATTCGATCGTAAAAAAGAGATGTTCTTTTTGATGGAAAGCATGGAAAGGTTGTTGGAGTGTCCATGCCTGCGACAATCGACAATCGAACAGTGTAGTGTATCGGTATTCAAGTGGAACTTGAAGCATAGCTTCCATAATCTCACCCTTCATAATCATATTCCAAGGGAAATACACTGAGCTAGAAAAGAAGCCTGATGTACCCACAAGGGTCATCCAAAGTATGAAAGAAAATTGCCTCCTCTTGGTGGAGGAAAATTTGATTGACGACTGTCTAGACTAGAAGCAGACCACTAGTATAAGATAAAACACGACCTATGAAGTCCAGTAATCTGGAAATAAGACATTATCAATGTCTTCAAAATTAATATCAAGTATATGCCTTGGATCACGATATCTCTTTCTATGCATAGGATGCTTTAAAATGCCCGAGACTAGCTCGTTGCTATGATTTTCTATATTGGGCAGCATGGATTCCATGAGCCCTTGAACGTATTTGCCAATATGAGTCATGTTGAAGTCATTATAAATGGAGGAATTGCGAACAATTCTCCGATCTTTTTGCGCAATAGTCCTAAGGGTAACGTTTTGGAACGTTTGCAGTTCTTTCCATCTAGTTTTACATATTGTGGCCCAGACGGGCATACCATAGGTCAAGATAGTCCGAACAATGACCTTATAGAGTAGGAGTTTATTATCAATGTTTAGAGCACTATTCCGGCCTAGCAGAGCAATCAAGCTAAACTTGGCTCTCCTGGCCTTATTCAATGCATAAGTTGCGTGGGGAGTCCAGGTAAGTTTAGAGTCAATAACAACACCAAGATATTTATAAGTTTCAACCCAGTCCAGTTTTATGCCATATAGTGTTAGAGAATCTAATGATCTCTTTCTCTTCTTGGAGACAAACATCGCCTTGCATTTGTCTACATTCAATTTTAGCCTCCACTTGCTAAACCAGCTTTCACACTCCTTTAGAGCCTTCTGCAGCCGCGAGACTACTACGGCTGGTTGACGAGCACAGGTCAGTATAGCAGCGTCATCTGCGTAAAAAAAGAGCTTACATTTAGAAGGACTTGGGAAGTCTCGCATAAAATAATTGAATAATACTGGCCCCAGGACTGAACCCTGTGGGACACCAGCTTTTACTTTATACATAGGAGATAGACTATCTCCAACTCTGGCCTGAAAGAACCGGTTGGAGAGAAACGAGTGTATCAGAGTAATTATGTCTTGAGGAAATCCATCCATAATCATTTTAAAAATAAGACCATCGTGCCAGACTTGGTCGAAGGCTTTGTGTACATCGAGAAAAACGACCCCACAGTACATAGAGAGATTAAGGGGCTCATTGATATCCGCTGCGAGCCCCCATGTTTGGAGTTGGCAGGAATGGTTTGAGCGAAAGCCAAATTGTTCATCGCGGATGAGATCGTTGGCATCACAGTGCTCAATGAATCTCTTGAGAATTGTTTTTTCCAGGATTTTGGAAATTGATGGTAACAAGCTGATGGGCCTGTAGCTAACAGGATTTGCAGGATTTTGTCCTGGCTTAGGAATGCTTAAGACAACTGATTGCTTCCAAGCATCCGGGAAGTAAGTGTTCTTCCAGCAGTCGTTAATCACTTTTGCAATATCTTGAATTGTATTTGGAGGTAAATTTTTCAAAGCAGTGTTCTTAATAGAGTCTTTACCTGGAGCTTTTCTCGTTTTTAAATTTTTAATGATGCTTAGGACTTCATTTACATCAATGCTATGTTTTGGGAATTCATTGCCGTGAATACTATAGAAGCCAGTTATGCAGGATTTTACTTTCTCGGACATATCAAGTCCTATTTGCCGATCATCAGTAGGCGTGACAAACTGTTCTGAAAGTGAGCTTGCAATAAGCTGCGCTTTATCATCATCATTCGTGATGAATTTGCCATTTTGGGCTAACAGAGGTGGGATATTTATGGCTTTCTTGTTTTGCAAGGCTCGAACCATGCACCACATAGAGTTATCGTGGGTCGACAGACTCTTAACTTTATCATTCCATCTGGCATTACGAAGTGCTTTTACCTCCTCGTGAACTCTTCTTGTGAGCCTATTATACTTGGTCTTAAGCCATGAATCACGAGTTCGGTACCACTGCCTTCTAACCTTATTCCTTTGCTCAATTAATTGTTTGATTTCTGGGGTGAGATCAAGGTGATCAGCTCGCTTCGACTCTAAGGGCGAAGCACTAGAGTCAATAGCTGCATTTATACGTTCAGTAAGCCTTTTCACATTGGTATCTATGTCGCTCGTACTATGTACGTTATTTAGTGGGTCGTCATCATTTTTGAGAATTTCTCTAAAAAATTTCCAGTCTTGTTTGAGCCTCAGTTCTTCTTTGAGGTCAATGTTTACGTTATCAAAATTTAGTGCAACTGGTTTATGGTCTGAGGATAGATCATTGACAGTATAGATACTGAATGATTTGTAGAAGCCCTTCAACAACACAATATCTAGTACATCACTTGAGGGGGAATGATCACAATAATATGTATCATCCACAGGGCCTACTGCAATAATATCAGATTGCTTTTGCACGTAGCCATACAAAAGGACACCGTTTTGGTTATGGCATCTTGAATTCCAGTGCGAGTGCTTAGCGTTCAGGTCTCCCGCCATAATAACGGGAATATTCCCGGAAAACAGCTCGTCGAGCTCATTGGCATCGAACTTATGCTTGGGCGCATTATATAGAGCCACTAGTTTCACTTCTCCCAGTGTGGCATCAGTAATGATAGCAGAGGCAGCTTCCATTCCCATATAGTCTCGGGTTGGTTCCTCCCGATGATGAATGCCTTTCTTAATAATAATTGCTGACCCACCTGACGGGGACTTTACTGTAGTGGGAAGAATTCTGTCTTTACGATAGACACAGTAACCAGGTAGCCTGAAGTCGCGGTCTGGCCTTAAGTGTGTCTCACATAGAAATGCTATGTCTATATCCCATTGGGTTAGGAAGTTGTAAAACTCAATACGCCTCCGGGGGACCCCCCTGGCGTTCCATATTACGCAACGAAGTTTACCTCGATTTGTAATAGAATAACATCGATCAGCCATACTGTCAGTGTTTATTCGTAAGTATTCCACTCATCAGTGGCATTTTCTTGCCCAGTTCGTTTAACAAATTGCATACACTGCCAATTTGTTTATACATTTCTTGAAAATCATTCACGTTAATGCTCTTATCTTGTTTGGAGACCATTGAGGCATAGGAAATCTCCGGGGACACTTTAGCACTTTGTACTCTCCTGACTTGCGGATATTTAGGACATTTTGTGTAACTGGAGGTGTGTTGTCCATTACATCGAATACATTTTGGGGGATCTTGTCCCTTTACATTTGGGCAGTCTTTTGACTGATGATCTTTAGCACATTTGTTACAGCGAGGGGCTTCAGTACACCCTAGAGATATATGGCCAAATCGCAAACAATTATAACATTGTAGAGGTTTCTTATTACCTCGAAACATTTCTACACTGACAGCTAAGGGCCCTATGCGGGTCACATTTTTAAGTGTCTTATTGTGTTCAGTGTTTGATAACAGAACCAGAATCATGGGCATATCAATTGATCCTTTGGCTTTTTTAAGCCTAATCACTTTCTCAGGGAAGTAGTTGGCCTTTTTCAGGTCTTCATTAAAATCGTTAAGGTCATAGGTCACGTCTACATTTCGTATAACGTATTTGAGGACTTTTTCCGATTTAAGTTGATGATGCTGAATCTTTAGCACGTTATCAGCCTTAATGCCAGACACCAATTTACTATGAGTTTCCTCATCATGACACCTTATTTTGATCGTCTCTGCTCTGCCTGTGTGTACAGTAATTAGGTTAATCGCCACATGCTTTTGAATCTCGCCCAGGATTTGCTTGATTGGCTGACCGTGAGTACGTATTATGATTGGCGGAATATAGGAGCTGCTCTTGGTATTTGGCTTTTCAACATTTTTTCGCTGTTCGGACTTGCTTTCTCGAAAAGCAACAGCGATTGTATCATTTAAATCAACAACATCCTTAATGTTGTCAATTTTCAACCCTTTTTTAGCCTTTTTAGATTTTGCAGGTATCCATTTATCCGTATCATTGTATAGCCGTTTGCGATTTGTACTAATCGGGTCTTTGCCATCGTTATCATTACTCCCTGAGCCGGAGGGGATAATTTCCATAGGCTGAGGATTCACACTCTCACAAGAGTCTCTTAGATAGTCAGAAGTTACACCAGTAGGCTGATTACCTTTCATTGACAGAGCAGAGAATTGATCTTTGAGGAACTGCTCCAACTTATTAAAGTTCTTGTTGGCTTCATTACGTGCTGCAGATATTTCAGCATTCATATTAGCAATTTTATCGTGGATTTCAGTTATGTTCTCTTTTAGTGACTCGACTTTTCCTTGTAAAATATCATACTTAGTGCACATTTCTTGGCGCAAAACCTCTAGCTTATCCTTAATTATAGCATCAAAAGCTTCGAATCTGTAATCTTTACAGGCATCTTTATATATCTCGCCATATGTATATTTACCGTCACTTGTTTTTTGGCTTGCAATGCCACTTAACGCTTTGCCTGAGTCTGGCATTATGATAAAATTTAAAATAATAGTCAGTAAAGAATAGTCAGACTGCTAGCCCTGAAAAGGGCTTTTCCAGAATAAGATCTGTAGAAAAAACAGCCTTAAAGAATAGGATATAAAAAAAAACCGCTGACCTTAAGAGAGTGTGCCTTCAATTACATTCCTTCTCCAATCTATACCATCTATGAGTAGCACGAACCCGTGATGTGTGCTCTGCTCTCTGTGTCCATGCCTGCAATGTGTAATGCTCATTTATAGCGGAGGAAGTTTAGAAACAACCACTCAAAACGGAGGAATAGCAGCCTAAAGTAGATTACAACAAATCAGGAGCGTAGGCACTTGAGCCAATTATCAACAACTTAAGCTTGTCAACCATTTTCAAACTTAAGATCTGCTGCAACAGAATAATTTTGAAGGACTTAGTTAGACAATCTAAAAACGAACACTTTGTCGTCGAGAACTGCATTTTTTGTCTTATAGCTCAGGTACGACCCAGAGTGTAACACACAAGAAATATCGCTCTACAAAGGCCAACAGCATCTTCACTGGAGCATCGAAAATTGGAGACACATATATCGCCTGACGGAGCTAGATTTTGCTTTTATTGCAATGATGGCCGTTTCAAGATTATGCGAAAGGCTAGGGAGAAAGTTCAAAAACGAATGTATCCAAAAGTCAATGCAGAAATGATGTAAACCTGACGCAGTTTGAGGTTTTATCTCAGCCGATGAGGGTGAGATTTTGGTTGAGGTATGCAAAAGTAAGAAATTGGTACATTATGTGATATGGTTAAATAATTAAGTGTCACCGTTTGTCCGGTTTCTAAAAGACGAAAGCCATATTGTGGATCCCATTTTCAAGATAAGTGTTCTATTTATTGCGTTAGAACTGTAAACGATTGGTTTAAAAAGCACCATTGGCGTTCCGCAACACACATGGGCCACCAATTCACCGGATCTCATTCCTATCGAGTAAATTTGAGATGTGTTGAATAAGCTCTAAAGAAGAGAAAACAATACCTCCTAATTTTACTGCCCAAAACAGCCAGCTGGTCATGGAATAGGCCAAGCTCGATGTCAACATGATTCACAGTCTATAAAAATCAAATCAGGTGGTGAAGTAACTCCATATTATTAAGGAATAAAGTGAGCATTCTGTTATGTTTTGTCCGGTTTGTTTATCTTTATTCGGTATCAGTAAAAAAACTACCGAACATTATTATTATTTAACTCTTCGGTCAGTTATTTATTACACAAAAACTGTTTGCTACACGTATTTTTTACACATGTACATCAGAACTTTGTTGCGCGCCTTTTGCTTTCTGCAGAGCTTAAACCCGTTCCTTAATGTTTATTCAATAATTTGTTAATCTTTAATTAATTCGTTATTTGTCTGTACGCTCATAGGATGCAGTATGTGGTGTGGAGAAAAGCTAGATTCCTATATTTTGCTGCAGACACTAATAAGCAATGTTCGAAGTTAAATATGTATGACAAGAAACGTTATCGTAAAACAAAACGTGCTCAAGCGATCCTTAAATTTGATATTATATTGTAAAGTGGATTTAATCAATACACTATTAATTGATTCGATGATTACGCGTTCGTCATTTTCATTCGAATAATAAGCTCCATTAAGTTATTGGTCATAATGATTTAGATTAAAACGCAATCATTCCGTAAACGTCTTTTCTCAAGTTTATAATAGTTTTATGGAACGCTTTTATTAGCACTGAAACTTCGTTGATGTTACTATCGCATAGCACAGCACGACGAGCACTAAAACACTCTTTAATTTCCAATACTTATGAAATCAAAACTTATTGGAAGATTTTAAAAATTAGTGGCTACAGTTGCATCAACTCAAAGTTGATATACCATATATTTTCAGTGGTATTGGTCGATAACACTCGTTCTGCAGCCTCCTGTTACTCGGCAAACATCGATGCGATAACCTAGCTCGGACCATAGTCTCTGCAGCATATTCAGCGTGATCAAGTTTACATCTTTAACGATGCATTCTTGCATATCATCCAAGGTTGCAGGTAGCCGAGTACCTGAAATTGATTCAGTTGTAGCTAATATGTGTAAGAATACATGTATTACAATAACTTTTGATTTTTAGCTACTTAAAATCAAGCAGTCCAGGCTGGCCATAAATTACACTGTACAACAAATTTGAACTTTTTTTCTGTTCTTTAGATGAAACTATGCGATTCTGTATACACAAAAGGTGCTTGATTCATACATGTATGTCAAACCAAAATGGTCCATCACGTACCGTTTTTGTAGGAGACCCACTTCTCAGAGAAATGTAACAGAGACTTGACTATAGAAAACACAAACACTAAAATGATTTTTGGCCGTTCCTCTTGTAGGCATCTGTTGGTGTGTCCCTGATATCAGACCAGCAATATTCAGCTAGCATACTTCCATTCCATCATTAAGCTCTGCCTGTGTGATTTCATGATGTGAACATGTCATAGATGTAGATGGTTGCTTAGACGTATTGGCCAGGTGATTTTTCAGTAGTCTTTCTCGTCAGCTGCGATACCAGTAGTCATGTCACCACGAATAAGTTCATCTCGATATTAGCTCTTGCTATGGCCCGTAAGATATCTAGACGGTGCTCAATCTCTCTCCTTAGTGATATTGAGCGTATCCTGGGTGATGGATGATATGGCTTAGACGATTCCCCGGCACAGTTCAGGCAAGTCGTTTATTTCCTTGCTGTTTACCTTATCCTTAACATACCCCCACAGGAAAATGTCAATGGGGTGTTTTGTGAACGTGGCGGCCAAGAAATCGGGCTATCATATCTATTCATCAGTCTGGGAAATGGTGATCAAGAGTCTTCCGAACAAGAAGACTCCAGTGGGATGGTTCGCCGTCTTGGTGGGAAAACACGGCACATTACACCGTGTTTCTCCAAGTTTGGTAATTCGTAATTTTTCTATATCTAGGTAATTTGTGCTGTTCACGGCTTTTCTTATCACCTCTGTCCGCAATTGTGCGCACCAAACGTCCACTTTCTCGCTATTCCGCTTATGTTCGCGTGTAACACGCTATTCCATCCCCATATCTTGCAATGGCGTATATTAACTTTTCCAGACATACAGAATGTTGCCTCGTCACTAAAAACAATCTTGGAAAGGAAAGCGTTTTCATCGTCGATTCTGTCAAGCACTGCTACTGCAAACGCAAAACATCGTCGCAGCTTGTCTCTTTCCAGATCATGAATAATGTTTATAAGGATACAGCTTCATATGAGTATGCAAACCCTTACGGATAATTGTCACGGTCAGAAATCTGGCACAGTGGAATTTCAACTAATAAGACACTCATTGTAGTAGCGTACGTGTAAATTTATAGATTAGTTTTATTTGGACACTAATCATAAAAGAATAAAGCAATAACTAAAGAAAGAGAACTAAGAAAAAGAATGCGTTGGAATTATAGAAATTATTGCCCATAAATAATTTACAAAATCATCCTTTATTCCAAAGGGTAACAATAGAAATCCAAAAACTGGATTCCAACGTGCGACAAAAAAACAATAAAAGATTTATAACGACGCTACAATTTGTAGGCACGTTTCAAGCGTAAATTTAATAAACTCAACTGCTGAGTAGCTGAACGATAAACCGTTCGGTAAAATTTTACGGGAAATGAAACTTAATCCAATGATAAGAAAAATTTAAATAATATCTATTAACTACTTATATTATTGACAATTCGTCCTTTTCTTGAAAGGGTAACAATGGCCACTCATGGGCAACGTGCGATAAAAATTCCTGTAAGCATTACAATTACGAAAAGCTACATACGCACAATAAAGTATAAATGATTAGAAAAATATATCCAACAAATTAAACCTGACTTGAAAGAAATATAGGCCACAGAATTAAAGGCAAACTCTAAATCCTATTTCAAAAATGGATGTCGGCTTAACAAAGAAACTTTAAGCTTAAAACAATAGTACATTCATTTATTTAGCTAACGACACAGCCCCTATGTGCTTAAAAAGTTCGTGTTCCAATGTCCTTCGCATTAGAGCACCTGGGTTTCAAAAACTCTGGCAGTAATAGTACACATCACTATGTGATTCACCACGTAGCATTGACAGTAAGAGAGTCCCAAAGTCTGAATTATAATTTATCATGAATAATTCGCTGAATGGAGATTAGCTAATAGCTTCAAATCACCATAGCCGGGCAGCAAAGACCTTCTCTAATACTAGAAAATAAAGAAAACGAAGCATACGAGTTAAAATGACAAACGTTACTTCGTAAATGTTCGCAAAAACTTTAATGGGTGAAATAACACCAACAGAGTCAGAGTTGCCATGCTAGAAAATATGTTTAAGGACGCAAACCCCGGGAGAATTCACACTGATAAATACAATTGAATAATTCGTATTTCTCGATAATTCAACGGCGCTTGAAATAGCTGCCGCCTCTTTCAATTGCTTTCCCAACTCCGTCCCGTAAATAGGCATAGACGCTTGAAGGAAAAATACCTGCAACTTTATATTTTGACAGTTCCAAAACGTGCTGACCTTCTTCGACGTGGCTCTGCTCTGTCCATGTATCTAATTCAATCCTCGTCAAACTGCGACAGTGGCTGGTTTGTATGATGGGCGGAAACATACACGATGCATTCAAAATGCATTCGGCCGTGTGCGCTCGGGAAACTTTTGCCGGTTCGACTCCGCTCGCTGGCTCGCTCGCTGTCAGCTGCTTGAGCAGTAACCGTTCCGCTGAGCTCTCCCGCCGTGTGTTCCGTTCAACGCCGTCTCCCCCGACGTTCGTAGCCGCCGAACTCGACTTCACTGCCACGGGAACGATGCCATGGACGCTGGCTACCGCTCTTCCGAACGCTCTGCTCTTTTCCGTCCGTCTCGATCGTTGTCTTGCCACTTTCCCTTCTGTCTCTCCCCTTCAAGACCCGCGCCGAAGCTCCGCCGCGAAGCCTATCGGGAACTTTCGGTTTCGGACTTCTACGGCGCTTCGACCTCCATTTTTGTAACAATAATGCTTCTTGGAATGTTCAATTCCAAACTCTCACGATGCATTCATTTCGCTGGGCTGCGGGTGAACGCTTCTATAATTTTTATTACTGTTTCATTCGACGTCGACGGTGTTCCCGCGCCTTACTAGTGCAACACCACTCCCTGTTGCTTAAAATTGTTTGAGCCACCGATTTAATGATTTCCTATCTGGTGGTGATTAAGGTAATACCGCATTGCATGCTGAAGTCAATCACGTTAATGGAAGTAGTTAAAATCTTTAAGATTTTGTTTTCATCTTTGCAAACCGCGTAGAGATAGCTTTTCTAGTTATAATACTTTTTATGAACGCTTTTTATGGTATCCACTCTAGTATATTTTGTGCTTACACTGTAGTAGATTATTTCCAATGATGAAAGAAAAAGATCCGAGTTGTAATAAATTCGTAAATGTATTTGTTAGTATCATAATAATGAATTTTATTTCTAATTTTCATATCCAAAATAAGTAATACATGTACAACTATAATATTTAAAACTGAATGTGTCTAACTTTTTTTTAATATTTCTGCTTTAAGGTAAGAAGTGCCCTTCGTATTTTAGAGAAGTTCGGTCTGAGTGACCCTCCTCAAACATATCATTCCAACCAGTCGCTGCAGCCGTCCCTCCTCTGTCCCCCGGATGACCAGTGGTCGACCCGGCTGGCCCGGAGCTCCTCTCACCCGCCTGGTTTGTTCAGAAACGACGAGGACCTGTCAACGATTGACCAAGGGACCCAGACGGACCCGTCTCTTTTGGACGCCCTCGTCGAGCAGTTGGTCCGGCAGAGGTTGAGTGCATGGCGAGAGCAAACATCCAGAGCGGACGAGAGCGACCTCTTCAACAAGGGATCCCATCCGCAGCCATCTACTCCTGCTCCCCCCGTCATCGTCATCGAGCCTTCCTCAGTCTTATCACATTCCACGAACGAAAAGAGCGCCGCCAACAGCAACCCTTCGTCGTTTCCTTCGACAGAGATCCCGCTGGTGTTGGTTAGCAGTGACTCCGACGAACAGCTCGCCGTATACGGAGGGGCCAACAAGCAATGCATGCCATCACTAGGTTCAGATAATCAGCCATTAAGTAGGACGAGCGGGATTACGAACCCCCAATCCTGCAAACCCTCATTTATCTTGCCTCCCTTCACCACATCTTCATCACCCTTGTCACCGTCTTTGCCATTGCCATTCATTGACTCGTCATCGACTCCTGCCTCTGTTAGAACTAGTGAATCACCATTTCCTCTGATCACCAACCTGAGTGAAAGCGCCGTACGAAACTCAGCCGACAAATGCAAAGATGATGAAAGCATGGTGTGAGAATTCGTCATACGAATTCCTTAAGCCTTTAATAAAAAAGGAGCTTCTAAGAAGCCCCTTTCTAAAATAAAATTTATTAAAAAAAAATAAAAGACCACAAGCTAACTTTTAAAGTAGCAGGTCTTAACAGGGTCGTTATGGTCGTTTGTTTATTAATTGTTGGAAAAGTCCTAGTAATTCCAAAGGTATTTCATATATTGTATGGCGTTTTGCATCACTACCGAATGCAATGCCAAAGAAAAGCGGCAAATCAATCCATGTGACCCCTTTTCGATTTTCTAACTACATCCTTTCGTTTTTTTTTTAAATCATATTTTTTTAACAAATAAAACTAGCTGTTCATAATATCAAAGCAAAACTCAAGGATTTTTTTAATTGTAAACAATCGTTTTTTTAAAAAAAAATGGTTAGTGAAAGAATAACTTTGTAGCAAATGAAAGCAACAGCCATTCACAATGAAGTGAAATTTTTACTTTTGAAAAAGAGAACTATCGTAATGAGCCTATCCCCTGTTTAATATTCAGTAAAGTTCTTTTTAACTCTATTATATCTTATTTCCATTGCAGTTGCTATTAACTCAAACAAGTTCCAGCTAACGAGATTCGAGGTATTCGTTCTGTTATGCTCTAATCGAAATTAATAAAGAAAGTTAACGTGAAATGTTCACTTAACTAGAGAAACGACGTGACCTGCCGAAACTGACTCGATGAAACCGACATAATCTGCAAAAGATTTACTGTACCATTAATTTTAATAAGCGTCTGAAAGTACTAATTTTACATCTTTCTGTTCTGTGTCCTGTTCATGAAGCGATGAAGCTTCCTCTCTTTGCAATCCAGTATTATATGCGTTTAGGTTTGGAGTAATGTTCGCCATCGGTTAATTTTCATGGCAAAGCCGTATAATTTTTTTAAACAAACGAGGTTTTTAAACCCCGCAAGTAGGTTTCATTCCGAAATGTTCAAGTAACGTTAATATCTTAACTGCCGTTAGCGATCATAGTGCAAATAGGGAGCCACAAAGACAAAACTGGAGTACTCGCAATTATTATCGCGTACTCTTACACTTTTTTAAACTTGTTAGCATTCTAAGTTGAGAAGTATAAATTGAATATTCTTGATAATTTATTCATCAGCACTTCTTTGGTTGTCATCAAATGGAATTCGAGGGCTTTTTCTTTTTATAACTGCTACGAATTCAAATTGAAGACGAATTACCTGTTAATTCACATTAGTCCAAATTGTTTCAATCGTATTATTGGCAAGCCCGTTGATTCTTCGACCAGTTCTTGAAGAACATTCACGTGATCAAAATTGTTCCAAATTTCAAAAATTCTCTACTTCGCTCTCTACTTCCATTTCGTTTCGGGGGTAGACTCATTGTATGCTAGTTTATTTCATGATTGAAAAAGTTTGCAATAATAATGATAATAAATAAACATAAACAATATTAAACTATCGTTTCAAGAGATTTTACAAGTAGGGGAATGCTGCCAAAATAGCACGATTTAAGAATTTTTGGTTTTAGAGGACACTATTTGGGCAAATTAAAAGGGTGACATGTTATCGCAAGGATTCTGGGTCAATCTACATAGACTTTTTAATCAATGCATACTTACCATTGTTCAAAAGAGTTACAAAAAATGATTTTTCAACCGGTATCATAAATCGTACCTATATTTGAAATAGTAACATTTGGTTATCATCTGTTTTGTAAGCTGCACTTGTGGATCCTTTATTAAAAATCTTTATTTTCTTAATTTCTTGCAATGTTCTTCTGTTTCCTTTTTTGTAACTCCCTTACACATATATATACACTGTCGTTTTTTGTTTTTTGTGTGTTTTTTTTATTATTAATGTGGGCAGTGAAGCTACTTCGGTTATAGTCACTTTTATACGAGGGAAGATCGAAAAGTAACTCATAACAATTTTTTGTTACAAAATTTTTAATAATAAGCAAAAATGAAACAATCCACAAAAAAGCTACAGGCTTTACCTATTTTTCGACATGCGCACCATGTCTCTCGACACGTTTCTCTCAGCGTGGCACCAGATTCAATACACCTCGTTCATAAAACTCCGTCTGCGCACGGCTGATTCGATAAATCTCATTCATAAAACTCATCCGAACCAAAGCGTTGGGCCCCTTAGGAATTTCTTCATTGGTCCGAAGAAGCGATAGTCAGATGGTGCGAGGTCTGGACTGTAAGGTGGATATTTTGTACACCTTCCAACCAAATTCCTCATTTTTTTCCTCGGCTGTTCTTCCAGCCTCTGTACCAGCTGGAGAAGTTGCTACGGTCCACACAATTAGCATCATACAAATTCAACATTTCCTTGTGGATTTCACTGGCATTTTTTCGTTTGGCCCACAAAAAAAATACGGACTACACCTCGCTGTTCTTCACAAGTTGAAAATGCTAACAAACGCGCCATCCTTACAACTCAGAGTTATCAGTCCTTCCGCTAGAGCGACACCTGATCAAGGCATTGCTGTCTGTAGCGAAAGATTCAAATTATCAATTTGCCAACTTTGAACATCCAGGCCAAAATAAAGAAGATTGTGCGTTACTTTTCGATTCTCCCTCGTAACAATTTGATTGGGTCCTTAAATCGCCATACACGATTTAGAATACGATGCTGAATTATAAATTTTGCTTACAGTAGTCTTAATGTGAATGCATACCTGTTGTAAGGTCCAGAGAAGAAACTGTAATCGACTCTGTTGAAGAAGATATAACGTACTTTTAGTTAAGAAAATGTTCCATCAGTCCTATTGATTTGTATAATTGAATCTGGACAGTACAAATCACAGGTTGTTACATAAAATGCGTTTCTTACAAACACTGGCTTAATTACAAGGAAAAATTACCGATTTATGAAACGGGTACAAATTTGGCAACTTTCCCCTAATTGAGGACGAACGGAAGATTCAATATCCTGAATATGGAAAAAAACGAAACAGAATATGTCAGATGAAATGTAGTTTGTTCAAATGATCTCATTATTTACTTTGAGAAAATAAAAAAATTTAATCACTTGGTGGCCTTTGACAGTTCACATATATTACGTGTGACAGGTGAATATTTACGGGAAAGTTTATCTCAAACTCTTACTTAACAAATGAGCTTCTCATTCGCATTACTGTCTTTTGCTAGTTTCTTTCCTTCATTTCCCCCTTCCCGTTTTGACGCAAATAATTCGGGGCCTTTATCTAGGATTCGATAAACTGCTAATCAACTTCTGTAAAGGACAATATTCATCTTCTCTTAATTTATTCATTAATCGAGTTATCAAATGAGAGGGAGTCCTGGATGGCCGCTTCAAGCCTTTTTTTTTTAATTTTTTGGAAATTATCAAATATTTGAAGATGTTCTATTTCAAATTATTACTTTTTGATGTTCACATTTATTTTATAGTTCTATAAAAACAAAGAAAATATGATTGTTATCGGATGCTAGTTGTAACTGCTGCGGCTTAATCAAACCCCAATTGAAAGCTTTAATTATTTTTTTTATTTTATTTTATTGAATTAATTATTTTTTACGAGTAATTGTATTTTGAATAATCGTTAACGTTTTCCGAGAAATTAAAGCAAGCAAAATCTATTTATAGAACAACTGAAACCAAAGAAGCACTAGTTTTATACGAATATTCATTGGAAAACTTTATCATTCAAGGCGTCATTAGATAATGAACCATTTGTAATATTAATTATTATAGAGAAACCCATAGTATGATTTATTGTATATAAAATATGTAAATATGTGAGTTTATACATAACGTATATATATATACATCTCTCTATAATATGTATAAATATATTTTGGTAAATGTAATCCGAGTAAATATATTTCTACGTAATTTTTTGTTCATTAAGAAGGGAAGGGAAGGGAAGGGTCAATTCTCTAAAAAAGTTTCTTATCTTTAATTTTCAAAAATTGGGAATTAGCCATTAATTTTTATTAATTTAATCATGAAAGGGGGAAAGGGTGCGAAATACTATTTTCACACTTGTTCATCTTTAGCCCAAAACTATTTGCACTTTTATGCAAAATTTTCAAATTTCTGACTTTATTCAAAAGTCGTTTGTATCACTTAAAAAAAAAACAAATAAATAAATAAAAATTATTCACAAAGTTAATAAATATTTTTTACTCAATAATCTCTCTCTTTTCCTTTATAACACTTTTTTTCACTTTTCTTTTGATGTTACACTATGTAATTAAAAGTTTTAAACTCCTCCAAGACAATATTGCATGTCCTAATGTATATGTGTATTCATATGGGTGCTATATCATAAGATGCCACCTATGCAAAGTATGTATGCGCGAGATTTCTGTCATTCTGCAAATACCCTGTTCATCTGTAAGTTGCATCCTTGGCAAGTGGAAATCTCAAAGAGAAATGTCCGTGAAACCTCCAAAGAAAACGACAGACATATGTAACACGATGCAATTGGAAGTCTTCAGCTGAAACTATTGCTACGGAGTTCCGAAATGCCACTTCCGATACTGCATGCGCCAGTCTAATCATCTTTACCCATGAACTGAAGGCCCCAAGTTTCCATAGCCGTGTTGCTGTTCATAAGCAGAATGGCATTTAGAATGATGCACGCTCACCGAAACTGGACTCATGGAACAATGGAAACATGTCTTATGAAGCAACAAATCTCGGTAACACATTCAGATAGAGATAGGTAGAGTGTGGGTTTGACAGATTCCCGGAGAACGCTTTACTGTGATATTTGGAGGTTATATCATTGTATGGGAGGTTTAGATTGGGCTAACTTGTTCCAATATGCGGGAACTATGGCTTCTTCAACTTGCTTTACATTGTGGACAATTCTGCACTGCCAAAATTGTGGCAACAATTTGGGATTGACCATTTCTGTACCACGTGACAATGATCCTTATCAGAGAGCAAGGAATAGTTTGAGGAGATAACGGTTGAAGAAATGGATTAGCCTGCACGGAGTCCCGATATAAGTGAGACTCAGTCTTGTAAATCCTACTGAAAATTTGTTAGGATGGATTGGAGAGACGACTACGGGCTAGGCTACATCGCCCAACTTCTATAACTGAATTCATCAACGCATTTTGGAAAGAATGGCAGAAAATTTCTAAGTTATCTACCAATCTGGTCGAAAGTCTACCTCGGAGAATAGAGACCGTAATAAAAGCAAAGAGAAGTTCAATGCCATATTAATTTTCGTGAAATCATGGTGGCAGTACAATAGTACAGGCATTCGGATACTTTTGATCACATAGTGTATAGAAGAAACTTCCTTTGTAAGATAGAAACGCCTGTCTACCTTAGCATGCTTTTTGCAGTGAATACATTTAATGCAATCTCAAAAAGTATCATATACATGGTGATTCTGAAAAAGTGTGTATAACTGTAAGCAATGACAGAGGTGACCAGAATGAACATTTTCTTTTAATACAATGAGGGTTCGAATTTGAACGCTAACTGAGATATGAACAGAAATAAAAATGCCGCCACCAAGATCAACAAGTTAATAACTCAGATTCTCCTTCGCCTAGAATAATGAATTTTGGAGAAATAATAGGGTACATAAAACTGTGTATACCGTTAAAATTTGATCGAATTCCATCGTAAGACGTGCTGGTTAGTACTCGCGTGTGAGCACTGTTATACGATTTTGAATACGATAATGTTATACGATATGTGCACCTTTGTTATAAGATATGTGCACCAAGCTGACATCACAGCGTCCCGTAATTGGTACAGGTTGGACAGTAGTGTGGGAAGGCGTCGGATGGTTGAGATCGGGCGACCAAGCTGGCCACTGAAGTAGGTGGAAGTCCGCGTCATGTTCCTCGAACCAGTCCAAGACCATTCGAGCATGGTGACAGGGAGCATTGTCCTGCTGAAACTGTCCGTCACCACCAGGAACAGCAATCAGGAACGGGTGCACCTGATCGGCAACAATGTTCAGATAGTGTGTCGCATTCAGGGATGTGTCTACGGATATCAGAGGACCCAGTGTGTCCCAAGAGAAGACACCCCAGACCAGCACTCCTCCTCCACCTGCCTGTACGGCTGTCAGCTGACGGGATGGGTCCATGGCCTCGTGCTGTCTGCGCCAGATGCGCAGTCAGCCGTCTGCATGATGAAATAGGAACCGCGATTCGTCGGACCAGGCGACCTTCTTCCACTCATCCAGTGTCCAGTGGCGATGCCTGTGCGCCCATAGCAGGCGCGCTTTCCTATTTTGCACCGCACCGTGTGCTCCGAAATGGGTTGGGTTGGGATGCTCCCTCATTGAACTGCGCTGCAATCTGTTGGGCTGTTCCCGTCCTGTTGCTGTGGATGATTCGTGCCAGTCGCCGTTGGCCTCGTTCATCCACGGCCCTGTTTCGTCCGGAGTTGTATTTGTTGGAGGTTGTTTTTTGGCATAACTGACATTCACTGAATACCCTTGACACTGTTGCCTAGGAAAATCCGAGGAAGTTCGCGGTTTGCGAAATGCTCAACTATCGAGCTCCAACGATCATGCCTCGTTCAAAGTCAGTCAAATCCTTGGATTTACCCAAATTCAGTCCACTTCTGCTGCTGACTGCAACTTGTGATCCAATGCATCCTTTTTATACACCGCTTCGGCCTGTTCCATTGTTTTGGTGTTACTGGGAGGCCGATCCATTTTCGTATGACGTGTCTCTAATAAATTGGTCGTTCAGTGTAAACATTGGCAAAAATTAACGTATTTCATAGTTATAATTTCATAATATTATAATAGTTACAAGACTAACTCCAGTAGATAACACTAAAACTTACATTAGATGTAGCTACAATTATAAACTAGTTGCCTAGAGCTTTAAGAGTAGCTCAATCTGGCAACCCTATGGCTGCCGATTTAAAAAACAGAAAATCAGGGTTATAACCTTGGGCAATTTCTATAGGATTTTTAAAGAGCTGTATTTAATTATAAATGCTTTTGTAAAAAAAAAAATTAAAGTTTTCATCTATCACAAGATATAGTAAATAAATACCGGTGAATAAACATTCATTCTCAAGAAAAAAGTTGAAATTTCGCAATCTCGTATTGATTCCTCTTGTTACGTTTGGGCACAATCTCCGTATTTTATAGCATATATCGTTTGTTACAGGATCTACGTTGATAATGCCATATCTTTTTTTATCTATAATAATTCATTAATCTAAATAATTAGAGACTCATACAGAATACTAAATAATTATTAAATGCTCTTGTGTTATTATTAAATTAAAAAGCCATGTGAATAATCAAAATTTCATATACATAGATTTATTAATGTAAAATTTTTGAAAAATATGCTAACTACAATTTACATTGATAAAAATTATTAACTCTCGAAATAAGCTCAATTTGCTTAGCAAGTACAAACAACTGGCACACAAGGATAAAATAAAAATATTTTTCGAAATTTATTCTATAATAAATATTCAAATTAGGAAGTTTCTTAAAAATCGTGCAGGTGGAAAAAAAGACTTCTAAGTTCTAAGCTTACAGCTTCTAAGTTTTCTTCATTCATGTTACAGCTTTGGTTTTAATGGAAGTAAATAAACTTACTGATTTTACACTTGAGAAAGTATCAAAATTCACGTTATACTGTTAAATCTTTCAAAAAAAAATATCTGAATTTCATTTCAAATCCATCATTTACGATTTAATACCTTCAAATCCGCGTAATTTTTGCAAAAAATTATTAATTCATTTTATGACAATATTAAAATTTCTTAGTATAGCCTACAGTGTTTAAATATTCGTTGGACAAACTTCGTATATAGATTCTTTACATAAATATAAGATAGGAATGTCTAATAAATATGTGACCAAATTCGAAGCAGTTTTGAGTAAATACAAGTTTTGAGTGGGATTTCTCCTTCCACTACCAGCATCATGTCTTCTAACAATAAAACTTCCAGTTTCTCTCAGCCATTGTCTTTAGATAGTTTCTCTCAGCCCTGCTATCTAAAGACGATGTCTCAGCTGAGAGTGAAGATGGTGAACTGGGCCTAAAACTTTCAACTTATTTTCAAGCGACAAAATCAGATGATCTCGACCTATATGCGATTTCGATGCGTTCCCGTATGACTCAGGCGCTTTGGTAACGTCATCACTTGACAGAGTTGCTCTACTATGTATAATTCGACTGTTGTGGGAATGAAATAACAATAACGTGCCATTTAGCGGCGCCAGCTTTGGCGTTGCCAAATAACCCACAACCATCGACTTTAAAAGGAACTCAGGCAACTGGGGACTCGAAAAGCAGGGGTCCTAACGATTATCTTTAATTTCCTCTTAATGTGAGAACTCAATTCAGAAACAGGGGCTTGCAGGCAAGATCCGAGCGCGGCCCGTGACCGGGAAGGAGGGACGGGGAAGAAAATTGACTATGCTATTCATAAATTACAATTGAAAAGTGAAAATGGTAGAAACAATTATATAAGTGATGAAAATAAGAACACAAAAAAATTTTTCAATCCTCCAATTATAATATAAAGGTATATGCACAGATACAACCAAAAGATTTTATTTTGAGAAGGGAAAGAACTTCCTACTAGCTTACAAACAGTCACACTGCACAAGGAAAACTGAATGTTGATATTTCCACCATGTAAAGCATGCAAATCAAAAAATTAACATAAATTACCATACTCGCATTCACTTTCATGCGGAAAAGCAAATAAAAGGCATGTTTCAGCACACAGAAGACAGAACAATTCCAGGATGGCAAGCTACAATGTTCCGGAAATGGTCAACATGATCTTCTGATTGTGGGTGATTGGTTGGTCCGATTTGGATGATTTTTTTTTTGTTTTGTTTGTTTTTTTATGCTGAACAAGTTTGCAATTGGGTTTTTTTCTCTATCCCTTACGGTTTTTGAGATAAATTTTGAATGCGTCCTAATTTGCATATTTGGGATGATGAAAAGTGCACCATGGGATAGGCCACCCACAACATCCTATTCATTGGATTCATCAAAATTGACATATCTGCTTCTGTTCAAAAAATAAAAGGGGGGGACAGACTTATGGACCACCCTGTACTGTCAAATCCTCGAAAGGGAAGAACAGCTGAAAACAAAAATGCCGAGGATTTTACACGGAAAGAAAGAAGTAGAAGAGAAGCTGTCACCTCGAGCCGGAATGGACCCGCCAAGAAAAGAGAGAAGCAGGAGAAGAAAGACTATTGGAGGATTATCTGCGCAGAATCGGCCCAGAATCCTCCAAAGGCAAATAAAAAGCGGAGCTCAACAAGCAACAGGGAAGAGCAATAGTGGACCGTCCGATGCACAACCAGAGAAATGTCGACGCGGATGGTGGACCGACTGACGAACGAGGACCTCGATGAGATCACGAAAAACTTCAGAGGAATTCCATAAATCGTAAGGCTAATAATAAGACTCATGATTTCTATGTTTTTTCTGAAGCCAAAGTGAACGACGCCCCTGCTGAGGCCAGAAACAATTCTCAACGAGGACAGAGGACAGGCACGGAACCAGGCCGACAGAGCCGAAGGAGTGCAGCCATTCGCCGCCAACGAAGTGCCCCTCATCGCCCCGAGAATAGTAGCCACCGCCGGCATATCTCGAGGATCGTTTTGGAAAGGTCCCTGCAAAACATAGATTTGACAAGTTACGCTCTCCGTCAAAAAGTAAGCAAGAACTCTCGCTAAACTAATATCTCAGAATCAAAGACTGACATTAGTGATGAAACTTTTGATTGTGCTCGGAGTTCCACTTCCATTCAACTAGTTTCCTCAGCATTGGTGCTTCAAGAGGACGAAGCATTGGCGATTACCTCGAACGACGACGTGCCCCACGAGCCCACATCGGGAAACCTAGGCATTGCTACCGATACCAAAAGGCCAACTTTTGCCGCCATTGGATTCTTTGAGCCCAGGACTTCGATCGCCTCCCTCCCACGGTCCACGACACACGACTCAGCGTTCTTTCTCCCGTGGAAGGTCGAGACACTCGAGGAGACTGTCCCGCTTGCTGATGTAGCCGGTATTCGCGCTGGGCGCCCTCGCGAATGTCCGCGCTTGGACACGGGATCATCCTTGTTTGGTATCAGTAGTATCGTTAAGAATTAGTACTCTATTAATTAAAACTAACCAATTAAGATCTTACCTCTAAGTGATACAATATTAATATCTGGTTCTATTCTAAACAGTTGTTCCTTCACGGTCGACTTACCTGAAAAGGTTGCCGTCTTCCGATTGTGCGGTACCGAATACTTGACCACTTCAACTACCTATTGGACCCGAATAATGTAATAAAATCTTATGTGGATAGAAATAGTTAAGTAATAAACTAGAGGATACTCTTTTACCACAACAAGGAAACAAGAAACGAAAAAACAAATGAAAAATAAGGCAAAAATATATAAACAAAAGAATAAGGAAAAATACGTACTTCGACGTTCTGGATAATCCAGCCTTGTCTGCACTGTGGCAAAACTACGGAGGTGACGGTTGTTTGCTTCAACAGGATCGAGCTATTTGTCATACTGAAAAGCGTGTGCAGGACTGGTTTCGTAAAAATGAGGTGATTTTCTTGACTGGCCTGCTCAGAGCCCCGATCTCAATTCGATCGGGCACTTGTGGGACGACGATTGCAAAAGCGCAAACCACGCCCGTTTTCGCAACAATCTTTTCTAACAGCCTTGCAAGAGAAATTGAGATTCATTCCTGCCCAGACATGCAGATAACTTGTGGAAAGTATGCCTCGACGTTTTGCCGCTGCTTTACAAGCAAAAGGAGAGCCTACCTGTTACTAAATAAAATAATAAAGCAAATTTTCAGAAAAACATGCACTGTCCAAATAATTTTGTATATATAGTGTAAATTAGTCAATAAGACCCAGTCCTCTGTCCTCGTGATCTGATGATCGCAGGTTCGAATCTTGTAGGGGCTTGAGAGCAGTGTTTAACCTTTATAACAACCTCTAATCCATATTTGGCCAGCGTGTAGACTTATTGACCATATTTTCTTTCAAATTAACCATGTTTTTTTCTGTGCGTGAAAATAATTTGTACCTTGCTCTGCACCGCAATTCTTCTATGAACGAGCTGTACATATACTATTAAGGGGGAAGGGGACATTTTATATAAAATGGGACAAATAGTGATAGAAAGGACATTTCATATAAATCCGGTCAAATAGTCGGGACTTGTGGTCAGCTTACTATAAGGCAACTACGCACACCGGACAAAAAATTAGTCACCTGCTGTTACTAGTGCGTTGCACATCCTTTCGCTTTAATTACAGTTTTAATGCGCTTTAGCATTGATTGTACAAGTGTCTTTAGATAGTTCTTTTCTATCTCCAACCATGCTGCATACAATGTATCCCGATGTTAGTCGGATGGCGATTCTTCCGCTTAACACGTTGCTCCAAGTGGTCCCACAAATTCTCTATTGGAATCAGATCTGGGGATTTGGTGAGCCAATCGAGGTGCTGCACGGTCTGAACATGCTCGTCGAACTGCTCCTGCAAGGACCCTGTGAATCCTGCAGTTATCGTCTTGATAGTAGACATCGTCTAAATCATAAACAACCTTGACGTGATCCACAAAAGGCAGCAATTGTCATCGAATGTCATGATAGTGATGCTCGTATGAGCCTGGTGCTAATTTCAACGAGAGGTCCCTGTTCATTGTACTGAAAAATTGTCCACAACAGCACAGAGCTACCATCCGCCTGCACCACACCTTGGACACAATCAGGGTGAAAGGCTTCATTGCATCTTATATGCACACGGCAAAACTTGATTCATCGCCACGCGTTTCCAGTCTCCTACAGTCCAGTTCTGATATCGCTTGCACCACTGTACACGAGTTCTTGTGAGCTGGAGTGAGCATCGGATGCTTGCGAGGTAACCGGTTCTAGATGTCCATTTTATGCAGTTGCCTCCTTAAGGTTCTTTCACAACTTGTCTATGCGGACCATTACTGACTTCTTGCACCAGATCTTCCCTGATTTGAAAGCGGTTGGCCGTGACCAGGCGCGATATTCGTCTTTGGTCCCGTGCAGTCAGCACTGACTTCCGATCACATTTCGACGGTTGTTGCCATTCGACCTGCCTGTGGACCATTTCTTAAAAAGCTCGAACGACAGTAATTCTACGTATTGTTACAAATTCCGACAGCTTCACACTGATTTACAGAGGAGGAAGGCCATCCCGGCACTGTACTGACGTCAATTCCGCGAAAGATGAAATTATTAGGAAATTAGAAAGCCGAAAACATTATATTTTTCTGGTATACATCTTGCTGTTTATACTGGGACAATTTTGAGCATCGGTTTGTTTGACTGTTGTTTTTATTTCTGTAGTTAACTTAGATTTGGAATTATTTTTTAATTTTGATATGATTTTAATGTTGGATATCTGTTCTAAATATTTTCTATTTGTGATGATGGGTGACTGTGCGCTTTGATATTCCGGAAAGGTAGCTACTTCTAGCACGGGAAGTCCTTTTGCACGCCCAAATGGTATAACCCCTTTTTTGCGTGGGATCCCCACGGAGATACGTCTGGCTTACGACCCATGTTTCCGCAGCCAAATTCGACACAGAATAATACAAACTGTTGCTAACAATGCTCGTACGTTGGTTAGCTACTACCAGAAAGAGGTAGAACGGGAAGCGAAGCTCCGCTGATTTGTTGAAATAAAAACGATCATAGCGGTACTGCGCCGGTTCGGCAACTGAATAAATAAACAAAAGCTCGTGGTCACATTAGGTCACGTAGTCGCTTCCTGTGCCGAGATGCACGGTTGAACAAGGAATTCTAGCTACTACGTACATAGATCTCTTTCTGTGTATTTTAAGCTGACAGATTCGTTAAAACACAAGAAAAATTAAAAATCGGTTAAATAAATGTATACACGAATTATTTACGCAGCTATTTAACGCTAGGTGTCGGGCTTGTGCTTTGCTAGCCGCCATTACAGGTTACACCACATCTTTCTATCTGATAGGGCTTTCAAGAATTTTTAAAGTCTAATTTCATTTACTGTGAGCCATAAATATGACTGAAAACACAATAACACATTGAACAAGATGCCAACACGTGGAGGACGAAGATGTGCAGTGGTAGGAGCTACTATAACCATCAATTGTGGCGACAATCCGAGTGTTTAATACACAAACCGCTGCTTCATGTTGACTGTCCATGTCTCGAACCCTTTTCGTTCTGCAGTTTCCCTAAGCAGGAGGAGAGAAGAAGAGAATGGATAGCAGCTTTGAATAGGAAAGATTTTATTCCTACAAAAAATTCAGTGGTAGGTAGAGTTGTTAGAAGAAAATTTTTAATAGCTGCGTTTAAATTTTACATTCATTTATATTGTTTTTTTAGGTATGCTCTGTACATTTTGTAGATGGTTTGCCAACAGGCATCAATCCTAATCCCACACTACATCTTGGATATCCAAAAAAAGTGTGTTCCTATGATACTATTTTTAATATTTACTTAATTTAGTTTAGTTAATTTCAATATTTAGTCCAAATGTTAAGTGGATGTTTCATAACTGCTTTAACAAAAACAAATAAAAAAAAAAAAAAACCATTAATTTTTTTAAGGTTGTGTTGGGTCGTCGACCAATTACAAAAAAGGACTTCATTCCAAGGAATTATATTATTTGCACGTCTTCAATTGAAGGCCACTGTTTTGGATCATCGTGCCATGAAGATGCAGGAATAGAGCTTGGACTACAGAAGCCTGTAAATAATAAAACATATGATAAATAATGTGCATTAACAATAGACAGGTCTATAGTTCTCTTAGCAGAAGACAGTGTTTTATTACACACTAAAGTGAAGCAGTCAAAGAATTTTAAAAGTCTGCAAGTTACAATTCACTAAATTTTTTTAATTTCTACAAACTTAAATTTGTAAAAAAATGAGGTTTATAAAACTTTATCTACTTAATACTTTTTATACAATTATCGAAAGTACCTTGCCAGTAACATTTAAGAGTATTTTACACTTAATAAGTATAATGAAACATTTTCTCTGCACATTGAACTATCATTTAAGAAATATTTTTTCTTACCTGTGGCATCTTCTCTATCAGCCATTTAAAAAAAACGTTGATCACACCACCACAACACTTTTTAACTTTTTGCAGACAAGATAAATCAAAAATACACTGTTATAATAAAATATAATAAATAATAAAATATAATAAATAATAAAATATAACGTATACTAGTAACACACTGTTAAAGCTGGTCTTGAATTGGTGTAAGCTGTAATGGCGGACGAAGCACATTCCAACGAGGTCATGTGACTAAGGTAAAAATCGTGTATACAAAAATCCTTTAAAATAATTAAAATACAATGAAACATTGTTGGAAGAGTTTTCCAGTTGCAACAATAGTCCTGCTTATGACAGCGGAATGTCATTATTGTGACCTTTGTTGCTGGGCTGAAAAATCAAATGGAAGAGATCAGCGTTTGGAAGCGACGGAGTTTTGGATAGGCTTTGCAGTCCTGGTTAGAGCACCAACAAGCTTCGACTGATAATACATTTAGTTTTTAGCAACCACTTCTTCCATCCCTGGTTTTAGTTTTAGTTGAAGTTTTAGTTTTATTTTCTCTTTTTTTATGATTCATCAGGTTTTATCTTCTTCTTCTCTATACAGGGTGTATCAGGTTCGATGGTCATAAAGTACCAAGCGTTATCCTTTGCATGATTACAAATTTAAAGTTCCTTATCGGAAATGTCGAAAACTCAAAATTTAAATTGCGTCGTTACGTCATTTATGAACTTTCCGCACCAGCAGTTCATTAAATTCAAAGGGGCGATTACAATTAAATCGGCGGCAATTGTTGAGATTAAATGACGTTTTCGACAGGTTTTCAGCAAACTTCGAGTGATGTTTAGACCCTTAACATTTGAGTTTTGAACATTAAAAAGAGTAAATACCTTATTGACTGTGGATGTGAAGACTATCAATAGGAGATCATAAACCAACCGCTTTTCCACAAAGAAATTTAATGAACATGTATGTACATTTCGGTCGCTACACGGCCTTCTTTCAGCATGACTGAATTGATAATAAAATCGACAATCGAACAGTGAAGTGTACATTTCTTCAGATGGGACGAAAGCAGCGCTTTCACAAGCTCATCGAACCAGAATAAATTCCAAATGAAATACTCTGAGGTAGTCAAGAAGTCTAACAAACCCAAGCGGTCTTCCATATTATACAAAAAAGAAAATAAGATTGACGATTGTCAGCATGACTGAATTGATTATACATTAACAAAGACTATTTATATAGAATACAAGCTAATAGGAGAAATTACAGAGGAATCTCAGTAGCCAATAAGAGAAAATTACATAGAAAAAGTCAATTATTTAATAACATCAACGAAGCTAGGCCAATCACAGAGATTCATGGGACCTCGATCTGAGTTTATGAGTTCGTCAGAACGTTTTTTGGCAATCTTTAGTGATTCAAGGAAATTTAGAAACCTATAATCACTGACATGGTGCAGGGTCCTGACATGGGTATGGCCAGTCTTGATAATATGCTGCGCGAATCCAAAGCTTTCCGGTTTATGGTTCTTAATGCACTGATAGTGCTCTTTTATCTGGACCGTGATTCTGCGTCGTGGTTGGCCGATATAAACACCAGGGCATGAGCCACATTTTAGTTCATAGATACCAGAGCTGGATTCTTGCGGGATCTTGTCCTTGTGAGAACCCAGTAGTATTCTCTGTGTGTAGGGACTTTTGTAAATGATTTTGACTCCAAATCTCTTGGTGATCTTGTCTAAGCCTCTGACCAGGGCTTTATTGTACGGTAGTACGAGATACTTTAACCGTTCTTTCTCACTCGCAAATGTTGTGGCATCCTGTATCATGTCGTGTCTCTTTTGTTTCTTGATTAAGGCATCAACTAAATCGGGTTGGTATCCATTATTTGCAGCGAACTGTCGTATCCTCTCAATCTCTTCTTCTCTTTGTTGCTGGGTCATGGGTAGGACATACGCTTTTTTAACCAATTGCTGGAAAGCGGCCAGGTTTATGTGTATAGCAATGGTTGGAGGAGCTGTTAATATATGCTGGTACAAAGGTAGGCTTCATGCTGAAATTTGGCCACGTAGCGATCGAAATGTACACACATGTTCATTAAATTTCTTTGTGGAAAAGCGGTTGGAAAAGCGCTAGGTACTTTATGACCATCGAACCTGATAGTAGAGTCTAAAATGTTACTTCTGGACCAATTTTTGTGGGAGATGATTTTCCCAAAAAAACTCCCCAAACTGTCTAAAATCACTTCAAATTACCTCAAAAAATCAGAAAAATCACATAAAAACACCTTAAAAACTGTAAAAAAACAAAATTTTAAAACCCCCAAAACCCCCCCCGGGGGGGGGGGGGGGGAGTGTTGGCTCAGCAGAGATGTCGGGAGGATGCCTAATTAAATTAACAGCCATTAGTTTCCTGACCAAACCCTGTAGAGTTTGGTGGCGCTTTTTTGACTTCACCGATCACAGATTACGTTTATTCTGTGATCGAAATAGTATTGGAACAATTACGAACTTCGCCTCCCGTTCTACCGCTTCTCTGCTACTCCTTTTTCGCAATGAAATGTGCTTATGCGCAAACTACTTTACATAGAAGCGTCGTAGAACTTTTAAAGTGACAAATTTTTTGTCCAGTGTGCTTATACACAAGTTTCACGAGAGTTTCGTATATTTTGTCCCTGAGAGCACTGCCATGGTTATTAGATGAAGTCCCTGAGCACTTCATCTTATAACCATGGCACTGCTGTAGATCCGCCATTACACTACCGTGAACGGTATAAAAAGAGCATCACTCGCTGCAATGCTATTTCGGAAGCAGATAGTGATAGTCCCGTCTCTCACCGACAGTTAATCCGACATCCTAATCCCGACAATTTACCGTCTGAAAAAATGCATATACTGATGTCTTTAACCTGGCAATGCCATCTGTTGGTCAAAATTCTAGCATTAATTTTATTTTCCTGGAAAAAAAAAAGACGATTTCATTTCAGTCGTTTCTGTGTTATCAGAATCTTTTTGTCTGGATTCGTGTGCGAATTATTGAGTTTCAAAGTTTTCCCTGATTTTTGGATCACGCTATACATTAAAATAACAGAACTCAGAATTTTATCGAAATTTAATCCCACGTTAGAACTCTATTAAAATTTTATCGAAATTTGATATAGCAAAATTGAGCGTGCAAGGAATATAAGTTTTATTTCTAAGTGGGAGGACTGTTCTAAAGTATCATTCTGTCATTTCAATTTAGTTTTCCCTTTCTTTCTCTCATGCACGCTGTCGTATTTGGAAATATGACAGCCATTATTCAACGAATATACTCGCGACGTTCCCTCCATCAGACGAAATGGATAGATCTGAAGGACTTCCTCACCCTGCACCATATCTCCAAGCAGCTGAGAATGGAAGAATTCTTTCAGACCACGTGGTCCTTGACGCACGATTGCTCAATTGCTCATAATGAAATAATAAATGTATTTCTGCTTCGCAGCTTAAGCTCCTTCTTGGAATGTTTACAAGATTTTATTGTAAATGTTAACTGATAAACATTTTTGTGAATGCAGCAATTTTTGAAGTTTTTTATTTTCTTTATAGTTACATTTATGATTTCAAAAGTTTTGAAGAATAAAAGTATCATTTCAAAATTGCTCAAAAGTAAATCATACAAATTTGCTCAAAAGTAAATCATACAAATTTGCTCAAAAGTAAAAAAAAAAAAAAAAAAAAAAATTTAGCACAATGTATTCTAAACATAAAGGGCCTTCAAGCGCTTTAGACAGTTCAGAATTTTTCAATGTCATACCTCTCTCTCTCTGCATATGTAGTACTTCTGTATGATTACCTATGATTCTAACTTATTTTGGGCTCTGTAATCAAATGTTACACCTCAACATACCTTCATATGCCTTTGTCAATATGCCTTCCTATCAGCGTAAGGAGAAGACGTTGATACTGGTGTCCGATCCAAAAATAAAAATTTGGAGGAAAACCCTTATCGTTTTGTTTATTTTTGAGAGCAACTGAAATTCACCTCATTCTATCGGCGATATATTTCTGAATTTTCACGATATTTGCTTAGGTTTTTTATAAGAGTAGCTCTATACATTTGACTAATAAATTATGCAAACGACATTTTGGTAATGCTTACGCAGTTAAACATTATTTAGTAAAAAAAAAAAAAAAAACGCTCATATTCCGACAAATATTTAAATTTTTGTATTCTGATTGTAGGGTGTTGTCTCTATTGTAGTTTCTTGAAAACGGCATTGCATTGGGTTTCAACCCTGCATGTTATAAGCAAAAAATTTCAATTTTTTTTAAAGAAATCTTTATATCTCTTTGAATATACTTGCTGTTCTCATACAAATGAACAGAGATAAGTAAAAGAAACCTCATAATCATATGACAGCTACAACGCATTTCAACCATTATTTTTTACAGGGTGACCCCAAACATTTTTTTTTTGTTCAATTTGGTGCTGGCCCCCTATTTGCCTTCGGGACAAATCCTTCGCTGAAATACAGGGTGATTACAAAAGAACTTCACATTTTTAAAAATTTATTACATCAAAGCTATTCAGAATATAGACACACCACATACGGAGTCTTAAAGAAAAACTCTTGAAGTTTATTGTGACACAGTTAAAGATGTTCAATATGCCCCCCTGTAGTCGAATTCGTCCCAAACTCGCATTAACATGTCTCCATCAATCCCACGTATCGCTACCGTAATGCGTTATTTCAACTCGGGGAAGGGGTAGGGTGAAGACCTTGTCCTTTACACACCCCCATAAAAAGAAATCACAGCGGTGGATTGGTCGAGTAAACAATAACCTGGAACTTGCAAAGTGGCAACCGCGGAGCCCCGACCTCACACCTTGTGATTTCTTTTTATGGGTGTGTGTAAAGGACAAAGTCTTCATCCTACCCCTTCCCCGTGAACTAGACGAGCTAAAAGAACGCATTACGGTAGCGATACGTGGGATTGATGGAGACATGTTAATGCGGGTTTGGGACGAATTCGACTACCGCATTGAGGTATGCCGTGTCACGACAGGGGGGCATATTGAACATCTTTAACTGTATCACAATAAACTTCGAGTTTTTCTTTAAGAATCCGTATGTAGTGTGTCTATATTCTGAATAGCTTTGATGTAATAAATTTTTAAAAGTGTGAAGTTCTTTTGTAATCACCCTGTATATGAGGTGTAACATGCTCTTTACACTCCTGAAGTTTCAGGATAATTCGTCAAGTATTTTTCTACATATTCGAAAGTGTCCAATTAAAGGGTGTCCAAAAATAAACTGACATTTTGAATTTGCTGCCATTTTTTTCGTGGTACAACCAGAGCAGATATTTTTATATGCTGTCATTATTAAACATGAGGTTATATTATGCAAAACTACATAATCGAAACAAACACAATTCACTTCAAATATGGTGAAAATTTTACAAAAACTGTCAGCTCATTTTAGGGCACCCTTTATTATGCACTTTTACTTAATTCACAACTTCTGTTTCGTTCAAATATTTCAGTCAAGTGATAATAAAGGGTGTCCCAAATGAGTTGACAGTTTTCGTAAAAATTTCACCTTTTTTTGAAGTGAATTTTTACAATTTCTACGCGTTGTTCGATTGAGTAGTTTTGCATAATTTAATGATTTAATGTTTAATAATGATGGCTTATAAAAATCTCTATTCTGGTTGTATCGTAGTCTAAGTTCCTTAGAAAGAAAGTTCCTTAGACTATGTTTGTATCACGAAAAAAATGGCGGCATTTTTGGGACACCCTTTACTTTATGGTAGATAATGTATTTTCATAACTGTCACAGAAATGATAATTAAATCATCAGATTTAAGAAGGGAATGAAGACCAAAAAATAGCAAAATTACTTTTTGTACTCTCCAAGTACTCCAAGCTTCGCTCTACAAATAAGTGGTAAGAAAGAAAGAAAAACCAGTCCCTAGAGACAGATATAGGACCTTGAATTAAAAAAACCAAGAACTGCTGAACATTCCCTACGGATCAATCTTTCAGTGCCAAACTACCAGGAAGATCTCAAAACACTTGACCATTACATTCTGAACGACAAGAAACCATTCTACGACGTTAGCAGTCAGTGGATGACTTTGTTCGTTGTTTCAGTTTCATTCTATTTTAAAATTTTGTCTTAGTCATTTCATTTTTAACTTTTGTGCTGTAAACTAAACGAAATAAATTTTCTTTTTCATTTTAAAAGTAATTTCGTGTTTTTACTCTGTTGAAACTTCATAAGAATTCTGGAGTTCCAGTAAAAAATTGGTGTTTATTGAATGAAAACGCTAGAATTTATTCAGCTTTTTTTCGATATCTCTAAACTTGGTTTTTGGACTTATTTTTGGACTTATTCCCCTTCTTAACCTGGCGATTCAATTACCATAGAAATGAGTGAAATACAGTTTTTACACCATTTTGATCTAACCTAATCCGCCTCTCCTAACCTA
This sequence comes from Rhysida immarginata, assembly GCA_023313115.1. Lineage (NCBI taxonomy): Eukaryota > Metazoa > Arthropoda > Chilopoda > Scolopendromorpha > Scolopendridae > Rhysida > Rhysida immarginata. The sequence goes on from JAHWFO010010124.1 coordinate 1,331,661, forward strand.
ACTTTGACGATAGCCGATAAATTCAGTATCAATCTACATTTTTTCAAGAGTATATAAATTAAACAAAATCGGGGCGTATTCTTAGGGAACGTTCATAAGCACGTGTTCAATTATGGGGAGGGGGATTTGACCATTTATAACCACAAAGGGGAGGGAGGGGGTCAAATTCATTTAAAAATTATTCAAAATTCTGCATCTTAATATCATTGTTGGGAGGAGGGGGGATATATTCTCTGACCACGTAATTTTTAGGGAGAGGGGGGAGGATCCCTTGTACGGAGCTATCATCATAAATCACAATAATTTGTCCATAGAAGCCGCCACTTATTTTATTTCGAGCTCAGTTTCGATTTTATTTTCACCATATATGTCTTACAAGTTTCATAGAAGGGTGAAAAAAAGAATATAAATTTCGTCATAACACACCCTCGTAAAATGTCATTGAACAAAATCTGTTAGTATACGAGCTCAACACGACTGGAACCAGATAGCTGACAAAGGAGATCTGGATTTATTTTTTTTTTCGTTTTACTAATTTATCGGTTGCCACCGCTATAGCAACTCAAAGAGATTGAAATGACAACATAGACAAAATCCCAATAGGAGATTTAATGATGCGGCTGAATATCATGGTAATTAGTATTTGCAGCCCCAAAAATTATGTACAATCTAAGCAATTGAAAAACCGTGCACTTAATTAGGTCTTCATTCATTTTTTATTGAGTGTAATAACAAACCAACCGCTCAAGTTGATGCATCTTTCTTTAGCGAATTAGACATTATGCCTTTTCCATAGTGTTTTTATTGTGCGCTCTTTTATTCATTTTCATCTGGGGATCGTCTAATAATAGTGGAGTTCATTGCAAACAGCGAAAGATCTGAATCGCACGGCGATTTAATATTATTTCAAGGAATGATGCGATTCGATACTTAATGAACGCCAGCATGCACTAAGCACGAGGAATATACACACTTGTTAAGCTACACGTTGTTTAATCTAGAAAAATCTAATAGCTACACTTTGTTTAATCTTGATTTCGAATTGACATGGAAATTTACGGTGAGGTTGTATGTTGTCATTTTAATTTGATGAGCTATTTCCTTTTTTGTTTATTTTTTTTTTTGTCTTTTTGCTTAATTTTTCTCGGAAAAAAAGTGCGCATATGGTCGAGTTATTAGATTCACATATTTGAATTCAAAAACTTTTTTTTGCTTACGATTTAATAATGCGATTTAAGTGTGATTTTTTTGGCGTTAAGACCCAGCAGAGCACCTAAAAATAATTCATCTTTTTTATGAATTTACTAAGAAATCAAAATGTGATTAGTAAATCACTGAATTCAAATTTCAAATTGTAATTCGTCAAATTATTGTTAATACTATTAAATCTTTTATTCACAGTATGTCAAACGACACAACCATTTGGCTATTTTATTCTTTCAAGAGGTGCTTGTATTCAAAGTAAACCATAAATTGCAAATAAATTACAGATTCTCTTATTCTTGCTTGGCCCAGGTTGGCAAGAATGCTATTGATTAAATCCTGTAAACACCTTGGAAGCAAACACAATTAAAATTCTCGTGGTAATTGAATGTTCCTTTATCCTTTTGCTGCATAAAGTGGACATATATCCATACAAAACTTAATTACCTTTACCCGCAGAAATCATTCATTTCATAGGCTTTAAAAAGTTGATTCATCTCATAGGCTTTAAAAAACTTTTCTTTATGCTGCAAAAAGTGGATAATTTCATCTTATCAGGAATGAAGAGGAAATTTAATTAAGCAGTGAAAGGGGTAATGTGAAGGCTGATGTATAAAGAGTCTGACTTAAAATTTTTTATAGTTTTACTTGTTGCCTATGAATAGTTCTATGGACTTGGTAGGTCATTTGAATAAAACGGCAACTTTCTACTTAAATAACAATATTACTTGATAATTTTTAATCGTGAACTCTACATGAATTCTAGATAGGTAAGCCTTCTTCAACCTTATGTTAAAGGTAAACCATTGTGATTTTCACGACACTTATTGTAATATTCATATGGTACGTTGTTCGGGAAAATTATGTCTTATGAGAGTAAATAATGTAACAATAAAATTGTTAATATATTTATTCATATCTTAACTTTTGTTTTCAATTGAAAAAATATTAAAATTACATGGATCTGGCCACAAATTGTCATTTTCCATGAGTAGATTCATTTATGCACTGCATGTGCCAAAGCTCGTTGCAAACTGATTTTGTACATTTGATACAATAATTCTCTACCATGCATCTCTGTTTTTTTTTTTGTTTTTTTTCGCTGGACATTGCAGAATGTAGTTCTCTTAAGAGGGGTGATGCCAACTTGCTAACAAAAAATAATAAAAGCCATCGAAAATAAATAACAAAACCGAATAATAACAATTGAAGGGATAATCTGCTATAGGTTAGGCGGCATAATATTTATGACTAAACAGCTTGTTAAGGGTGTGAAAGGGCTGTGAAACTACATTGATTACAAGATGGCTGCACAATAGAAAAATACTGATTGCTAGTTAGCGGTTCGAATCGAAATAAGAAAGTGGTGGCTATAGAATCGAACCAGCCTTACGACACTTGCCTATCGAGGGTCAAAGAAGCATTTTAGGAGCATTACTAACATAACCACATTTAAACCACAAATAAATAATCAGGGATCTAGCTACACAGATCGGTACAGACCAGTACTATTGTACTGTGACCAGGCTTTTAAAAATTCGTGAACATACCACACAAAATGTAAGTTAAATATGCATTATATGGTGTAGGTTTTAAGATTCAGTAAGGTTTAAAATAGACCACTGGTATTCAAACGTTGTAACATTAGCTGACCACTACTCTTATCATAATAGAAAAATGTTTCATTTTTCATTGAAAAATTAACCAGCACTCAGCAATTTCTAGCTAGATCCCTGCATAGTTAAGGCGAGTTAACACATTCGCTGCCTCACTAGCAATATTGCGAGCATGAATATCTTCAAAAAATGATTGTGATGTGTTGTTTTCCAAGCATAAGTATTTCTCTGGTGTTCATATTAATATTTTAACCTATGTAAAAACATACATGGTATTCTTATCATTATTGAGTGGTTTATCATTATTGAGTGGCAGCAAATATGTTGAGCATAGTTCATGTGTTCTGAGAGACTAAATAAAACTTTGTCGTTAAAAGGGTCTTTTGTATTGTCTACGAATGACGTTTGATGATGCCTTTACAATACATGATGATGGAAATAATCTTTTCGACTGGTTTTGCCAATTATCCCAGCTTCTTCAGGACAAATGAAGAAGCATGCAAACACGATGTATTGTAAGGCATCAGTAAAACTTATAAATAAAACTGGAAAAAAACAACATATGCAGTCCTATCCTCTCTCACACTAGCAACTGTGAGTGTTATAAGTTATATCAAATAAACACAAAGGGGCTCTAATAAATCAATACTTGAATTTTACTTGTGTAGCTGACGCGTTTCGAAGTCACTTCATCATCAGAATTAATGAATACAATGTGAACAAATTGTAATACACAAAAGGACCGGAAGTACATAATAAGAGGCGGTGGCCAATCAGATGTCAATAAGATGGAGCACCTGATTGGCCTAACATAGGTAGGTAAAGGGGATAAATTTAGCAATGTAATATGAGAGCTGATTGGTTGAAGATTACAGACTATCTTTGATTACATCAAGGATTACATCAATGTCAAAATTAGTTTGGTTATTCACTAAATTATTATAGCTGCTTTTGTTTATAGATAGCAATATTTTTCATAATTCCAAGTTTTTTTGACATCTTTGGATTGTTTGATGACTTCCATAATTTCACTGTTCTTGCTATTCATAATAGAACATAATTTGGGATTCAGCATGATCCAAAGATATCAAGAAATTTGGACTTATGAAAAATATTGCTATCTATAAACAAAAGTACCAAAATTGTAATAATTTATTGAATAACCAGACTAATTTTGACATTGATGATATCCTTGATGTAATCAAAGACAATCTATATCTCTCAACCAGTCATATTATATTGCTAAATTAATCTCCTTTACCTTCGTATGTTAGGCCAATCAGATGCCCCATCTTGCTGACACCTGATTGGCCACCACCTCTTTATTTTGTACTTCCGGTCCTTTTGTGTATTGCAACTTCTTCACATTGTATTCATTAGCTCCGATAATGAAACAGACCTGCCAGCTATTTCTGGAGGAAAACCGGGTGATAGTAAATTTTTATAGGGTAAAATATACATATCGATAGCATATTTAATTGTTACAAAAATTTTGCATTTAAATTTTACCTTTGGACTTAATTTAACACTGTATGGAACCCGTCAAAATTTGATGGCAAACAACGGTGTGGTTTCATAAACAATCCTCCACAAAGATGTCGCAATCAAGAATTTTGCTGCATTGATGATCTAATTAATAGCAATTACATACAACAATTAAATGACGATAATAACGATGATCAATGCACATTGCAGAAGTGCCGATTTTGCTCTTAAAAAAAGTGCTTTGCGTTTTAATACAGTGTCCGAAATTAATATATATAAGCTTACACTCTTTGAAACGTTATAACTCTGCAACGAAATGGGATACGACGTCACAATTACATATACTCTAGTTAAAATAACTAAGAGAGTAAGATACACCGTACATGAAATAAGTACTCAGTAAGTTGCTGGTGCATCATAGAGGTTCCTTTACGAGAGTACTATTCGCCGGGAGATTTTTACGATCCGTCGGGTGACCGGGTGAGATTGTCAAAATCCGTGTGACGCCTGATGAATCCAGGCGAGTTGGCAGGTCTGACGAAGTGACTTCGAAACGTGTCAGCTACACAAGTAAAATTCAAGTATTGCTTTATTACAGGCCCTTTGTATTTATTTAATCTTTCAGCAATATAAGGCCCACTACTAAGAATAAGTTATATCTCCTTCATTACTGTAATTAGATTGATCCTGTACCAGGTATTGTCTTTTCCAATATGTGATGAAATATTCTTGTTCCAAATCTCTTAATGTCTTCATTTTATGGAATAATTAATAATTCATTTCTTACCAGAAGCAATCAAAGATTTTACATTCAAAGAGAAACGATACCAAATTAATATTCCTAGTTGATAGGTCTGCATATCATATGCTAATCTGATTTCATAAATTTAATCCCACCTTATTGAAAGATAAGCAAACTGTTGACAGCAATTCACAATTAGGGTGGGACTTTTGGCCTACTGCATTGAAAAAAATTGTTTTACTATCGGTACAGTAGAAACTATCCATTTTACAATCTTGTTTTATTAAGTTTGATATACTATCAGGAATAGATGAGAAGGTGTTATACCATCATGAAAATAAAATTCTAAAATAGTGTCAACCGTAAAAGCTTGATTTGAAGCTAGGGGCTTAAATTAAAGCTGGTCTTGATTTAAAGCCAAATATTTATCTAGAAATTTCAACTAAAGGCCAATGTTGAATAAAGGCCTGATCTATTGAGATACAGAATTTCTCAAAAAATTGGAACTTGAAATGCCTGTACCAGTTCTTTAACTTCTGTTTCACGATAAATGTGGAATATTTATAATCATGCATCATTGTCTGTAGTTACAATTGACTGTCCACCCCTTTAAGGCTCGGTCCATGTCTGTATCGTGTTTTGGAAAAAATAATTTCAGTATCTTTACCTTTTCATTTATATTGATTTGCTGTTCTTTCATTAAAAATAATTGAATCTGGTAGTATCGTATTTTCTTTTTGGCTGCAATGTTCAATGGGTTGTTCGTCTTTTTCCTTCAAAAATTATTTTAATCCTACTGATAGTAAAAATTTTGAAAGTTGATGCCCAAATTTCATTTTCATGATCCCCATTTTGTTCCACTGTTTTTTTTTCTTTATCAATTTAAAAAAACTGGTTGACTTTTAAAAAATACTCTGAATTAGGATGTGGTAGTTGGTTAATTAAACATGGACTCATGCATTTTAAATAATTATTATGATAAAATCTTCCTTGAAAAAAATTAAAATTTAAAAATTTCAATAAAAATTTTCTAAAATGTCACATTTCTAAAATATATATTTTTTTTAATTTCTTTTGCATTCCAGATAGTTTTATTTATAGATAGGACATGAAATATATATGTTAATGAATTAACTGCATCATAAACAGCAAAAATAATTATGGTCTGCCTTCATCATTCTATCTGTTGGCTAAGTTTTGCTGGATTCTTACTTTTAAACCATGTCTTGTGTGAAACATATTATGAATTACTTGGAGTCCCACGAGATGCTAACAACCGTGAAATTCGTAAAGCTTTCAAGAAACTTGCCCTTAATTTACATCCCGATAAAAATGTATGTTTAAATAAACTTTATAATAACATTTTTATAAGATATAAGGGTTATTTCAAAAGTAATGCACATGATGCGACAACATTGAAAATCACATCACTTACAGTTGGAAGCTTGAGGAGGAGGACTGTGTTTCGTTTCATCTATAGCATACTCTATTTTTCAATAACACAAGGTAGAAATGGAGCCTGTACAAGTCTCAGTATTGTAACTGTTGAAGAATGAATGCCATACATAAAGATCGAAGCTTTATGTGGTAAAAAAACATTTTTTTTTTAAGTGAAATTAGCGGTGAGTTAGAATTTCTTGATGGTCATGCGAGCATAAACGATGAAACAAGACCAGGAAGGTCGAAAGAATCAACAGATAAACGAAGTGTGAAACTTAGGACAGATGCTCTTGAAGAACATCATCATGCAACATGAGAAGAACTTAGTGGAACCAATGCAGGAATTCCACAATGCCAGTATTCCGAATACTGAAAACTGAGTTAAACGAGAAAAATTTCTTCGCAATGGGTCTCACTGCTTGATTGCTGAACATTGCTGAAACAATGATTCGACATTGAAGGTCAAGCATTTTTGTATCGAATTATCACTTTTGATGAAATGTGGGTTAGAGACTTTGAGCTGGAGTTGAAATCACAGTCCAACAAGTGGAGAGGTACAGCTTTCCAATGACCAAAAAAATTTCGACGAGCTCAATCAAAGGTCAATCAAGGAATCATCATGACAGAGTTCAATGTGGAGGAAGTCTCACAGCAGCTTATTATCATGACTTCATGCAAAAACTGTGCAGAAAAATGCATAAAATCTGACCTCAGTTGCTAGAGACTGGGCCACTCATCTGCCATGACAACGATTGTCTGCATATGGGGAAAGTTGTAACTGAAAAGCTGCATGAATATGGTTGCAAGTGTTACCTCATGCTCCCTACAGTCTGGACTTGAGTTCACCAGACTTCGATCTGCTCCCAAAGTTGAAACAACTGCCGTTACCAAAGTCATTCAACAGATGAACAGAGATGATGTCTTGAAGCTTCCAGATGTTGGGACTCTTGTCATTGAGAAGCTGGGAGACTATATTGAAGGATTGTAAAGAGACATTGTAAAAAATATAAACATTTAAGTAAACAAAATATTGTGTGCATTATTTATGAAATGACCCTCGTAGACATACTACTATTCTGAGTGTAATAATTAAACTGTTTCACTAATTAGAATAATCCCGAAGCAAATGAAAAATTTATGAAAGTAAATCGTGCTTACGAAGTTTTAAAAGATGAAGAAAAGCGCAAAAAGTATGATTTATATGGAGAAGAAGGGTTAAAAGATGATTTCCAATCTGGAAAACCATTTTACAAAAGCTGGAATTACTATTACGAAAAATTTGGTATGCCTATTTCATTAATCAATTTTTATTCCGAAATTCAGTCCATTTTTTATAACTCCTTTGCTGATTCATCAACTACAGGATTAAGAATTTATTTATTGATTTTTATTATTTTACGTTTTGTAGGAATATATGACGATGATCCAGAAATTATTACACTAAATAAAGCAGATTTCGGTAAATACAATATCTGTGTGATAAAATTTAATATTCAATTTTGACTGAAAAAAAACTGGGTGTGACCTTTATGCGAGCCTAGTTAAAACTACCTATTGATGGGGTGCCTATCGACGTGATTGTTACCAGCTGTTGCCATGTTTGATTGAGTAACAAGCAAGAAGTTATTATATTTCACTTAAAATTTTATTAAATTAATATCTATTTATTAGTGTTAACAGTAGTCATCTTTAAAAAAAATTATTATTTTTGGATATTTGTAAATAACACTCTCTTTTGGATTTGCTCCTGTTTAAATGGTAAAAAAACATTTGTTTTCCCCCAACGATACTTTGGATTTCTATAACGATTCCGATTAGGCCTGTTTTCCAACCTTTCTAAGCATTTCTTTTGGTAATATATAAACATTTATTTTAATATTATTTTTTAAATATACCACTTCCATTAACCTAGGGGGTGACCGTGGCCTGGTTGTCTCGTCGGTTGGCTTGCCAATCGATGGAGTTCAGCAACTTCAGGCGCGGCCAGCTGCTGGCTGGGTGACGGCCAGGGCTTGAGGGCCACTGCTGGCGGGACAGCTATTTGGGGCACGGCTGTTGGAGGACTTTAGTCTGACCCATTTGCCAAGTGACCATAGCTGGTTTTCCAGCAGTTGGTACAGCCACTGGTTTGTTTGTCCGCCAGCGGCTCTTCCATCATGAAACCCCCCGTGCTTTGGAGGGCACGTTAAGCCGTCGGTCCCGGCTGCTACTGTCATCTCGTAGCAGTCGATATTTACCGGGATGGCGCAAAACTCCCTCGTAGGATATTTACCCTCTGTACTAGATACTAGATACTAGAACCTAAGATTATTTAGAATAACTTCGTGAAAATCCCGTGAAATTTGAAAGTACGGGGTTAGCATATGGTTTCAACAGGTTTGCTACTGCACACATTATTCGCGAATCGCATGAGAAGTCGTCTATCGCATCTTTCCCTTGCGATGGATTGTAAGATTGGACACATAGCATGGTCCCTTCAGTCTCCCGATCTCACGCCCCTCGATTTTTTCCTCTAAGTATGGCTAAAAGAAATTGTGTACCAAGAACAGCCGACGAGGGAGGACATGCAAGACCGAATATGATAACGTAGGAAGAGGCTGTAAAAACGTGAGGAGGAAACTGAGCAAATGCTAGCAGTAAAATGAACAGCAGTTTGAACATTTAATATTCAAAATGTTTCTGCACTGAACACTGTTTATTTCCTAAAGAAATCTGATTGGAAAAAAAAAGTTTCTTACAAAAGTTGTTTCCTTTTCCATGACCTATCCAACAATACCCTACTTGATCTATGTTCCCATTAAAAGTTTCCGTGTGCAACCTGTGTGTGCCCATTTCCAGCCATTTTCAGAAAATGGAAAAGCCACATTAAATTTCTGCACATTAATCTGTAATTGTGTAAATTTTCCCCCCCAAAGCTCTAGGTCGTCAAACTTCCAATAAAAAAAAGCCTGATACGAGTGGTCTGAAATGCCCTGTATATATATAAAATGGAAAAGTCATTGACTCACTCATTGACTCATCAAGAGAACTCGGGGTTAACGAGCTATAAGGTTTTGCATATGTCCCTTTTTTATCATGTAGAAAGGATTTTAAGATCTCAAAAAAATGAAACTAAATCCAATCATGCACGTTTAGGATCATCTCTACCACTGTGATGCCTCCACCTTCCACCCTTCAGTGGCTATCAGACACATTGCATTCTGCATAGCTCCATATACAAGGGAACACATTCCCGCATCTTACACATTCTGTCTCCCACATTCGTTGTTTAGTTGCTAATACTGCATTCAGCAGTTACTACCTGGTGGGTCATAATTATGTGACTTAGTTGGGTATGTTAATTTTAAAATTTTATTTTGGAAATTCTAAAAAGTCCTTGCAACTCCAGGAAAATCAGCTACTAAATCTATAAAATGTATTATTCACTTCATTTTGGTCATATATTTTTAAACTTTAATATAGCCTGGCAATGAGACTTATGATGCAGTTGCAATACATATAGGGGTTGACAAAATAATATGAATACTTATGTAAATCAATGTTTCAGGGAAACCTGTTGTATAGTCCCACCCTCTATGTTTGAACCGTTCCATCTAACAGGTGAGAATGTACACCCATGAGTCTATTAGCAGCACTGATAGCATGCGGATGCTAAATATATTGCAGCATTGAAACTCCGTTATGGCTGACCTCTCAGATTTTGAAAGAAGCATGATTATTGGACCCGTCTTGCCGGAGCCTCAGTAACGAAAACTGCCATCTTTGTTGGGGTCAGGGGAAGTACAGTGTTGACTGTTATGACAGCCTATAAGAAACAGGGAAAGAAATCATCTGCCAAACACAACAGTGGCCGAAAGTTGAAGTTCACTGATAGAAACCAAAGTGTTTTGAAGCAGCTTATGGCCAGAGAGCACAAGACAATAGCATCCCAGATAACATCTGAGATGAACACCCATCTACAGGAAGTTGTATCATCATAAACCACCTGGCATGAATTGTATGCTGCACACATACACTGCAGAGCGGCTATTCCAAATCCATTGGTAACATCATGAAATACATTGAAACAACAAAATTGTGTCGTGCGCTTAGAAATTTACCACAACAACAATGGGAGAATGTCATCTAGGAAGATGAATTGGCATTCACATTATTCCAGACAAACGGACGTGTTTACAGTGGAATCAAGCCAAAAACTGTGGACACAACTATAGAAAGAAAAATAACTCCGAAAGCACTATTCCACATAATAAATTTTAATTTTCGAATTTTAAAATATATTATGTGGAATAGTGTTTTCGGAGTTATTTTTCTTTCTATGGATGTGTTTATGTTTGGAGAACGCCAACACAAGCCTATGATGATGACTGTCTCCTTCAATCTGGACAAGGATCACTGATGCTGTGGGGAGTGATTCTTACTTTGGTCTCAGCCCACTTGTTGTCCTGCATGGGATTATGTCCATATTCTGGCCAACCATCTTCATCCATTGCTGCAAACTATGTTTCCTAATGAACAATCTGTGTTCCAAGGCGATAATGCTTCCATTCATACTGTTCGAATTGTCCGGGACTGTATAATGAACATAATGATGAACTACAACACCTCGTCTGGCTTTCTCAGTCCCCTGATCATTGAATCTTTATGGGGGATTTTGGAGGCCAAATTGTGCAGTAGGTTTCCATCTCCAAGGGCACTTCCTGAATTAGCGATCTTTTTGCAGGAGGAGTGGCTATTTACCCCTGTCACTGTTGTGTAAGACTTGTATTTGTCCATCCAATGTTGGATACAAGCTGTAATTAATGCAAAACGAGACCCATCACGCTATTAATAAATATTTTGTCTTATTTTACAGGTGTTCATATTATTTCGTGCAACCCCTGTATATTTAACTATTATTGTGTTCCCAAGTATTCAGGGTTGTAGCAAGAAGGGGACAGAGGGCACGGCCTATCCCAGATGGCTCTTTTAAGAGGCAGCATTTTTGGCCTACTGCATTCAACATAGCAATGAAATTCAAATTCTCTGTACAATTTCATTTTTGAGAATTTTGCAATGATTACAAATAAATAGTAGAAAAAAAATTAATTTCGAATCTACATTTTAAATAAATACTGTTCTGTAAAGATTTGAATAAATTGCTATTTGAATTGAAATTTTAAAAGCAGGAATAATTTCAGTTAAGCCTGGTGAAATGGAAAGAAAAAGCTTATTTATCTAGTTTTTATTATTTTTTTATTTTATTTTTTTTTTAATAACTGGCATGAACATTTTTTTGTCTTTTATTAGTCCATAATTTCTGAATTGATTTGTGCATGTATAATTTTGTAGAGCAATCTGTTACTGGTACAGCAGACATCTGGTTTATTAACTTCTACTCACCATCATGCTCACATTGTCACCTCTTAGCTCCTGTAGTGAGTAAAGATTGTTTATCATTTTAATACCATAAACTTTTTTATTATCATGAATTATTATTATTATTTATTTATTTATTTATTTATTTATTTATTTATTTATTTATTTA